>JAJAGP010000419.1:0-30000 GCA_025084515.1 Ancistrus triradiatus | reverse complement strand
AACCTTGTGTGTTGATGTAACCTTCTGTCAAGGGTTAAAATGGCCAGTGATGCTGATAGTGACGTTAAATAAAACCAAACAAGCGACGTCCTATGACCCTCTGTCGGCACAGGAGTCAGCGTGTGGTGTACTTTTGCTATGTCCATATTGGGGATGGAGAATATAATATTTAGTGTTTGTTTTTAGTACCAATCACCATAAAATGCCATCAAACTCAGTAAGGGAAGCTGTAGACTAGATAACCTTTCTTTCTTTTTCAAATTTGTAGTAGTAACATTGCTACTCTGTGTACACTTCCAGACGTTTTGTCATTTTATTAAAATGCAGCAAGTTCAGCCAAAGAAATCACGGTCTTCTGTACTTTTCTCTAGAACTTTAGTTACTGTCTGCAGTTTTACAGTGAAATCCTGCCCAACCAGAACATGGAGGCTGGTAATTAGGTTTGCACATACCAGTCACAGAACTCAGTTCAGTACTGCAGGAGCACTAATGATGACTGTTAAAACCAGAATAAACATCGTGCTGCTAATTGGTCTTTGGAAGCCCAGACAATGACGTTCTAAAATGTTAACTCTCCCTTCTGATTCTAACTGTTATAGTATTTGACCTTCCCTCTCTCCCATCTTCTTCTCTTTTACTTTTTTGTGCTTTTGTGTTCTTCTCTCCTTCCCTGCTCCCACTCTTCTCTCTGTGGTTGGCTTCTCCCAAGGCCTAATGGTCTAGAGGAGGACATTAGGCAGTATGAGCAAGACCTGGCCAAGAGGCTCTACCAGTCGCGTGTGAGGGCATCGTTAGACAGTGCTGCTGCTTCTCCCACTTCCTGCTCTTCTTCCTCTCAGCCCAGGTCTGCCCTGCCCCAACCACACAGCATTGTGGGGGCTGAGCTCTGGTGCTCTTTTTTTTAGCTGCTTTGGTGCTTGCTGTAGTGTGTGAGGCCAGTAGTGTATATAGTGATTATGTCAAATTGCCTGCGGGTGCAATAGCAAGTTTCACTTGTTTGTATTTTAACATGAACCAAATGAGTGTGCACTTTGCTGGGATAGAAGGCCAAATGTGCACCTGTGCAGTTCCTTGTTTATGTTGGCATCATTATCTTTGCACTGCCGCCTCCATCCTTTCCTCAAGAGGTTTATTATATGCCCTTTTTTTGGTGTGCTATTTTTTGCTTGTAACTGTGGGCTTGTCTTTTTTAAGATACTTGTAATGTCTGTCCAGCTACTTTTTCCCCCACTCATTTCTCAGTATCTTTCTCCTTCTTACACTTTCTATCAGCCTGTATGCTCACTGTTATGATCTGTTTGAGGCTGTAGGTATTTTTCAGTCACTGCAATTATATTTAGAGGTACTCAGGCTATTCTGCTATCCCACCACTGCAGAGCCCCATGTTCGAATGCTGGCTGTGCCTCCAGCCTGGTTGAATGTTGCACAGACAACAATGTCGGGTGATGGATCATCTCAGAGCGGCCACGTTCTTTAATTTGCAAATCTGGTGGATGGACACAGCATTTGTAGTCCATTCCTCACTGCATAAATCATGTGGATGTCATGTGCCTGCCACTGAGAAGAATCAATAAGCTACCGTTCCTTGTACGGATCCACTTTCTTACCTGTGGTCCTCCCTCAGCAGAGGGGTCAAGCGCATAGTGAGGGGGAAGTCATAAGACTGGGGAATTGGGTAGAACAACTGAAGGGGAAGAAATATAAGTAAATAACATTGAAGTGAGCAAAAAAGGATAAAGTCAGGCATACAATATCAGTCATTCATGCCATTCATTATTTATATAAACTAAATGTACACACACGTTATGAATAGAAATATTATTAACAGTAAGCCTAAACAATAATAATAAAGCTCGACAATACTAGGTGCAACTCCACAGAAAGCAAATAGGCATGTGCTAATAAACTGCAGTTATTTTGTTAATAATAGATAACATTGGTATTGAGAGAAAGGTGCTGGTGCATGCTGGGTGCAGACATTGTAGTTTTTTGAAGTGGTGCCGCAGATTTGATGAGCTGTTTTAAGTTGCTGTGTGTTTCATATAGAATAAATGGCGTCTTGTTTTCTAAGCTGCTATGCGTTCTTATTTTGTTGCATTTCTTGCAGTGTGCTTCATAGCATGGATTACTGAGCACAGCAGAAGTGCTGGGCACTGGTTCTACTTTATACACATCCTTTCTAACCTGAAGGCATTAACAGGTTCATTCATAATATGACTGTATGAAATTCAAAGAACTTATTTTCCGCTTTACAATGCATGGGAAAATATAACTACTTGTACTGCTATGGTTTGCTCAACACAGAAATGACATTTTGGAACAGACCTAACTTGTTTGTACTTCTGCTCATTTCTAACGGCTCCCACCCATTTATATTCGGTCTTGTAGTTTGAGCTACCATTTTTCCCCATCTGTTCTTTTAGGATGAAATCTCTGGAACAAGATGCTCTCAAGGCTCAGATGGTTATTGCCAAGTCCAAGGAAGGGAGAAAGAGAGGTGCCCTGGATCAGCTAGCTGAATCGCCCTCTCCTGCTCCCACGCCCTCTCCCACCCCTATGGAAGGTGAGGATTCTGTCTCCAGTTACCTACAAGAAGGCATCATTGTCTCAGTGTCTGTATGAAGCTTTCAGAGACTTAAATGACTAAACTGCACCTGGTAATCTTGCTTTTTCCTCCTGAACAGATGTCAGTCCGCGAGCTGTAACGTCACCGGGACGTCTGGTAAGTGATCCTTACTCCTTTATTGTTGACACTGTTTTTGGATTCGTGGGGGAGTATAAAGCCTTGACTGCTTTAAGTTCATAGTGTGGTATGTCATGTTTTACTGCCAACTGAATTTACAACACTTATTTCGTTAGATATTAGTTCATTACTTTTCCATTCATTCTACAAAGTAAGCAAAGTCTCATTCACAAAAACTGCTTCGTCGCTCTTTTTTCTGCCTCCACTTTTGTCCTTTGCTTCTGTCCTCTTCCCATCTCACCCCTGCGCTCTACTTCTCCACTTTCATTCTCTCTCTCTCTCTCTCTCTCTCTCTCTCTCTCTCTCTCTCTCTCTCGCTCTCTCTCTCTCTCTAACTCATTCTGTCTTTCTCATATTCTCTGCCTCCAACACGTTTGCTATCCTTTTAGTCCCTGTCAGAAAAGAAGTTTGACTACCGACAATTTGCTGCCATTCCTTCTTCCAAACCTGTATACGACATTCAGGTATTGCCTGCATGCCAAGTTCCCAGAAACCCAACGCACTTTAACTTTTCCCATCAGTCATGTCTGCATGGCTTTCCCTGTTACCCGTCTGTCTTTTGACCTTGCTAATAACTAGCAATGTCATTGGTAACTGGGCCTTTTTCTCCTCTGCATAAATGAACTAATGCCTAAATGACGTACAGCACAGTGCTGCTTAAAGACGTCATTTGGGTCTGGACTATTTCCCCATCACCTTACATATTCCTGCATACCTTGTCTTCCCGGTGTGGAGTTGTAAAGGGTCAAATATGTACTTGGTTGGACCATCAGAAGTCGTTAAGCAGTAGTTATACTTCCGCTCGAGTGCTACACGTGGTGCGTTTATACTTGCTTACATCGTTGTAGTATTTTTCGTAATTGAGCTATTTGAGTATGTCTGTGATTTCTCATAGATGTATCTCATAAATGCCTGTAGACGCGTGCCTGTTCTGCAAGAGCTCCTTTTGAATCGTGACACGCGGTGAGCACGTAGTTACAAAAATAGGACTGTGGTGGCCTAGGGTACTGGACTATGAACCACAAGGTCCAGGGTTCAAATCCAACCTCTGCCGGCTGCCACTGCTGGGTCCTTGAGCAAGACCCTTAACCCACAATTGCTTGGATTGTAAGACTGTATCAATTGTAAGTCGCTCTGGATAAGGGTGTCTATTAAGTGACATAAATGTAATTTCAGAAGTGCGCTACCACAAAGTGACTGGGGGTAGAACTAGCGCGATTGCATCGTTTTGTGCTCGTGCTGGTTGTCATGTTTCAAGTATAAACCTAGCTTCACATACATGTTGGTTTGTCAATGAACTGACCCACATGTGCAGAAGAACATTGAGCTACTTGGCACATCCCCCCCCCAAAAGTTATCAAACTTACTGGAGTATACCGTCACGATTGAAAGATATTCACATTAATGTGTAGTGAATAACTACTCCAAATTTTCTCCTAATATTGAAGACAACCAATAGAGAAAGGCTTTCTGTGAAGTCATAACTGCTACTCTAAAATCTGTGGATATTAGTGCCACATATGAAATGCCCAGGTCAGATTTTAAAATATTTTCTGACATGAAAGAAACAAATGTGTTACCTGTGAGGAAAGACATGGGTCAATTTTACCTTCACTGTAAAATACAATGAAGTAGATTGGCAAAAGTACCTTGCACTGAATTCCTTCACTCAACTTATTTCTTCTGCCCATCGTGAGAAATTTCCACCAGTGTGCTGTTAGTTAAGAAAAGCATCCTTTTGATGTTTGGCTGAATTGGATCGATCAGTATTCATAGCAGCACTAGAATGTGGTGCCAGATGGATTGGCGGACATGGGGGCTGTCCATTGCAAATACAATTTAAGCATGATTATGTTGGTGGAGTAAAGCCAGATGACAAAACAAAACTTATGGGGAACATGGAGAGCTAAGGGGGGGAAAAAAGGACTGATGCTTTCTTTGGTGTTGTGTGTTTCGTGGATGCTGGGATGAACATTGTGTGGTGGGATAATGTATTGGTTGGTTGTCATTTCCGTTTACTATGATTCCACACCAAAGACCACCAAGCGCGTTGTCTTTGAAAGTTCAGAAGACTTCAGATGAATAAGCAATCTACACTTATTTCCTAACTGTAAAAGATCAGACCATTTAAAGCCTTAGTAATATAAGTCAGCACTCTGAGGCTTCATCCACACAGCAGGTAAAGTGGCCCAAATTCGTTTTAATGTGACTTGTATCTGACATTTGTCTGAACAGTTCAGCGGTTGTGATATGTGCCTTCTAATTTTGTTTGCACTGAGAGATCAAGCCAAATATTTGTGAGGTCTGTTACTTCACTATCCCAGCACTGAAAACCTCCTCCACTGCTGTCGTCCATTTTGACTTCCAAACGTGTCGAGTTGGATTGACAGAAAAGTCACGTGGATTCTGCTCTGGCTGTTCAGACTGAGGCCCAAATCAGAGCTGAAAATGTCAGATTCCATAAGGTTTTTTTGTTGTTGTTCACACTGCCCCAGTAATAACACATCTGTGCCACATATGATGAAAAGATCAGACATGGGGCGCGTTTACTTGCTGTGTGAACGTATCCTAATATTCAAACGCGATTGAGAATGATCAAATCAGAAGTGCAGAGCAGTGAAAATCCATGGTGGATTCTGATGTTTGGTGGCCTTCTGAGTGTACTATTATGAATGTTTTTGTGTGGTGTTCATGATGTCTGATCTACACCCTGACTATAAAAATGTATACAGGTTGTGATCTTAGCATTGTGCTGTTATATCTTCCTTCTTTTACTCTGGTAGGCCAACATAACATCAGTAAGGTTCTTAAATATGAAACTCTGGACTCAAGCTGTCTGTAAATGTAGCACTTGGTCAGCAACTATGGAAAGGACAGTTCACATAAAGCACTTTTCTTCTGAATGTGAAGGACAGTTGAGCATGCTAATCTTTAGAGTGTTTGTTGTGAAAATTTTGTAAGTTATGTCAATGATTTCTAAAACAAGATCAGCAGGCCAGGCCCTTATTTACGTCTTCAGTATCAACCATTGTGGTGAGAAAGATTTGTTTATTTTCTTCCCAAATTCTCGTTGGATTTTTGTCCAAGTGCATGTTGCAGGTGGGTATTGTGTCAATCCCTTATGTCAGTGACCTAAACCATAACCTTCCCTTAATGTATGTCTGATAATACCACAGTGAGGGCACTTGTGGGTCTGAACCAGGTGACTCTCTTTGACTGTGCCCTGTGTCAGGAACTGGAATTGTGCATGCATTTTGTGCTGGTTTCTAAACCCCACTTTTCTGCCCCCTAGCTGCTGTGTACGTGTTGATGGCTTTGCCTGCTACAATGGTGTTGGCTTTCACTGGGTGTTGGTGAGTCTTTTAGCTTTCCTGCTCTTACACACGTTTTTCTTTTTTCTTGCAGTCTCCAGAGTCCACAGATGCCCGTTTTAGCAGTGATGCCTCCAATAGCCCTGGTACGTTTCCATCTCTCTTAGTTTATATACAGTTACAAGTCTGATTTTTCATCTGAGCAATACACAAATTCTGCATCAACTGATAACACAAACAACTGTTCATGTCTTTTTTGAATGCATTAATTAATCCATCACAGTCCTGACTGAAAAAAGTGTCCAGTTAACAACTTAATAATTAATGACTGAGATGAGACTGGAGGGCTGGGTAGCAGATGTAAAAATCAAGATCATAGGACTTGGAGGTTCATCAGTCTACAACAAGACACTCTGTCTACCAATGGAGGAATGTTGGCATTCTGCCTGTTTTTTGTTTATCTTGCAAAGGTTACACCTTGAGCACGATGTGCAGTGCTGAAGTGTGTAATGGGCTGCTTAGTGGTTAGTAGTTGTTGCAGTTTAATAAATTGGCATCCAGGGGAATCGGACTTAATAGTCTAACTAATAAGCTAGTCATTTGCTTTGCCACACATGTCAATGGAGCATCAGCCATCGATTTTCGTTTGGGTCTGCTTTGCTTCCTCCGGTCATTGGCAATACAACGAATTTAAAATTTTATCATTATAAAAAGAAGAATGTCTGTGTAGATCTACACCATCTGAAGTTTAACATGGCATAGTCCAGACCTTAACATAAGACAGCTGCTCAAAGAAACATAGGAAATGAAACATTTGTAGGAAATGGCACTGCTACTGGTTAATAATTCAAGGTTACACATACAGTGTATGGCCAAAAGTATGCACAAACCCTGTTATTTACTGATCTGCTGATGTTTTTTCAGCCATGCTCACTGCCAAATGTTCATAATAGGAAGTGTACAGGCTTGGAATCTCCACAGACAGAGTTGTAATCGATTGGGTAGTAAGGAACAACTCTGAATATTTCACTTTCAACTGACCTCCCCAACAGGTCAGTTTTTCAGCTTGCCCTTGTGATGCAATTAATGTACTCAGCAAAGACATGAACAGTATTGTTGTGTGTGTTATCAGTTAGTGCGGGCTGTGTTACATAGACATGAATAAAGATCAGAACACATCTTGTAGTTATTCACAAATACAGAAGTAAGGTAATCCAAAGACTTTTGTTGTATGTGATTTATCAGTGTGACCACAAATGATATTTTGGCTCAGATTTCACTAGTATACACCCTCGATGACGTTTTTTGACAGTCCTTGTCCTCTTGACACAGGCCATTTCCTAGGATAGGTGATCTTCTGAAATTGGTAGGACTTCAGTAAGTGTGTGTGTGCGCATGCTTGGGTCACGTGTGAATATGTATTCCCAGAACGCTTTGCTATTCTAACTCGGACATGTTGTTGAATGCTTGTGGGGCACGCTTTGGGGGTGCTATGCCTGATCTGAGAAGTGGTGTATACATGGAACTTATTTAACAGTGCTTCTTCTTATTGAAGCCCAGCACCAGCGTGGGTGTTCATTTCCAGTAGACCTTACCTTCTGTGTACGGGAAGAGCACTAATGCTAACATACTAATACTAAGTTTTGTGAACTTGCCACCAAACAAGCTTTGGCTTCTGGGTTCCTTTCGGTAAGGGGTGTTACTTCCTGTGAAAGGTCATGCCTGGCTCCAAAATGCAGCAGGATCATGTTGAATTAATCCGCCAATGATTAGTTGATGCAAAAGTGACAATATTGCAAATTCCAGCAAAACACTGTGAGGTTTAATACTGCCCTGCTGAATTTACATTTACATTTTTACAGTATTTAGCAGACGCCCTGATCCAGAGCGACTTACAGTTGATACAATCTTACAATCCAAGCAATTGTGGGTTAAGGGCCTTGCTCAAGGACCCAACAGTGGCAACTAGGCAGAGGTGGGATTTGAACCCTGGACCTTCTGGTCCATAGTCCAGTACCTTAACCACTAGGCTACCACACACAGTACCCAGCATATTATAAACATAAAAACCACTGACAGGTGAAATGAATCACATTGACATTGTGACAGTCTGGGCAATGTTCTTCTGGGAAACCTGGCGTTCATGTGGATGTTAACTTTACACGTACCACCTACCTAAACATTGTTGCTGGCCAAGTGCACCTGGCCTCTTTCAGCAGGATAATGCTTACTGCCACACTGCAGAAACTGTTCAGGAATGCTTTGAGGAACATGACAAAGCGACTGAGGTGTTGACCTGTCCTCCAAATTCCCCAGATCTCAGTCCAATCAAGCATCTCTGAGATGTGCTAGACAAACAAGTCTAATCCATGGAGGCCCCCCTTGCAACTTGTAGGACTTAAAGGATCTGCTGCTGATATCTTAGTTGCAGATACCACAGGACACCTCAGGTATTATGGAGTCTGTGCTTCGATGGGTCAGAGTGAGACCTACACAATATTACTCAGGTGGTCTTAATGGTATGGCTGATAGGGTTAGCATGGCAAAAAGAACTATAATTTTGTGTCACAACTGTCCCTAGAACATTGTTGAGCCTAACAAGCATTTCCTTGATAAAATATTAATCGTATACAAATTACAAATTGAGATATGTCATGAGCTGACGTCTTTTCTTCTCTGGCACAGGAAACTATGCCAGGTAATGTCAGATGGAAACGGCTTGTTAGATGTTAAAGAATCTCTATAATACACTAGTTTCAAATTATACATACCCTAGACACTTAATTATATTTCTATATTGTGGCATGCATGATACTCTGAGTACTGAAAAGGAAATGAAAATCTAAATGGTCAATTAAACTTAATATCAGCGAGGCATGATGTGCTACTTTTCAGACAGCTCACTGTGATTCTCTGGGGCTTGCTGGGGCTTTTGCTGCAATTGCTGCTCTGCATAGTGATGGTTGTAGAATTCATACTGTGAACTTGTACTTTGATGAAAGCTCACATTGTCTAGCCTGTCTTTGTTTATTCAGTTGACTGACATAGATTGAGCTAATCACAATTATTTACAGTGACTAAGCCCTCATTGTTTCTTTGCATATCCAAGATTTTATTCAAGTTGAGGTCGGAGTGCAGGATTAGCCATCATATGGTGCTCCTGGAGCAGAAACGGCCAAGGTCCTTTCTCAAAGGCCCAACTGTGACAACTTGGTGGAGCTGAGATTTATACCCAGAACCTTTCAGTCAGTCGACCAGAGCTTTAACCACTAAGCCATCAATGCCATAGTATCACTGCTTATGTCCTGACTTGCTTACCTGGCATAGGGTGTATTTCCCCCCCAGTCCCTATAGAAAATCATCATACCCTGTCACTTTAAGTAAAATTTAAGTAAATGTAACTATTTCCAGCTGCTTTTACACATTATATCTCTTTACCACTTTAAAAATTCTGTCGAGTTATTAAAATAAAATTAGTAAAATATCCTTGTAGAGTAAACCTTATTAACTTGGTCAGGTACAACAAATCACCATCCAGATCACACACCAGGATAGTTGTCCTCCCACTTGATATCAGTTGTAGTGGTTTTGATTACTTCTGTATAAAACCGGATGGCTTCGGGAAAAAGTTTAATATTTCAGAGGCTTTAATTATATTTCGGATAATGGAAAGTGTATGGCCCCAACAGCCAGGGCAGAAGTACTCAAGTATTTGCAGTTGGACTTCTTGGACGTTGGTCTCAAGTTTCAGGTTTGGTCTTGATTGAGACGTGCTGCATTTTCGTCTTTTATTTATGTATTTTTTATTATTATTCAGAAAAGAGAAAATTTTATTCGGCTTTGCGAGTGATAGAATACAG
This sequence comes from Ancistrus triradiatus, assembly GCA_025084515.1. Taxonomy (NCBI): domain Eukaryota; kingdom Metazoa; phylum Chordata; class Actinopteri; order Siluriformes; family Loricariidae; genus Ancistrus; species Ancistrus triradiatus. The sequence continues at coordinate 20,086 of JAJAGP010000419.1, read as the reverse complement.
CTCCATCAATGCATTTACCGTATTTTTCGGACCATAAAGCGCACCGGGTTATAAAACGCAATATCAACGATCGGCTGCTAACGGGTATATTTTCATACATAAAGCGCACCGGGTTATAAGTCGCATGAAATGAAACAAAACTCTTAAGTTCCGTCGGAAGCTCAGTTTGGTCTCTTACCTGGCGCAGGGGTCCTCTTCTTGCTTCCTCCACTTCCGTACCATTGATTCGTTAATGTTGATTTCTCTCACAGCTGCCTCTATGTCCATGTTGTACTGCGTGGACTGATAGCGCTGAGTTTGAAATCCGCTTCGAAAATTAAATAAATGAATGAAATGCACATACCCCTAATGCTGAAGCACATACCGTATTACTCCGCGATGCTGCGCACTACGGGGTGGCCTTTAAGCTTTGTAACTTACCAAGGCCGTGCTTAAAACATTTTGACAGATTTATGAGCGCCGTGTACCATCTACAATCGGTTCTAGGTCAGAAAGCACAACCAGAATTAATTCATACATTAGACGCACCGCATTTAAAGGCGCACTGTCGATTTTTGAGAAAATTAAAGGATTTTAAGTGCGCCTTATGGTCCGAAAAATACGGTAATACCTAATGCAATGGGAGTCTGGAACAGATTCATTCAATTTACATTATTTATTATGGGACTAATTTGCTTGGTACTTGTCGTTTCTGGTTCTCGACGCGCCTTCTGGAACGAATTAACAGCGAGAACCGAGACACCACTGTGTATTCAAATAGACTGATGGCTGTAACTAAAGCAACAGTCGGCTTTGAGACTGATTATTTTTGCAACTCTGTCATTCTGGATCTTCATAAATTTTAATTTTCATAACTATTTTTCCACAACTAGGAAAAACGTGTAAATAAAGGCTGGAAAAAGATATTTAATGGGTATAACTTCAGGCTGTAAGACAGTGTTAATTAGAAGTGAAGTTTGGAAGTGGTATGATGATTTTCTCTAGGCTCTGTATATGTAGAAGCATTGCTTGGCGGATGTGTCTCAGCCTGGAGAGCTTTAATCACCCATTTACAGATTAACTCTTAATTGCATTGTTTGTCTCAACCTGTGTGTAGGTTCCTGTGTAGAAGCCGAGGTGCCGGTAGCTCCCGTTGCTGGCACGACTGCTCTGGAGGAGATGGCTCTGTACAGTAACAAGCGCAAACTCCGCCAGGGCCGCCGCAGTCTGGAGACGCCTGTTCCTACATAACCACACCCACACAAACTCGTTTCCACATACCTGCACGCTCACGCGATACTGATTGTAATGGTAGTGCACATTAACTAGCGATGCTGTGAGCTGTAGGCGAAGCTAAAATGTAATTCACCGAAACGTGCGAAAGATGCCCGACCACTCTCGCTTCTGTGCCAGCCATCACAACAGGTTGTAAAACACTACAGCTTCTCGTCTCCTGCACACAGTCTCGCCTTTCCAGCTAACAGTTAGCACGGTGGCAGTGGGCTTCTCCTCCTTAGTAGAGGGTTGAGGGTGGTAATCATGCCATGCCTGTTTTTACTTTCTTTTAGTTTGCATTTTAGTTTCTAAATTATTTTTGAGCTATATTGCTTTGGGTTCTTTTTAATAGTTGGATTTTAACCCGCTATGGATTTTAATGTAAAAAAAAAAAGTTCCTGGTTGGGGGGTGAGAAAGTAAACGTGTTCACTTTCGCTAGCGAGTTTCTCAAAAATCAGCCATTTAAAGAGCAAGCGTTCTGCTCCCCTCACTGCCTCATGCAGGCCATGCAGTTTCGTACTGTTATCATTTTAAGGATGTTACACATAATTTATTACTTTATTACTTTAATACCTTGATATGTTACACGGTTTAAATGCATTTGGGACTTTGTTAGCTTTTAACAAGCCATTACGGTAAGATTTGGGAATTAAACTACCTTCCATCTATCAGTTAATATTTGTGTTTCTTGATACTGATCAGTGGTTTAAAGTTACGTAATAACTTTATAACCATATCAAGTATGAAAATCCCTCACTGGCATTTTATCCAGTGTTTTGGATTTGGATCAGTGTTGCGAATGAATGTATGTCTGTTATTGGTCTGGTATTCTGACGGCTTCATCTCACCTTAAAGCTACAATGCTTCCATAAGTAGCATTATGCAGTCTGTCTGGTTTTAGTAGAGTGTGAATTTAAACCAATATAAATGGCTCTTTAGCCTTCTGGAACCAGCATTAGAAGATTAAAGTCTATATAGAATATTATCATTAAATCATGGACACACTGAATATTTCTATCAGCATTGTCTATGTGCATTGGATAATATCCTGAAATTACTCAAATATTGTCACCTTTGGCTTTGTTTTCCCTTGGTTCCTGGACCATGTTGCATGCTAGTTGCTGGAACATTCCTATTGCCAGCTTAACTATGAAAAAGAAAAATACATATGTGCAAATGTAAGTTCCAGTCTAATGAGAAGATCCAAGTGTCCATCTATATCCAAATATGGTACCATTGTATTTATTTAACACTGGGCATAGGGGATGAACTTTCACTTGGACTGCTTCCTGACAGGCATGTGAAGGTTGTCAATAATGGATTATATTACTTTTTCAATATTTTCTTTTTTAAAAAGCCACTGAAATGTTTAGTGTGAACGATGTAGAAATTGCTGGGAGAAGCAAAACTCTTGAGGCGAAACTGAGCCAGTCTGTGCAGAGGCAGCGCACCTAGGGACACTTGTATAATCCTGACTGGGTGCCCCGTGCATGTATATTGGCTTATTGCAAATTTCAGTCCGAGTTGAGGGGGGAAATGTCTCCCCTTTCTCCAATATATAATTTCACCATTCTCAAACCAGCTGCCTTCAACACTGTGGTTAGGTGACTATCATGTTAGACAGTTTCTTTAACTTCACTAATCGTAGCTTTTCATCTTGCTATTGCTAACTGAAATTCAGTTGAGTCACAGTACTTTAATTGATCATTGTATTTTTGTAAAGACAGAAACCTCTTTCACTGTTCATGCGGTGGGATTCACTACATTTTGATCTTTCTCTTTTGTGCTTTTTGATTTTATTGGGATGGGAGGCTTTTTGCTACATAGGTGATAACGGGGCTGAAAGCTGGGGATAGAGCTCATCCAGGACTGTAACTAGTGAATTTGTACAACCAAAGAAATCTATTTTGTGGTTCAGGAATAATAAAGTTTACTTTTCATTTAACGAGCCGAGGTGCCAAAGTGTTTCTTTGCTTGAATGTTTGCGTTTAATGAGCAACAGCCATGTATGATTTGCATCTTGTTACTCAGATGATTGTTTTGTATCTGTCCCAGAACAGGCAGGAAAACACTGTACAGGATGGAGCAGTGGAGTACTTGGTCCGTTCTCCTGCAGATGGTGCTAAAATACTACGGAATGGCTTAGCTGCACTCTGTATTGTTAAAGCTACATGTGTTCAGGGCTTAATTTGTGCCAGAGTAGACATATATGAGCTCCGGGATCGCTAAACTAAGCTCCGACAATTGTGAGCTGCGACACATTCACATAACCGAAATATAAAGAACAGTATGGCTGCATCTGAAATGACCCTACTCCCTATGTAGTGCACTATGTAGCTTGGAATAATGGCGTTTACACCCTCTCTATAGTGCACTACATATCAAACGGAAGCCATTTCAGCTAAACCATAGGGCTATATTAGAATGACATAAGCCCTGTGTTTTTTGCTTTTGTTTTTTTATGTCGAAGGTCAAAACTAAAGAGTGCACCAAAAACTACTGGAAGCTATACTTAGTTGGCATCATTCCATAACGTCCTTTTAAAAGCCAAGAGAACGTTAAAGGACATAACCGTTTATGAGTGAGGCCTGTCAAGTGAGAGGTAACTCGATAAATATGGTTTTCTTGTACGCTTCAGTATTGCAAACAAATAATCTCACAAGCTGTTTGCTTCTGTCGTTCCTACCGAGGGTCGCAGTGCGTATGAATAAACCATGGTGGCGATATTATACACTCGTGTAGTACCAAAGTTTGGGTCCTGGGCACAGTAGTTTGTCCAGGGTCCCCTCTTCACCCACACGACCAAAAAGAAACCACAAGCACACGTTGGTTTAATTGTCTGTCATTCCTTTCCATAGACATGATGATAAATGTGGCTAATTAATACTATGGCCCATCCCTAACCTTCACTCGGTTAACAAAAGGAAAACTTTTTACTCTTTTCGTTTTTGGAATAAGAACGTTTTGAAGATTCAGGACTCACTTTTTGTCCTGACATTTCACCAAAATGTAAATCTTTTTAGACAGCATATGTCAGGCTTCTGACTGTTGTCCTGACCTTCACATAAACCCTAGTATGTTGTTATCCTTGTTGGGAACTTGCATTATGCTAACAGACTCCTCTACAAGAACAAATGGACAAACTGATATTACTTATTAATCCTGGTATTTTATTGTAACATCCAACTTGCATGATATTTATGTAAATATATTTAATGTCATTTTTACTGAACTGTTCAACAAATGGTTTATTGAAAGTGGAAACACCTTATTGACTACTTTACCTTATTAGCTATTTTCCGATGCATGAGAAAAAAACAAGAGTTGGTGCTCTCTCTTCCTGAAGGACTGAATCGAAGTGTGCATCTTACCAGTTAGTTGCTGGGCTGAGGTCAACTTAAGTTACAACAGTCTGTTTTTACTAAAAAATGATTGCTGAAATTCCAGTACTGTACTGTATGACTGCTAAAGTAGCTTAACAGGACATGATTACAGCATTATCAGAGTTTGGGACACCAAGCTCACCTGTTTTCTGGAAGGAATTGGTCAGAAATGCTCTCCATGTTTTCTCTCTCATTCCACTCCTTGCATTTTTTAAATCCCAATTTCGGTTTCATTTTAGCCAGGTCTTTACCACAAGGTCAAACACTGAAATTAGAAAATAGATCTGTACGCAGGAGTACCGGGTTGTAGCCCGTTAGCCTTCAGAACTGTCTTAATTATTTGATGCATAGCAGAACAAGGTGCTGGAACATTTCTCAAAGATTTGGGTCCATATTGCCATGATAGCATCACACAGATTTGTCGGCTGCACATCCATGTTGTCAATCTCCTGTTCCACCACATCCCCAAGGTGCTCCACTGGTTTGAGATCTGGTGACTCTGGAGGCCTTTTTGAGTACAGTGAGTTCACTGTCCTGTTCAAGAAACCAGTATGAGATGATTTGAGCTCTGTGACATGGATCGTTATCCTACTGTAAATAGCCATCAGAAGATGGTACACTGTGGTCATAAAGGATGGACATGGTCAGCAGCAATATTCTGGCTGTGGTGTGGTACAATGTGGTAAACAATGCTCAACTGGTATTAAGGGGCTCAAAGAATACATCCCCCACACCATTACATCACCACTAGCCTGAGCCGTTGATACAAGGCACCTTGCTTTTATGTTGTTTATTCCAAATTCTGACCCTATCATTCGAATGTCGCAGCACAAATTGAGACTAATCAGACCAGATAACATTTGTCCAGTCTTCTGTTGTCCAATTTTGGTGAGCTTGCATGAATTGTAGCTTCAGTTTCCTGTTCTTAGCTGACAGGAGTGAGACCCGCTGTGTTCTTCTGATGTAGGTATGCTGTAGCCCAAATGCTGTAGCCCATCTGCTTCAAGGATCTACATGTTGTGCATTCAGAAATGCTCTTCTGCATGCCTTGGTTGTAATGACTGGTTATTTGAGTTACTGTTGTCTTTCAGTCAGCACAAATCACTCTGGACATTCTCCTCTGACATCTGGCATCAACAAGGCCTTTTCACCCAGAGAACTGTCACTCACTGGATTTTTTCTCTACCATTCTCTATAAACCATAGCTATGTGTGAAATCCCAGTAGATCAACAGTTTTTGAAATACTCAGACCAGCCAACAACCACGATATGTTCAAAGTTACTTAAATCACCTTTTTTCCCCCATTTTGATGCTTGGTTTGAACTTCAGCAGATCGTCTTGACCAACTTCACAAGCCTGAATCCATAGTTTCTGCTATGTGACTGGTTGATTAGATATTTGTGTTAATGAGAAGTTGAAAAGGTGTACCTAATAAATTGGCTGTGAGTGCCTGTATGTTGATGTGTATATATATACGCTCATCAATCTCTTTAATAGGTAAACCTCCTTGTTTCTACACCCATTGTTTATTTTATCACTTACACTTACCATATAGCAGCACTTTGTAGTTCTACAATTACAGACTGTTGTCCATCTGTTTCTCTACATACTGTGCTAGTCCCCTTTACTCTGTTCTGTAATGGTCTGGACCAGCACAAATCAGGTACTATGTGGTTGGAGGATCATTCTCAGCACTGCAGTGACACTGTAGTGTTGGTATGTCGCTGTCTGTTTCACTGATATGATTGGGTCAGACACAGCAGTGCTGCTGGAATTTTTAAACACCTCAGTGTCACTGCTGGACTGAAAATGGTCCAGTCAGCAGCATCCTGCAGGCAGCGTCCTGTGAACACTGATTAGGGATTAGAGGATGACTAACACAAACTGTGCGACAGATGAGCTACTGTCTCATCTGACTTTACGTCTACAATGTGGACAGTGAGTGAACAGTGTTTAAAACTCCACCAGCACTGTTGTGCCTGACCCAACTGTACCAGCACAACACACATTAACACATCACGACCACATCATTGTCACTGCAGTGCTGAGAATGAGCCACCACCCAAATAGTACCTGGCACTGCAGGATCTGAGTCCCTCTCAGCGTAGTGTGTTACTGATGGTAGCCTTTGTTACTTTGGTCGCAGCTCTCTGCAGGTCATTCATCAGGTCCCTCCGTGTAGTTCTGGGATTTTTGCTCACCGTTCTCATGGATCATTTTGACCCCACGGAATGAGATCTTGCGTGGGGCCCCAGATCGAGGGAGATTATCAATGGCCTTGTATGTCTTCCATTTTCTTACAGTTGCTCCCACAGTTGATTTATTCACACCAACCTGCTTGCCTATTGTAGACTCACTCTTCCCAGCCTGGTGCAGGTCTACAATTTTTGTCCTGGTGTCCTTCGACAGCTCTTTGGTCTTGGCCATGGTTTAGTTTGGAGTCTGACTGTTTGAGGCTGTGGACAGGTGTCTTTTATACAGATAACGAGGTCAAACAGGTGCCATTAATACAGGTAACGAGTGGAGGACAGAAGAGCATCTTATAGAAGTTGTTACCGGTCTGTGACAGCCAGAAATCTTGCTTGTTTGTGGGTGACCAAATACTTATTTTCCACCATGATTTACAATTAAATTCTTTAAAAATCCTACAATGTGCTTTCCTGGATTTGTTTCTCACTTTGTCTCTCATAGTTGAGGTGTAGCTATGATGAAAATTACAGACCTCTCTCATCTTTCTAAGTAGCACAATCAGTGCTGACTAAATACTTTTTTGCCCTACTGTATACTATCTCATTCTGGAGCACTCGTGAAAAGAAAGACTGCTTTGTTTAAGTCATTCTCCTTAACACCTATTATTATTATTATTATTATTTTTTTTTTTAAATGCTTGTAGACACTTCATCTGTAATCATGAATTTCACAGAGAACCAGGACAAGTCTCATTTTGGTGATATTGGTGAACACTGTTTTGTGGAAAACATTCAGTAACTGCTGATATACTATGCCACACAGTTATAGGTGCACACAAGGGTGTTTCAGTGACTTGCGTCATTTTATTTTGACATCATCAGTATCGTTTGCACTGTAATAGTCTAAACGTAGACAAATTAAACAAAACACCATAAATACAATTTTATTATTTGCTACTATTACTTAAGTTTCCACAATGTGATTCTTTTCATTTGGATATCAAATCAAACTTCCCAAATTCGATTTTATAGAGGAATATCAGCTTTCCAGGAGAAAGTAACTATTTAAAACCAAACTTTTAAATCCAGAATATGAATATTTCTTTAATTATATATATATATAAAAAAGTAAAGCATTTTTAAATAAATATCTTTAGTTTGACTAATAATTTTGCACTGATTCTTTCCTAATAAAAATAAATCAATATAGGGCTGATGCAGTGTGTTTGGACTGGACTGTAAACAGCCTCCTGATTGAAGGGCAAGTTGAAAGACCGGTAGTTCATCGAAACGCTCCTCCCTGCTTAGTTAGTATTTTAGTAAAATAGACCAGACACAAGTTCACAATTCTTCTGAACTCAACATAGACTCAGTGAGAATGAGGACCGCAATACTGCTTTGCCTCTTGTGTGTCACACTGGCTTTGCCAGCATTTGCAGGAAGCATTGCAAGGGTAAATATGTTTTATTTACCAGACTAGTATGATTTTCAACATTATTAAACTAAAAGGAAAAATGTCTTTTTTGTAAGTGCATTTTGTAATGTGAACAACTTTCCTCTTTGTTGGAAATTACAGCGTGAAAGGAGATTTGATGATTATTTTATGCCGTTAAACGGAAATGTTGAAAATACAGGGAAGCAAAATGACTTTTTCAAAAACATGTCCCCTGCTGAGGTAAGCTTGATCAATGCCAGTTAAAACATGTACGTGCCACCCAATAGTGTAATGCATTAATAGTATTAGTTAGGCTGAAGATGCAGTATTTAATCACTTTTATCATGATTAATCATAATTTACTAATCCTAAAGAAACAATGTTTCTACAAATGTTGGGATCACTAGAATCATATATTTTTGAAGCAAAATATTTCATTTTATTAGGTACTTTTATAAGAATCACGTGTTATTTTGCATGTTATGTGTATTTATGTGATAATCTGCTGTTGCACAGTAATATCAGTATAAGGAAGCGTCTGAATTAGGTTACTACACCCAGTTCTGTGCCCTATTGGCTAAATGTGATCTACATGTTATGTAGAATGGAGGTGAATAGGAAACCTTTTCAGATACTGGTCTAGGGTCTAGTAGCAAAAATGTGATTAAGGTTTTTTTTTTTTTATCATCCAATCTTGTCAGGGTTCCAGTTGGTAGGATGCCAGTTCATAGCAGGGATCACTGTTGCAGTATCAGATTATTAATATCAGTAGCAATAATATGGGACTGTGGTAACTTGGTGGTTAAGGTACAAGACTGGACCAAGAGAACCAGGGTTCAAATCCCGCCTCAGCCAGCTGCCACTGTTTGGTCTTTGAGCAAGACCCTTAACCCACAATTGCTTGGATTGTAACAGTTGTAAGTCGCTCTGGATAAAAGCGTCTGCTAAATGCCTGGATAGATGTGATGATAGTAGCAGTATAAACCACTTTATTGGAAGCAAATCGTTCCATTGTAGTACCATACACACTTCAGCGTTCAGTTTTTCTCTTTAGATAGAGCAGATGAGACAGAACGCCATGCGACACCAAAATGAGCAGTGAGACACCATTAAAGCCCAGCAATTGTGTAAGTTCCTCATAATAATCTGCATTCACTCTAGATTTTAATCTCAAGTAAATACTGTTTAACTTTAAAACTATGTTTATGTTGACTTATCTTCTGTTTTTCCCTTTTTCTGTTTTTATTTCTATTTATTAGTGTGAGTGAAGAAGTGGGATCCTCACACAGACATCACTGCTACTCAACATCTTGTGTGTGTTGTGATTGGGGGGAAAAAAAAAGTTCTAACTAAACAATCAATTAAAGGTTAATCATGCCTAAAGAATGTCTGCAATGAAGATGGTGATATGCACAAAAGTAGGCAGATCTAGATTTCTGGATTGTTATTAATTAAGCAGCTTAGCTTCCATCATACAGAGGATTTAAATGTAAATGATTTGCGATTAAATGACATTTAAAATAACAAAACATCTCTGTTGTCATAAATGGAGTAGTGCAGTGGAACAGCAGGTACTGAGGTCTGATCTTGAGCTCAGCTAGTCTGTGTGGATTTTGGTATGTTCTCTCCATGTCCTTACATAACAGTCAAGTCAAATGTACTCAAATTTACTTATATAGAGCTTTTGACACCAGAGCATTGTCTCAAGACAACTTTACAACTATCTAGGCCCACAGCGAGTAAGCCTAATTGTGATGGTGAAGAAGAAACCTTGGGAGGACCAAGACTCAAAATGGGACCCAACCACCTTGGATCGTACATGTAAGCATTAGACTAAGGTACTTGATTAAATAGATTTATAATAATAGTTTAAATATACAGAAGCTAAATAGAAAAATTAAACTAGAGAATATATGTAAAGAAAATACAATATTTAGACTATAGTAAATGTATGAGAATACAATATTATGAAGAATAAAATAAAATAGAGAATGTAAAACTAGAATATTTTATATGTGTGTTTGTTCGTTTAATTTTACGTCACTTTCAGCATCAATGGCTATTTAATGACACACTCAAGGTTAAATCGAAACTAGTCATACATACTCAGATCAGGCCAATTTAGTGTAATCAGTTAACCTAATGCATGTCTGGGGGTAGCCTAGCGGGTAAGGTACTAGACAATGGACCAGAAGGTCCAGGGTTCAATTCCCACCTCTGCCAAGCTGCCACTGTTGGGTCCTTGAGCAAGGCCCTTAACCCACAATTGCTTGGATTGTAAGACTGTATCAATTGTAAGTCGCTCTGGATAAGGGCGTCTGCTAAATGCTTGAAATGTAAATTTAAAGGTTCTCTCCTGTGAGAGGAACTGGAGTAAACCCACATGGACACGGGGGATATAATAAATATGAATAATGAATATAATAACACAGAGAATATGAGTGAGCATTATTTAGCCCAGTAAACAGAGTCCTCAGCTGGAACTGGTGGAAGAAGAAGAGCTCGTAGGGAAAACCATATCTAGTTAGTGATGTTTGAGTCTATTAACAGAACACATTTGTGCTTTAGACTCCGGCAGCACTAACTACAAGAGCGTAGCTAGAAGGGGAGAACCAGAAGGTAAGACATCAGCTACAAACAAACCTGAGTGATCGCACATGAGAAGCAAGAAGACAACAACCCAACATCCCAGATCACTACAAAATTCTGACAATGTTCCATTGGCTTTGCCCTTAGTCTAAGGCAGCACAAAATGACAAGCTGTATCAGGGTCGTCATCTCAGTGTTCAAATTGTGCAACATTTTATAACTATTATAGCTTAAAAAGCGTCAATAGATTCATGCTTTGACAACAGAAAAACCTCTTCTGACAAGATTTTTCACTGGTTTCCTCAAGAAGTGTTTTTGCTTTGGTTGGTAGTGCTGTACCCCACATCAATTAGAGCTCAGTTATGAATGTGTTTGCTCAAATTTGTTCACTTCCACAGCAGCAGGAAACTGTGGGTGTGCTGATGTACTAACATGGAAGCATTTGTGGACCAGGCTTTCCAGGTGTTATATTATTACAGGGGTGTTATTTTTCATTTGGCAAAAATAGGAAGCTTTCATTGGTTTTGTTTGGGCCATTCTGTAACCGTTTAGACTTACATTTGTCCATTTCCATTCCTCTATGCTCAGTAAGGGACCTAAAAAGCTTAAAGAAATACTTCTCCAGTGTTAAATAGACCACTCAATAGACCATTCAATAACCTTCATAGTAAATTGAATATCTGTTGATTGTGATCATTTTTGCTTGGGGAGTAAACAGTAATGTCAACCTAAATGTTGAGCTCTATACAGTACTGTGCAAAAGTCTTAGACCACCTTTAGATATGTTGTTTTAGCAATGGTATAATGACCATATATATCATGTTGTTGAAGATTTGCCCCAAAAAAAATGCAAACCAGGGATTCATAATACTCCATAATTTTACACTGAGCTTCATTTCAATCTTTGTGAGCTTTAGCATATTTTAGTCACTCCCAAAAAAGTGGTTTCTTGGCTGCTACCCTTCCAAAAAGACCATTCCTGATAGAGATCATTTGAACTGTAGAAGGGTTGACTTGGCATCCCAATGAAGCTGCCAGATACTGCTATTGCTCAAGTGGAAGTTGGAAGTTACACTAAAGTCACTACATTTACATTTAGCAGACGCCCTTATCCAGAGCGACTTACAATTGATACAATCTTACAATCCAAGCAATTGTGGGTTAAGGGCCTTGCTCAAGGACCCAACAGTGGCAGCTTGGCAGAGGTGGGATTTGAACCCTGGACCCTGGACTGTCTGGTCCATAGTCCTTTACCTTAACCGCTAGGCTACCCCAGTCCACTACACACGTTTTTTGGTGTCTAAATACTGCATATAATTAGCAAATAATTCTATTTGGTCATTATACCATTGCTAAAACAATGTAATAAATAAATTAAGATTGTAAGTTCCAGATAAGTCATGTCTAGTTTTAAAAAATCTTTTAGAGGTCAAAGCCAGAAATCATACTGTTATTTAACCTTTATTTTACACACACTCTCACACACACACACACAGATATATATACATATACATGTATATGTGGATAGAGAAGAGAGATATATATATAGATAGATAGAGATATAGATATATATATATACATATGTACATGTATATGTGTATGTAAGTATATATATATATATATATATATATATATATATATATATATATATATATATATATATATATATATATATTTTTGTAATAAATTCTGTATTAAGTGGATATAAACCATTGATGTAGTAGTGATTAGAAGGTTTCAGATAACATCCCAGAACTTCAGTTGTCTTCTATTAGGCACTTGAACAAAGCTTTAATCATAAAATGCTCTTTTTATGCTTACATCGTTTTCCGCCTCACTGTTAGGTCACTAAAGTATATGCCAAATGAATAAATATGAAATTAGAAAAAAAAAACTTGTCTCCTATCTACAGTGTGGACCTGGCTTCTGGTCGAGTTCAGCACAAATTGTACTGCAAATAAACATTGTGTTTATTATATTGACATAAGTTTTTATTTGACTGTAACGTAGCCTCCTGAGAAACAAATATTTAGCCTATGCGTTCACAAGCTCAGCTGATGTTGCATTTGCAGTGACAAACTGAGAGCTTTTTTTTCAACATGGAAATTCCGAGATCATTTTATATATGCTGAAAGAAATGGAATGACTCATAACAGGACTAAATGATATGTATATGTTTACAGAAGATGCATAAGTGAAACTGACAAATCATTGGTCCCTGTGTAGTTCCGTTTGCAAATCAAGGCCAATCTGCCAGCTATAGTACAGGGATTATTTTAAACGGCCTTTAATAGGATTTGCCCTGGCACAGAGGTCACTCATCTGTCATACTCACCTGTGTGTTATGAATTATGCAGCATGGGTAAGAGAATTTATAGGATTTTAAGAATGGAACACATTGTGAAATATGTTTTATATACAGTGGTGTGAAAAAGTGTTTGCCCCCTTCCTGATTTCCTATTTTTTTGCATATTTGTCACACTTAAATGTTTCAGAACATCAAACCAATTTAAATATTAGTCAAAGACAACACAAGTAAACACAAAATGCAGTTTTAAAATGAAGGTGTTTATTATCAAAGGAGAAAAAATCCAAACCTACATGGCCCTGTGTGAAAAAGTGATTGCTCCCCCCTTTTAAAACATAACTATGTTTTATCACACCTGAGTTCACTGTCTCTAGCCACACCCAGGCCTGATTATTGCCACACCTGTTCTCAATAAGGACATCACTTAAATAGGACCTGCCTGACAAAGTGAGGTACACCAAAAGATCCAAAGAAATTCAGGAACAATTGAGAAAGAAAGTAATTGAGATCTATCAGTTTGGAAAGGGTTATAAAGCCATTTCTAAAGCTTTGGGACTCCAGCAAACCACAGTGAGAGCCATTATCCACAAATGGAGAACACATGGAACAGTGGTGAACCATCCCAGGAGTGGCCGGCCAACCAAAATTACCCCAAGAGCGCAGCGATGACACATCCAAGAGGTCACAAAAGACCCCACAACAACATCCAAAGAACTGCAGGCCTCACTTGCCTCAGTTAAGGTCAGTGTTCATGCCTCCACCATAAGAAAGAGACTGGGCAAAAATGGCCTGCAGGGCAGAGTACCAAGATGAAAACCACTGCTGAGCAAAAAGAAGATTAAAGCTCGTCTCAGTTTTTCCAGAACACATCTTGATGATCCCAAAGACTTTTCTAAAAATGTTCTGTGGACTGACGAGACAAAAGTTGAACTATCTGGAAGGTGTGTGTCTTTGGAGTGGCCTAGTCCTGACCTGAATCCTATTGAGATGCTGTGGCATGACCTTAAAAAGGCCGTTCATGCTCAAACCCTCCAATGGGACTGAATTACAACAATTCTGCAAAGATGAGTGGCCAAAATTCCTCCACAATGCTGTAAAAGACTCATTGCAAGTTATTCCAAACACTTGGTTGCTGCCAGTTACTAGGTTTAGGGGGCATCACTTTTTCACACAGGGCCACACATGTAGGTTTGGATTTTTTTTTCTCCCTTAATAATAAATACCTTCATTTAAAAACTGCATTTTGTGTTTACCTGTGTTGTCTTTGATTAATATTTAAATTAGTTTGATTTTCCAAAACACTTAAGTGTGACACACATGCAAAAAAACAACAACACTTTTTCACACCACTGTATTGCCTGAAGCACATGTCAAGAACAATGTCCTAATGTCAGCATATAAGTATAAAGTCAGACTTATCAGTGTCCCCACCTGACTTAAATTGCAGATCCAATGATTCATAAAGCATTTATGATGTTACTGGCAATTTAAGAACACAGAACATATTGTATGCATATGTGTATTGTTTAAAAGAAATTGAAAACATAACACAATCACTCAGAGAGCGAGAGAGGACAAGCAAGCAGTGCAAGAGGCTGTTAGTGGTATTGAGGATGCAGTGGTGTGGATTCAGATTCCAGCATTGCCGTGTGTCTCAGCAGCAGATAATAAGCTTATCCACCTTTCTTGCGTACATCAGTCCACAGGGGTCAACCGATGGATTAACACGCCCCACTCACGACTGCGGAATCATTCTCTTTCTTTTATCTTCTTTCTTGAAGACCTGTTTAACATTTTTGCCATTTTGGTGTATTTTATTGATCGTTTGAATCATCTGTTTATTTAAGCAACACCTATTCATTGGTTATGTACAGGATAGTGCGTACGACTGTGGGACTACCTGGCCTCCAAGCAAGTCGGAGGTGAAGCTGGACGGCTGAATTTAGGTGGGTGAGACTCTCACCCTTTCAGACGCCAGGACGGGGGGTTGCCCCTGTCCAACGGAAGAAACAACCTTATGCTACTCACTAATAACAAGGTTGCTGATGATGGAACTTCAGCACAACCCCTGCGAGAGGGGCAAGCCATGGTGGACTCCCTTACTAAGGTATACAACAACTTATTTATCATTCTGGAAAGTTCTAGATTCCAGTGTAGATGATTGTGATTACGTTTGCATTCAATTCTGACACACATCGTTGTGTTGAAAGATGTTTAGGCACACTGATGCCCATGACCTAATTTCCTTTTAATCCAAAGTGTAATATGTTCACATGAAAGCATCTTGAAATGGCACACATCCCAAGCCTAAGGGTGAAAAAGCACTAACTCTGTGTAGTGATGGTCCAGTGGATAACTATTCCTATTGTATCTCACAAGTGGAAACAGTGCGTCCATGCACCAACAGTAAAAGAATATTATGGTCTCACAGTGGTGTATAACCATCTCTACAAAATACAGAGCATGTTTAATTTATATTGCCATTTTATTAAAGAGAAGACGTTGCTGGATTCATGAGAGGTGTTGGTGTGGTGGTGGTAGAGGCTGTAAAATTGTACCGCATAACCAACAGAAATCACTAAACTGCTGTTATTTTGTGAAGTTATCCTCTTGCAAAACTCCCTGTGGTCTGCATTTCATTAACATAAGGAGCCCTAAGAGCGTTAATACCCATCCTGAAATAGCTCTCTTATGACAAGTAGATTATCAGTAATATTCCGCGCACATATCAGTCTGTTATGCTCAAGGTAACAATGGAATACAGTTACTACACTTCCTTATTAAAGATTCATATTCAGCTTTGGCATGCCTGTCCTTTTATACAGTGGTGGACAGAAACAAAGTAAATGTAACTTGTTACTAAAGTAGTTTTATCGCCTATCTGTACTTTACTGAAGTATTTCCATTTTGGGTGACTTTTTACTTGAACTCCACCACGTTTCAAATTCACATATCTTACTATTTTCTCCACTACATTATGTATCTGCCTTTCCTTTTGGCACAAAAATGTTACATATAAAAACAAACGAAGCAAGAAGCAAGCACACCAATCAGGGTATAGCATGCATGTTTTAAACTTGATTTGAGCTGTTGGACTAATTAATGACATTCTGTGAAAAGGTTGGCGTACCAAGAGTGACACTAGAGTCTTTCACCTAAACTTAGCTGATTAAGCAAGAATTTTGTTACACAAATGATAATTGGACAATAGAGCCAGAATAAATCATGGTACTTTTACCATTTCGATACTTCATTGCATTTGAAGGCAAGTACTTTTGTACTTTTACTCAAGTGGAGCTTTAAAGAAAGGACTTTACTTTTACTGGAGTAGTATTTTACCTTTGTTATCTCTACTTTGACTACTTTGGTTTGTGTACTTCATCCAGCTCTGCTTTTATAATGTTCGGGAGAATTATATTAATAGATATTAATGAGAGGTCATGTAACCTAAGAACATGCTCACTAGAGCAGTTTCACTATAAATATTTACTGAGCGACCATGCGCTGTCATATTTGTTGCTGAGATGGCACCATTTGTGGCGTGGCTTTGTACCTTCAGTAAGACAATTTAGAAAACACAATGCACCTCAGTTTAGTAATATAATGCATTATATTTATAAGACTTTTTTGTGGCCAAGATGATGAATTTATATTGAGGGAACTAATATTTACCTGTACAGTAACTTTTTGAATACAAAATCTTCCAGATTATTAATTACTAAGACATCAGCTCAAATGTGGGTGCAGGAAGAGCTGTTTAAAACGTTCCTCTCTCCAAGGAGGGACTACATAGTACCTTATGCTGACTGACAAGCCATAGTCATTCAAACTGATATATTAATTACTCAAATGCCTTTCTTCCTTGCTTGCATAAGAACATGATTTATATATACCATTTCTAATCCACATGCAACGCATTAAACACGTGCTTAACAAGGAAATATGATTTAATTCCTGTCATTTCCATATTCATGTTTATGTAAATATTCAGGTACTATACAGGGAACCACTGCAAAATGACCCCTTTCTCTCTCACATTCTCTCGGATTTGTCGGTACTGTATGTGTTTGATTGAAATGGCACATTTTTGCTTTATTCTATAAATTGCTGACAACTTCCAAATAAAAGTATTGATTTGCAGCAATGACGAGAGCATCTATTCGCTGTAAATCACACCTGGGAAGAATAACAAAGATGTTTTCAGACCTCAATTAATAATACAAGTAATAATACAAATAAAACAAGTTTACATTCCAGTTTTTTACAAAACATTACTAAGGTTATAACTTAGGAAAGCTCAGAAATCAATATTTCAATCTCAGCGTTCGTGTCTTGTACTTTTCCTCCATAAATTAGATTTGGGTCAGGTGATCACCTAATCAGTAGCTCTTTAATGAGAATGAGGTGTGTGTAGGAATTCATCAGCTACTGGAATGGAATTGCTGCCATACATGTAGATACGTGTTTTCTTTTTTCCCACATCTGTATGTTCTGATTTAATTTTGACATTTATTTTTTCATAGGTTGTGGCTTGTTACCGGCACCTGGTTTCTTGTGTTGGTGGATGCACAGACAGTCCAAGTCTGAGGCATGAGCTCAAGCAGACACGTGAGCGAGCTCAAGCACTTGCATTGTCCTGTCGCAATCACCTAACAGCCAGACTGCGGGATAAAACCCTGCCTGAAGAGGAAAGAAAGGCCACAGAGCTGCAGTGGGTGACTTTCTCCTCTTGCCTGGAGCTCCTTCATGCAGACATGTGCAAGGTCTACCATATGGGCAAATGTTTCTCGGTGGCCAGCAACAGTGCCATGGTGCAGACTGGCATGCAGGGTGAGCAGAGAGAAATACTGTATGTATGTGACACGTGATGTGAGAGGGGTGACTGAGTGGTCAAGGCTCTGCATTACTAATCAGCGAGTTTTGAGTTCAAGTCCAGGCTTTACCAAGCTGTCACTGTTGGGTTCCTGAGACTGCTCAACTCAAGTGAAAATCACTGTAGATAATACACATACACGCCAATGCTGTAAATGTAGATGATTCATAAGTATGCAGACACCCATTCTAATTAGTGATCTTTGCTTTTTCAGCCATACTCACTGCTACCAGATTCATAATATGAAGCATACAGACATGAAATCTCCATAGATGGAGATTACTTGTCGAACTGAAAATAAACACTCCAGTAACTCTTAATATGACACTTTGTTATGTTTTCAACTCTCCAACAAGTCAGTTCATCAACTTTCTGCCCTACCTTCCTAAAACAAAGTCTATAAGGAAATGGTTTGCCAACAATGTAAAAAGTAAACTTAATGTTAAAGTACTTGGCTTGCCTGTGCTTCATCAGACACCTCTGAGATTATTTGAAATGCCAGCCGTGAGGAAGTCCGTCATTAATGCCTGACCTCACAGTCTCGCTTTGGGGCAGAATCAACACTAATACCGAGTGTCCACAAACTTTTGGCTTTATAGTGTACATCGATCATGAGCATCATACTAAGTTCTTTATTAGGCTCTTCTTTTATTGTTGACATTCTGATCCACATAAGCTGGGTTTATTTAACTGAATTTCTGTTCTGCCTATACTGTGCAGGAGGTTCAACAGAAGTAGCAGCCCGAGCCCTGAGCATGCCTGATCTGCAGCAGAGGCATGATGTGCAAACTGCCAGTATGGAGGGCCTTGAGCAAAGCCAACTGGAGCAGGAGATGTTACAGGTGGACCAAACACTGGAGGATATGGAGATGAAGGTGAATGTGCTGCGCTGGACAGTGGAAGCACAAGGGCCACAGTATGGTGAACCGCTCAGCACTGACAGCGCATCATTAGCAATGCTGTGCGGTGATGAAGAAGCAGCAGATCAGAGGTTCTGTGACCGTAGCCAGATGTTTGTGGTGATGCTGCTGTGTGGTGTGGCAGCCGTTGCTGTGGTGCTGTCGATGTGTGTGGTTTTCCTGGCCTGAGCAACAGGAAGGGATGCATTTGAATACACCATGTTATTGTAGGTAGCCTACATCGTTTCAGACCCAACTAAAGGGAACGGGGGACCACCTTGGGAGAAATTGAGTATCAGAGACTTTGATTTCTGAGTGACTTTAATATGTTACAATCTCATGAATACAAAAAAGCACACATGATTCTTCTGTGAAAGATCTATTAAATGCATTATTACTAAAGGTTGTTATTAACTACCAAATGCTATTGTTGTTAGATGGTGTGGCCTATGGTTTAGACAAATAAAGCCAAGCAGTGTAGGTAAAAGCAAATCAGACTGGCCTGCATTTGCTTTGTTGTTGTTTACAAGGACAAAAAATGCTGTCAGTTAAATTCTGAAATTGATCCACACACGGTGAACAGGCTCTGGATGGCCCACCAGTAGAGAGGATCGTATGATCCGCCAACAAGCACAAGCAGCTCCCACCATCCAGACACAGGTGGCACCTTTATTACACATCCCTGTCTCTGCCTGGACCATTTCCATGTGCTTAGCAGAAAGAAATTTGTTGTCACAGCACCCATTACTTGTCCTGCAATTGACAGCCAGCCACTGTCAGCTTTGTTTGCAGTGGTGTCCTGAAAGAGAAACCTGCTACAGCCTGGAACCATATTGTCTTTAGCAATGAATCTAGGTTCTGTTTGGGATCCGACTATGATCTTGTTCGAGTATGGAGGCCTTGTGGTAAGCACTTCAATCCTGCCTTTGCTGTGGAGCGACACACTGCCTGGTCGCCAGATTTATTGCCGGTCAAGGATTATGAGACCAGCTGGTATGCCAACTTTGGCTATCTACAGTGGGGCAAAAAAAGTATTTAGTCAGCCACTGATTGTGCAAGTTCTCCTACTTAGAAAGATGAGAGAGAGACAAAATGAGAAAAAAAATTCGGGAAATCACATTGTAGGATTTTTAAAGAATTTAATTGTAAATTAT
>JAJAGP010000418.1:352025-425291 GCA_025084515.1 Ancistrus triradiatus | reverse complement strand
GAAGAACATGCCGAAATCTGCATCCAACAAACACCAGATTGCCCCTTGTCAGACAAAACGGAGAGGAACCAGATTCAGAACGAAGCTCATTTGAGGACGAGACAGAAATATGACAGACTTTCAAACAGGCCGAGTGGCTCCGCACAGCAACAATGAATAATGAATATTATGAACTGTTCATCAATCTTTAAAGCAGCACGGGGTTATTACAGGAACGAGGGAGCTCACGTTTCGCTCCGTGCTTCGGAACGGAACACAAAGAACATGCCCTCGGTGTTGTCATTAGTTGTTTAGTGGCTGTCACTACCTTGTTTAGAGCATTCTGTAATTAGATGTAATTCTAACTCAACACGTAACATTATTGATGAATGATTATTTTAATCGTTGCTTTATGTACTGTAGCATCCTAAAGGGTTCACGTTGTACTTTGGGAGAAAAACTTACACAACCCTTTATTCGCTCCAGAACCATGATGAGCGTTTGTTTATGTATGACATTGTATCAGGAGCAAGGTTATATCAATTCTGGGCCAATTTAGAGCAACCAATTAACTTAATGCACCAAGTGGAAACTGGGAGGAAACTGGAGTTCCCGAAGTAGACCTATGCGGACACTGTCCTTCTGGAGAATTCCTGTAAGACCTAACAGATAAAGTGAAAAGCGGAACCCTTGTAGAAGGGCACTATAAATCACAAAGAACCTTTAACTCTTCAAGAAAGTCCTGCAACTAGATACGGTTCAACCTAAAGCCAGAAACCATACAAGTAACGTTTGAAGACCTGTTTTTTGACACTGTAAACAATCTAGAACCATAAACCGGGGAAAACTCTGTAACAGATGAGGTCCTAATTAGATCTCCTTTAACACAGCGTTAAAAATCGCAAAGAACATTTAATTTTCCAACTCATGGGTTCATATGGTCCTCTAGTGGAAACCATTAAAAGGTGTAGAACCCATAACAGAAGAGGCCCAAACTTGGATCCCTTCATAAGGCCACTATGATGCGTTAATAATATTTACCCGCTCGTTAATGATTCGTTAAATTTAATCTAAGTGCTGGCTGGTATACAGGAAAAAGAACTTGCCCAAGAAAGGAGCTGTGTCTGCAGTTTTGGACCAAAAGGCTATATATATTAATATCAAATCAAAGCCACTCTTGGTAAGTCAGCAACTGACTCCATCATGCCAGCAGAAACATGTCAGACTACAGAAAATGTCCCAGTTAACCAGTAAACCAGTAGTGCCAGTGAAACAGTGAAGCCAAAGGCATTTTCCTTTTCTGCATATGACAGGAAAAGCAAGCGGTGCAGAGATATTATGAGCACAGAACCAATAAAAGAGTGATGATTACAACACTGGCTTCGAGGGGTGAAAAAGGCATATCTCTTTTTTTTAAGTTCTGTTTCTAATACAATAAAAACGTTGCATTCCGCAAGTTTTCCTTCTTCGATTGTGTAATTCTGTGGGGTGAACTAAACCCCATAGCAATCAATGCCTCCGTTATACGCATGATGTTTTTAACGTTCTACTCACTCCTGACAGTAGGTGTGCCCTTACGTTCACCCCAATAAACACGTCCGGTTTCAGGTGGCTGCTCCTGACACTCTTATCACGACTGGCTGCTTGTAAGCAGGATTGTGATGCGTATAATCATAGGAAGGTCGAATCTCTTACATCATCAGATACGGCGCGCTGATAAGCTCGTTCAGTCTCAGGTTATATCACTAATCCCAGCTCACCTTGCCTAGCATATGCAGCACGCCGGCAATGCTAAGACTAACAAGCACGAGGAGTTTCATGATGTTACGGGCGACCACTTGACAGAAACGCAATTTTAAGCCATAATCACAATTATTTATCAGTATAACACTTACAGGTGAAATGTTCTGCTGGGATTCCTTGGGTCCTGGCATCCACGTGGACGTTACTTTGCCTACCTAACGTACCACCTACCTAAATATCGTTGCAAACAATGGAGAGGATAAAAAGCTAAAAGATGCAGAAGCCTAGAAGTTAAGAAGTCCAAATTAGAACCCCTTTAGGAAAAACACACACAGCATCACCCTAAGTAGGGCTCATGGTAATAGCAATCTTGAATAAAAACCTTTAACTGTTCCAGTTGAACTAGAAACAAAAACCCTTCCCTAAAGGGTTCATTTGTCCTTTGATTGAAACTCTTAAAGGATGTAGAACCCATAAGAGAAAAGGTCCAAAGGTCCAGTGACCGTTAGAAGGTCACTATGATGCGTTAATCATAACCCTTCCCTAAAGGGTTCATTTGTCCTTTGATTGAAACTCTTAAAGGATGTAGAACCCATAAGAGAAAAGGTCCAAAGGTCCAGTGACCGTTAGAAGGTCACTATGATGCGTTAATCATTTTTACTTCTTGCAGAGGGTTCTACAAAGAGATATGGTCCTTCCTAAAGCGAGAAACCATCCAAATAACATTTGAAGAACTGTTTTTGATACTGTATAGAACCTAGTATTTGCAGTATCCCTCTGGAGAAAAATTGTAAGACCTAACAACAGATATGGCCCAAAGTGAGACCCTTTTAGAAGTCCACTAGAATCCTTTAATAATACTTACTTTTTGCAGAAGTTCTTCAATGAGATATGTGTCTTCCTAAAGCCACAAACCATTTGAAGAACTGATTTTTAGACACTGTATTTAGTCTAGAAACATAAACTATACCTAGTGTGCTTGTAGAGAAAACTTGTAGGACCCTGTAACAGATGAGATCCAAATTAAAACCCTTTGCAATGTCAGTATAAATCACAAAGAACGCTTGGATTAGAAACAAAAAAACTCATCCTAATGGTTCATTTGTCCTTTGAAAGAAGACTTTAAAGGATGTAGAACCCATAAGAGAAGAGACCCAATGTGGAGACCCTTCACAAGGCCACTATGATGTGTTAACAATTTTTATTTCTTGCAGAGGATTGAGACATGGTTCTACCTAAAGCCAGAAACCATCCAAGTAACACTTGAAGATTTCTCATTGTGTACAATCTGTGTACAATCTAGACAGAATGGAATCATAGACCATGCCTAGTGTCCTACTTGGGAAATCCAAATTAAAACCCTTTGCAATGTCAGTATAAATACCTCACTGCATATATTCTGTCCTTTGGTGGAAGCCTTTGGTAGAGCCCATAAGAGAAAAGTTCCAAAGTGGGACCCCTTCAGAAGGCCACTAAGACCCATTAATAATCTATACTTTTTGCAAAAGCCAGAAACCATCCAACTAACATTTGAAGAACTATTTTTGACACTGTATGCGATCTAAAAGCATAAAGTATTTCAATAATAAAAATAAAAAATATTTAAAACCTGTACTTGTATAACATATTAGGTCCTAATTAGACCCCTTTAGAAAGAGATTATCCATCGCAAACATCCGTTAAATCTTCCAGAGCGTTCTCTAAGTGGAAGTAGACCTCTACATATCATTTGAGGAACTGTTACTAAGGAACTAAGCTACAACAGAGAAGCAGAAACTGTTTTGAGACCCCAAGCCTCTTTCAGACGCTTCTCTAAAGAGCTCAGAACCTGCAACAGAAAGGTTTCTCATTAAAACCCAATTAAAAAGACATTACAATACTTTATGTCTCTCCAATTGTTCTGAGAGTGCACACAGGCCTCTCTTTTAATGTTATCGGTGTGTTTGTTGTTGTGGAACCCTTTAAGAAAAGGTTCTACAAGTTTGAAGAACAGGCGTGCTTTACCATTCTGGACAAACCTTAGAATTGCTTTTTATTACACTGAACAAGTCTGAGTTTTCATTACTAGCCCTGTCCCTGATTGATTGGATGAAGGCGGTCCACATGATTTGCGTATTCCTCCTTTAAGAGAACCCAAGGCGCTACGTATGGACGTGGTGAGCTGCACCTTTAACTCGACGCGAGGTGTTTGTTCGAGACATTGATTCAAACCCGGTGCTGCAGGTGTTAAATCAACACTGCAGGATTTAATTCAACACCGCGCGTGTTAATTCCACACCGGGGATTTTGCGGCATGGCTGAACGATCGCGAGCTCGCTCTGTCCCCCTGAGTGGTGTAAGTGTTTCATCATGTTCCCTCCCTCTCCGGCTCACTGCAGAAGCCAGCGCCGATGCTCCACAGCCCGGAGATAGCGCCGTTCCCCCTGCGCCTGCGTACGTCTCCTAAAGCACGCTTAGAACCTGAACCACATTCGAATGCAGCGCAGTCGGCTCCCTGACGTTCACCTTCACCTTCAAGCAAGGACATCCGCTCTGAAACAGCGGCGCAGTAGGGTTGCACGCACGGCGTGAGCGCGAGGCGTGTGTCTGCAGCCTGCGTCTGCGTTTTTGTGTTCCTGGATGAGTGTGCACAAGCATGTAACACCATTCCAGTGCAGGCATGCACACACACGCACACACACACACACCATGCGAGGCTATAACGCTGCACAAACACAATCCAAAATAATGCCATTTAGGAAGCTATGCAAAGCTGCAAAGAACCTCAGCAAGAGGCAATGCAACTGTAGTCATTACCCTTCTTAAGTTCACATACACAGGAATAAAATCTAGGACCTCAAAATGTTAGATTGTCCCTCAGAGGTTTGTGGAGCCCTACAATCCTACGAAGAACCCAATCAGAAAGCAATCCAAGAAAAAATAATTCCTCCTCTAATCATCAGCCAACCAAAGAACGGTCTGGGAAATGGTAAAGTTCACGAATTCACAAAATCGGTTCCTTCCAGTGCACCTAAGACATATGTAGACTCTAAAACATAACACTGAAGCTTATGAATCCAGTACAACACTTCATCTAGTACCCAAATGCGCCCGTGAAACTGTACCTAGGATGTATAGGTTCTGCAAAGGTTCAGTAAAGGTCCAAAAAGAGATAGAACCTGATCAGAATGCAAGCTGAGCTACGAAGAACCTTCACACCAAGAAACCAGTCACTGACAGGTATGTAGAACCTAAAAATAATCCGAAATAGAACTCATTTCGAAAGCTATCTAAGCTTCAAAGAACATTTGCGTGTATAAATGCCCCAATCTGTAATCATAAACCGTCCAAAAGAACACTTAATGAACTGCTTTTTCCAAGTTCAGGTCCCTCTGTTGTGTTTAAAACTCAAAGGGATCCTCGGTTCTCCTCTAAGGGGTACGACAAAAGAGATTCCCTTCAGAAAGCTGCGTAAGAACGTCCAGTATGTCCAACTTGTAAGCATTAACCATCCAAAAACCTTAATGTACACACAAATAGTCACTAAAAGGTAAGTAGAAACCTAGTATAGAAATAAATGCTATGCAGAACCCTTTAAAAGCTGCTACACTACACAGTAAACCTTTATATCTTTAAGAAAAGGTCTTCTAGCAGATATGGGTCTGCACAGAACCGTAACCCAATAAAAGGACAGTTCAGGAGCCATCATGACCCTAAATCGTTCTCCTGCTAGGGAAACCTGTTAGGGAAAGGACCATGCTTTGTCTTTAGGAGGTTCTAAGAGCAGGCATGACTCTCGCACATTCTGTGGAAACTCTTGAAGGCTTAGTCAACCATGATGTTTATGTAGAACTCAAGCTCCAAGGACCAATGGACCAAAGGATCCAAGAACCAATGGTCTAGGTAACAACCCATGAGTATTTTGAGGAATGATTGTACGGTCAGGAGGTTCTTCAAGTTGAAATGTTTCACATTAGAACTGTTACCATCCAAACTATGTTAAAAACAGGTTCCAACAACCATTCAAAACAAAGTCAGCAGGGTTCCAGAACCCTATCCAAAAAAGATGTTCCTTAAGAGATAACCATAAGAGGCCATAAGGATCTTGAAGAACCATTTCAGAGTGAAAAATCTTTCAAAACACCAGCAATGGACTAAAGATCAATCAATGTTGTAGGATTCGAAGATTTCCGTCCGTAAAAAACCTACATAAACCCTAAATTGTGTGCTTCTGGCTGCTTCAGAGCTCCAAAGACCCAGGTTGAACTTCCATCCTGACCGCTGCCTGTGTTTAGTTTGCATGTCCTCCCTGAATCTGTATGGGTTCCTATGGGTTTACCTGGTCAGGGTTCTCCTTTTCTCAGAGAACACCATGCACAGGAGTACCACTCCAGAACCTGAGCATTCGACCCCTGCGCTGCCACAAGCTCAAATGCTAAATGATAAAATCCTAATTTTCATGGATGTGGGTTTTTTTGTGAAACCATTTCTCTCTCTGAAGAACCACTCGAGGTGCAAAGCTGTCTTGCGACCATCCAAAGAACCACAGATGAGCCTTAATTTATTAGAGAGATTTAGATAACCCTAATGCAAAGAACCCTTCCAGAACAAGGCGACAACCACGGGGATTATCAAGAACCATTTTCATATCCTTCATGCAGACACGGATGAGAAAGCACCTGCCGTTTGGGTGCAAGGAAGGACGCAAGGTGACTCCTTCCTTCCTTCCTTCCTTCCGTCCGTCCTTCTTGACGAATTCCTCCCCCCTCAGTACCCTCCCCCCAAACCCCTCCCTCACCTGAAGTCGCTGTACGGGTGGATGATCCAGTACCCGGCGGTCTGCACGCGCTCCTGTTCCTTCTCAACGGCTTTTTGGCTGCCGAACATGCGCAGAGAGAACTTGTTCACCCCGGGCTGCATCATCGCGCCGATCTGCCTCTGCATGAAGCCGTACTGCTGCTGCCGGCACGCGTCCGCATCGTCGCAGAGCCCCACCGCCGCCTCCTCGCGCTCCCCCCGGTCCCGGGTGCTGCCCACCGAGTTCCCGTGGTCCTTGGCGCTCGGGCTGGCAGATCCGCTCTTCTTTATAGAGTCTCGCCTCTGCACCGAGTTGGTCCCGTCCGCTCTCTCATCCTTCTTCTCCTCCATGGCGTCTCCGGTCCCGGACTGGGTTTATCTGCTGCGATCGCTAATTCTAATCACGGATTTGACAGGAGCGCGCGCGGAGAGGAGCCGAGCCCGCCGGTAGCTCCCCCCTCTCGGTGCATTTGATGCGCTCCGGCTCTTTGGCGCGGCTCGTTTTGCCTATGCGCACCGACTGAGTGCGCACAGATCCCGGAGCGTCTCTCTCTCTCTCTCTCTCTCTGTCTCTCTCTCTCTCTCTCTCTCACACACACACACACACACACACACACACACACACGCTCATTCTCTCTGTTTCCATTGCGCCCTCTAACGGAGTAACAGCAATAGGCTATACATATATAATTTTACCCGCAGCGTCCAATCATCCAATCACTACTGCAACAAATTACGCACTGCAAAAAAAAACAATAAATAAACAACACAAAAACAACAAGGACCAAACAAATCATCAATCAAAGACACACTATAACCATATATTTTCATTCATACAGGTTTTGTGTCTCCTACTAATTTCAAACTGAAACCAGAGGGTAGAAACCTCTGGAGAGGCAGAACAGATGGTGCAAGACAACCCTAAGTGTGAGAACCCAAGACCTGCATCGACTGACCCGGAGTTAGTCCGGGGGACCAGGGTGGGCTTGTGCCAAAGCGAAGGAACCCATCTCACCAGGGGCCCATCTCTGGATGCAGACCAGCAGTGCCTGGGCATGATACACAAAGATGTAACTGTAGACTTATAACGCAAATAAGCCAACAACAAGAGTGTCACATACAGACACGATTGGTTGTGTCTGAGGGAGGTACGGCTGTTCAGGGGATCCCCGCAGCACCGATCCCAGTCGGCCCTGCCAGGGACTTGATTTCTTCTGCCTTCCTTCATATCATTGAGTAAAAGTTGTGATACATGTTTTCTCAGACCGTCATAAATTGGAGACACAAATGCACAGCTCAGTTCCCGAATCATAATTAGTGAGCTTCGTTAATGGCCCTGCTAATCAGCGTTAAACCTGATCCATTCTTGGTCTACGGACAGATAAGCCATCTGAGTAATTAAGCAGCAATTATAACATTTCTATTCTTCTATAATATTAAATTCATGTCCATGTCAGGGTCTCGGGGGACGGGAACCACCCGTCACACACTCCCTCACTGACTGACACTGGGACACTTTAGAGACACCAGCTTACACAATGCATGTCTTTGGATGGGGAAGGAATACATGGAATAAACAGACACATATGAGGAGAACATTGTACCGCACATTTTGGATGATAAACATTTAAAATACAGCTGTGAGTCAATGAGGTGCATTTGACACGAACGTGCACATTAAATAAAAGTAAACTCTTTCATTATATAAATAAATCATTAATAATAAATAAATAAACAAAGCAACAAATTATCAATAAATAAAAAAAAAACAAATAAATAAATAAATAGATTTGTTACAGCATTAAACAAACCATCCTGCGCATGAACATCTACGTAACACAACGAAATAGAATTAATTTCAGGCATTTTTACATTCTGGAGCATAAAGCATTATATATTATAAGTATATTAATAGTATATTGAACGTAATGAATAATAATAATAATAATAATAATAATAATAATAATAATAATAATAATAATAATAATAATAAAAGTCATTTAAAAAATAAAAATAAGATTTTAAAAGTAATATAATGCTAAAAAAAATCAACATAAATAAGTAACCTTTTCCATTCAGAACAGCTGCAGCTTTAAAAATTCCCGTTAACAAAAAAATTTGCCTCTAAAATCTGACATGACCTGACGAAAGAGGACTTTTATTTTGGTGTGCCCTTAAGAGAAGGTTGGATATGGCATTGCACCATAAAAACAGAACCCAGATGGCATCAAGATGGCACTGGTGGTGCAGTGACAAAGTCAGTAGTCCTTATCATAGTTATCCTATCAAAGTTGAAATTGTTTGAAATGATTAAGTGACATAGAGGGCGGGGACCAGGGAATATTTATAATATTAGGCCACACCCATTTCACATATTGTAAATCCTATATACTCCATTAGATCATGTGAATACGTACAAAACACGAGAAATATTAGTCTGTGCTTCTTATAAAGGCCTGATATAACATCTCTTAACATCTCTCGCTTTGTGAGAGAACCTCTTAGAGAAATGATGCGCTCCATGGACACAGCGGGCAGCGGCGGTGTGCCAGCGACGGGCACAGAGAGGAAACAGGGGTTGAAATTACTTCCTGATGAAAATCCACACCAGTCCACCTGCTCCTCCACATACGAACCCGTGCATGAGCATGCCTAATTCGGACCTCAAAGCGTTCGGAGCTCATGATCTTTGCAATCTAAATTCGGATTTTGCGAGCTCAGTGCCGAACAAATGAGCTTCTGCTGTGTATCGTGTACGTGTCTGAATAGAGAAAGGTTTGGGCTTTTTTAATACTTTTGCATGGCCGGAGTTTTACAGCTGTTATTTAGCTACAAAGCAGCTGATTACATAAAACATCTTTAATTCACAAATCGTAAACAGAAAAGGTTCTCTAGTTATTATGAGTCGCGGTGACCCCGTCTGGTGACGCTAGAGGGCAGCGTCGACTCACGTTTCAACCTGGGCATGCTTGGCGCTCATTTAGCATTGATTGCGCGATTAGCGACACCTGCTGGCTCGTGTATTTAAGAGCACGCTCGAGCGCAGTCAGGTGCCGCATCCTACATGCATTATTGGATAAGACAATTATCACAAACTTGCTTGTTTTTTGGACGACCAATCACAGCTAAGCTTTCTACCATCTTTGAACATTCCACAAAAACGCAAAAAGTGCAAAAGTATAAAGTTTATTATTGCACCACATTTCACACATAAGTGTAATTAGGATTTTTTTTAAACATTGCTACATTACAAAAGCAAGAAAGGGTGTAAAAAAGTATACGCTATGAGTTTATGTCACTAAATTACATTTTGCACAAAGAAAATAAAATGATTTACATGAAAAAATGCATATTAATAGGATAAGATGTAACACACTGTTTTCAGTTTGTAGCTTTTGTTTGTACCGATGTTTCTCATTAAATACTTATAATTCTCTTCAAAATGTGAAGTATAAATATAATGCGGGGGCACCCCTGGCCTTTCTACCACAGACTCAACCCTCTAGATCTCTGAAAATCGGAAGGTGGAAGCCCCTGAACATGGGAGTTTATTTTTAAAATACTTTTTAGGTATTTGTACTTTTACTTGATTATTTATGTCACTTAATACTTTTTACTTAGTACATTTCAAAAGAAGAAAATCTGTACTTGTTACTCACTACATTTTAAACCGTGGCTGTGACCAGTCCTCCATTTTCAGAAAGTTCAAATTTGCTCTGTATGACAGAATAATCTGTAAGAACTTTGGTCCACACCGTCAAGAGACAAACTGGGGACCTCATAATGTGACTGCAGGGTTAACAAGAACAAAATGATCACAATCCACGATGTAGATCAGAACGTCCTCCAAATCTTCCCGTCAGCTTCCTAAATGCACCCCTCTGAGTCATTACATAAGCGGCCTTATCATAAATGAAGCAGATGTCCTTTTTTTTTTGCATTGGGATGGATTAGTCGGTCTGCCAGTGGACCCAGACTGAGTTGTGTAACTTTGGTTTCAGTAGGGAGAACAGTGAGTGAGCACAGGGTGCTAAGCTGAGGATAGATGACTCGCATTTTCCCCTCCGATCACGTGGGAGGTAAAGGACACGACCTGTGTGTGTGTGTGTGTGTGTGTGTGTGTGTGTGTGTGTTTAGTTTCAGTTTTCCTGTGCCCTCCTTGTTAGGAAATAAATCAATTACTGGATAAAATACTAAACAAAAATACTGAAACTACAGCTCCACCTGCCTCAGTGCTTCCTCACACTCGGAGAGCACACGTGTAGATTTTGTAACTGCTTTAATTCTTCGTACCGTTCTCCTGGGATTTTCCTGCACAGCGCCATCTCTAGGTTTTACAGAGAAGGGCAGTTCTCTGGGTGAAAATGCCTCGAGGTCAGACTGGTCGAGCCGATTGAAAGGCTGGAACAGTCGCTCAAATGATCACACGTTACAACCGAGGTATGCAGAAGAGCATCTCAACATGTCCAACCTTGAAGCAGATGGGCTACAACAGCACCAGGTGTCAGTTAAGAACTGAGGTTCCAGCTGGCATGGGCTCACCAAAATTGGACCATTAAAGATTGGAAAGATTTATTAAACATCTGCTCTGATGGGTCTTGATTTCTGCAGCAACATTCGGATGTCAGGGTCAGAATTTGGTAAACAAATAAAAATGAAAGCATGGATCAAAGCACGGAGCACCTTTGGGACTTGGTGGAACAGGAGATTTATTGCAGAGTTAAGTAAATAAGAAAGTACAGAATTACAAGTAAAATAATGACATCAGGCTTGAAAGGCAGAGCATCCAGGCGTGAAAATGAAACCTCGTTGTTCTTCGACCAGGCGTGAAAAGAAAAGAGGCGATAAGAGACGCTGTGTGACCGAGAGGGCAATGAGGCGAACGGGAAAGGCTACGCTCTTATTTAACGTTCACTTTCAAAAATAGGAAGTAATACAGCGCTAAGAGAAGCTGAGCTCAAACTGAGGACGGCAGCAGGTGTGGAGAAGAGTGTGTATTAAAATTGTGACGTACTTTATTTTATTCGCACGCAGACGTCTGCAGAAGGGGTCGTTTCCATCAGCTGACTCTTACCACCGAGACCTGTGTGTTAATAATTACACAGCTTTCTTTACAGTAAAATAATATAAAATATTGTGTTTATGCTGGGTGTACCGTGGCTGCCTTTACGTTGCACAGGAGGAATGCAAACCTAAATGTAGATCAGCCTCCAAAAAACTAAAACTAAATCTAACTCCAGCCTAATCCCTGATGATATGCAGTCCTGCTCAGAAGCTCACAATGCTGGAGGTGCAGTTTTAGGACGAAGCCCAGACTGAGTATTTGTGTTTTTAAGTTATCAGCGCACAAACTGTACTCTGTTTACGAGTAAACTCGTGTGGCATCTCCTCCTGAACTTCTACCTTCTATTTATTTCCCGTTCTATTTTTGTGCACACTGCGTCGTGGCATCTTCTCCTTCCCTCGGCCTCCTGGGGCGACGCGGCGCTGGTTCAGCAGAGCTGAGAGGTTGAGGATGGGAATAAATCAGGACGTGAGCCGCTGCACCTCCCGGCCCTCTTACTTGCAAGCTCGTGTCACGCAAGTTTAAAATGGACTCTCGTCTTTTACCATATTTTCTGGGTTATAAAATGTGTTATTACACCACATTTCACACATAAAGGTAATTAGAATGGATTTTTTTAATACTATATTATAAAAGATTGAAAAGGTGTAACTCGTAGAGTATAGAGTAAAATATGTTTTGCACAAATCAAAAATGTAAAAGTGATTTACATATAAAATGAATTCTTAATAGGTTAAGATGTAACATTTCGTTTGTAGTTTTTGTTTTTACCAATGTCACTCATTAAATACTTATAATTGTCTTCAAAATCTGAGTATAAATCTCACACGGGGGCACCCCTGGACCCACAGACTCAGTCATATAGATCTCTGAAACTTGGACAGTGGAAACCCCTGAATATGGGAGTTTATTTTTTAGTGTTCTTAAGTATCTGTACTTTTACTTGATTATTTCTGTAACGTAATACTTTTTACTTACTACATTTTCAAACCAGGCTCATTACTTTAGCCTTTATACGTGTATTTACGTATCTGTTTTAGCCTTATAAAGTCTTTCTAACCCTTCTTAACATTCAGCATAATGCATTCTACTCCCAAAAAATAACGGTACACACTTTACACTTTAAGTAGAGTGTGCTTTTATACTTCTACTTACAATTATATAAACAATACTTCAGATTTTACAGATTAGTAGTATTTTTACTTCAGTAAAGAACTTGCATAATTCTGCCATCCCTGTTTTGGGGTGTGTTCTGCCTTGCCAGGGGCATCCACCTGGGTCAAGGGGACTGGATTTAAGTACAATTTTTTATATTAAAAATTGCTATTTTGTTATGTTACTCAGTTTTAAAAATCATTTTTGCCTTTTTTTTCTTGCGTGTTAGTTAAACCTCTGATTCTCATCTCTGACTGAGTTCTAACCTCAGGTCTTAAATTTTTCAGCACCAGGCTGTGCCTCCTGACCTTTGCCACGCTGTAAGACAATACCAGTCATTACTTTTAATTACTGTGGAATTATTTATCTAAATCGTTCTGTGTGTTAGCCTGTACTGGAGATTACTTTTAATTTTATATCATCTAACAGCATTAGAGTGTCTGTTAAAGTCATCTTTCTTGCTGTATAAAATTAAAATTAAGTATAGACCTTATGTTTAATTTGACTTCTATAACAAGATGTTATATGTTTTTTCTCTTCATCTTCATTTCATTTGTTAATAAACACCCAGCCCTGCATTTCAGGCCTGCAACACATAACAAAAAAAATTGGGATGGGGCAATTTAGGGCTAGTAATGAGATAAAAAATTATAATGATGTGATTTCAAACAGGTGATAATCATGATTTGGTACAAAAGGAGTATCTGTGGGATCACAAAAGGATCTCTAGTTTATCAACAAATGTAGGAATAAATGTTACTTCAAAGAAAGATTGGAAGGGATTTCCATATTTCTCCCTCTACAGTGCATAATATCATTAAACGATTCAAAATCTGGATGAATTTCAGTGCATAAAGGGTGAGGGCACAAGCCTAAACAGAAAAGGGGTGATCTCCGCTCCCTCAGACGGCACTGCATCTAGAACCATCATTCATCTGATAGAACCAGCTGATAGAACCACATGGACAAGAGATTACTTTATCAAACCTTTATCAAGCTCTACAATACAGAGTTACATTCACAAATACCACTTAAAACGTTACTGTGCTAAAACGAAGCCTTATGTTATAACCATGCCCAGAAGCAGCTTCGACTTCTCTGGGCTCAGAGGCATCTGGGATGGACCATCACACAGTGGAGATGGGGATTGTGGTCAGACCCATCAGCATTCCAGATTCCAGAACTGTTATGAGGAACAAGTCCAAAAGCCAGACTCTACCATGGTATGGGGTTATGTCAGTGCCCTTGGTGAAGGTCATTTGAACTTCCGTGATGGCAGCATTACTGCAGGCATGAGACCTATTCAGAAGCGACTTTTGCTTTTATGTGCTAAAACATTTTCCCCTCTACAAATTAATCCAGCCCGTCCATCTGCCTGCTTTAATACAGTTGATGTGTGTAAGGTTGGATTATCTGCGTGTCTGGATTGTGTAATTACTCGTCGGAGTTAATACAGTGACAGCACTGATCTTTTCTTCTCCGTAATGCCGTGTCACGCTTCTGCTTTGTCCTCTGCACCTTTAGCAAGCAGCATGTTCGGTTTAATGAAGACACACACTCATGCACCAAACCTCAAAGATTTTGAGATGAAGCATTCTAAAAGCATTACGTTTATTTTACAGTAATTAAAATCCTGTCGCTGTGCTGGACTGAAATCGATCGGACATGTAGAGAGTGAGCCTTCGCAGGTTATCGATCACATTAATCTCTCTCTCGGGAGTCATCAATATTCCGTGACACTGCTGCTAAGCACTTCTTGGAACAGATGGAATCAGACCGGCTATAATTCGTGGCAGCACCGGTGTCACCGACTGTTACTAGAGAAATGTAGCTGAAGTACTGAAGTCATGTACTCATTTGCATATTAATTTATGCTAACAGAAGCGGGAAAATGTTATGAAGGCTCTTTGTAACTAAATCTAAATTTAAACCCGCCTTAGTAACTGTAACTTACCTTCCATTGGCGAGATGGACATTTTCTTGTCTCCATGCTGACACTGTGTTTAATTGTTCTGCTCAGTCTAATGCTTTGCAACAAAATAGGAGACGGATGCAGATAGCCGTTCAATAAAAATGGACACAAAGAACAAACCCAAGAACGTAAACTGAAACAGAGCAACAAGGGACCGAGAAAAAAGAGAAAACAACCGAACTGAGACAACCAAGTCAAGACCAGAATGGTCTCTAACGTCAGATCAAAAAATCGTAGATTTGTTGTTAGGCTCTTTTTTTAAATTAAAATCACTATAGAGGTCTAAAAAGTTGGCAAGTCTAGTCATCTTGACCATTGTGATCTATTTTTGCTAGACATTCATGCCAAGCTGTAGAGCTGTTTTTATAAGACTTGTGAGACCTTGAATTACAAGATCTCTACGTACGCAATTATCAACGTCAGAACTGTTTGAGGTATCCAGGAATAATTGTGAACTTAATGAAATGGCCTCTGAGTGTACTGGATTCTTGTTACCACAGATCTGGGGTAATGAAATGGGCAAGCAGAGGTGAAACTCGAGTCGTGTTGACCGGTTACATCTGACACTTTGTAAAGTACTTAAGAACCTTCTACGAAACACTTGTTATTAGACAAAGCACTCAAAACACCTGTCAGGACTGCAATGTGTCATTAGAGTGATGCCTTTTGGGTTCCTGAGGTGCAGATATTTATGGGTTAAACTGGGTGGTAACACAACACTTGCATTGTTTACTTGTTTAGACCAGTTCAGTTTCTATGCTGGACCAGTGCAGTTCGTACAGGTTTACCAGTATCCCATACTGGTAAACATCAGATTGTCAAACAATCGTGCCATAAATCCTTTGCCTGACACCACCACCATTCATACTTTTTTCCTGACAGTCCTTAAACTTGCATCTTGAGTATCAGAACACGTTTTCTGGTACTTGATCTTCTGAACCAAAATGGCATGTCCATCCATCACTGTAGTCGAAACGAATGCGTAAGTGTAACGTGAGGTTGGACGCCTGAAATCTTTACCTTATTACTCATTAATAGTGCGTGTAAAGTTACGCTCCTTATCTTTGGTTTAAATGCTGTGAGATGGACGGACGTCTAATCTTCGTGCGGTCCTGCCCTCCAACTGTCTTTAAAAATGGTGATGATGTCAGGGCCAGTCAGTCAGTCATTAAAGTCAACAACACCTGGATGGACAGAACAATGGAAACGTTGAACTACAGTATATATAAACATAAAGGAGCTAAAAAGGATTCAATGCACTATTTACCTCTCACTCTAAAAAAGTTTCTTTTAGTCAAGTCAACTTTTTAAAATCTTAGTGACCTGTTGCATCTAATTTTTTTAATTGCCCTAACTTAGAATTCTGTGAAATGCACATTTCTGTTGTGTTCTGCTGACAACCCTAGAATTTAGGACCATTAAATAAATGCAAAATAGACTTGAATAAGTGAACACTGCATAGCAAACAGAAATGCGTTTTATTTGCACCTGTTCAACAGTGATCAAATGCATCAGGCAGCTTTAAAAATTTTAAACTGAAACACTGAAGCAGCATTATAGCAAGTCCTAAAAGGAATCCCTATTTATATTCTATGCTTTTATCTTCAACTTCAACGCCTTGTTAGCATTCTGGATATAAGCAGGGGATCGAGTCTCGCCCAGCCTGCTAATGATGAAGTCTTTATATCTGCTGTGTAGAGAATTTATAAAGGCACTGCGCTGGTTTTCCACTTAATGTATGAAGATACAAACAGTAGAAATATCAACCACTTAATTAGATGTCTGTAAATATTCACTTTAAGCTTTAATACTAATCACGTAGTACTACTTGAGTTTACCTCAGAGTGAGGAGGCTCGCTAATAGACACGGCTAGCGATAGTTCGATTCATTTTACTGAATCGATTATTTCGTTCCCAAAGTTCCCATCGGTGTTTACAGGCGGACAGCAATAACTAAGTCTTTTCTTTCAAGAATATTGTGAAAATGAAATCGACTGGGGCTCTGAATGCGTGATTTAAGGTGGTACCATGAACGCCAGCTTGTTGTGAACGTCTGATTCAAATGAAACGCTTGAATCAGACACTCGGCACTTAACGTTCGCTTAAAACGGCAGTTAAAAAAACAAACAGAACGCGATGTTCAGATTAGTTAAACCAACCACTTAACTTGCTTGCAATTGAGATGTAAGATAATCACCGTTCGTTTTAAATATACTCATTAATACTGTATTTTAAAAGGGTGAAATTATGCGAGATTTATTTTTACATTCTCAGAATATGAAACAAATATTTTTTGCCTCAGGACCAGAATACCTTTAGTCCTTACTGGATGTTCTCATAAATCCTGAATGGTTTGTGGTGGGATCTCAAGAACAGGATCTTCTTGTGCTTTGAAGGGTGAAGGTTTTACTTCAGAGTGATAACTGAAGCTTGATGAGACAGTCTCATGCACCTCTGGTGACCTGACATTTTCGAAATGCTAAGAAGTCCAAGCTCTGATGGGAACACACTTAAATATGACATATTTGCACACATTTAATAAACCCTTATCAAGTCTGAGACAAAAACACTGGGTCTTTTGTTTTTAACAATCTTTTAAGCTTCATGTGACATATTTAAGTCACGTTACAGATGTACTGATTGCAGTTAATTCCTTCATCTCTTGCCGTAAAGACTCTGATCCTGATAAACCTCAGGCAGTGTGAGCGATGGACGTCAGGTTTCCTCTGAGGGAAAAACTCTTAATGCGGGTTATTTTTCATAATTCGGCTCTCCTGCAGGTTCGGCCTCGGTTCTATTACTTATAGTGAACACCAGACAGTAATGACACACATGAATCTCTGTCGTCGTGACCATCCGAGCAGACTCCAGAGGACCCAGCGTCCCAGGTAATGCTCATTTTCAGAATGATAACGCTTTTAAACTATACGAATTCAGAGGGGGAAACTGCAGACCTTCTCCGTTCTGGCGCATGCCCCACCGAGCACTTTAAGTAATGGGAGCTCATCAGCGTTTAATTCATTAGCCGAGTGCAATTATGGTTCGGAAGCTCATTTCTTCCCGCATAGGCAGGGTGCGATGGCGTGACGGAGGCCCTGGAGCGGAGCGAGTCTGGATGGATTTATCATACGTGACTGTAATTGTCTGTAATTATCAGTCGGCAATTGTTTGGAGAAGAGACGACGTTTCCTCTCTGGGATTCACCTTCACAGCGGTGACTCCGTAACTCTCAGAGTTCTGAAATTACAGTTAGGTTCAATCCATGTTGTTTTGAGTTGTGCAAACTTTAATAAGCAGGTCAGTTATGTTCTGAGACGTTCCAGAAAATACATGTTGGTCTTCAGGAAGGCTGTTTTGGCCTTTGCACATGCCATAGTCCAATTTGGTGACTCTCCAGCCAATAGCAGTGTGCCTCCTATATCCTCCAGCAGAGCCACAAATTTCCCCTGTATAGAAGCTGCATGAAGCCTTTATTTTGGGAAATAACCCTTTAGTTCTTTTCCTCAAAAACAAAAAGAGAACCCATCCATTACAGGGTTCTTTAGGGAGCCCAAATGGCACTGGGTTGAAGAACATTTAAGAGCATACGCCTTAATAGGAATTAAATTAAAACGCCACAATTATACAGTCTATGAGGCGGCAAATGAGAGCGCTTCTAAATTGCCTTTCTATTTTTGGGATGATTGATATTTCCATAATCACGGTTCAACCATCTCACATTAATATCCATAACTATTTAGCAAAGTTTCCCTGAGTAACTCTCAGATTTATTGCTTTTCTCGTGCTGCTTCTTGCTGGCTATTGGGAGGCGTGTATGGTTCATTTTCCTGTCTCTCCAGTCTCAGAGCAGCTTTTTATTAATATCTACATTAACACCCCAAACTTAGTAAGCCTAGGGCGACAGTGGCAAGGAAAATCTCCATAAATCTGATGAGAGAAAAAACTTTGGGAGGACCAAGACTCAAAAAGGAACCCAACCTACTTAGGCAAATTAGATGATATTTGCAAAAACTAAACTAAGTTTCCTAAATAAAACATTATTATAAATAACATTTTAAATACACAAAAGATAAAAAGAATAATTAAAATTAAGAATATAATAAATAAAATCTAATATAATAATAATAAGTACAATAAATAATATACTAAATAAAATAGGTAGTATAATAAATAACATACAATATAATAAAATAAAGAATAAATTAAATAATTTAATAAAATGGAGTATGGAATAAATGTAATAAGGTATATAAATAGAAAATATAATAAATATAATAAATGAAATAAATCTAAAAAAGAATATAACAAGTAAAATAGTATATATATATATATATACCAGTATATAAATTAAAGAACATAACATAGAGAATATAGTATATATATAAAAATAAAATAAAGAATATAATCAATAGAGAATACAAGCAAATTTCTGGACATAATTTAATCCAGTATAAATGCAGTCACTGAAACAAGGTTTAAGGTTTAAGGTTCTGACGTTGGCGGGTTTGAAAATTTAAAACAGGCCAAATGTTATGTTTAAATTTTTAATATGTTTTTAAGTCTATGCATTAAAAATGACACGCTTGATATTTCAGACTGTATCTAGTTGACGTTGTGCGACGTCTTCTCGTTTCATTTCTGCAAAGCATTTGGTGCGTCCTTCGGATGCCAGGATGCAGTGATTAAATGATATATCTTATTAAATAATTATTATAATCATTAATATGGGATTTAATCCTGGTTTAAAGCTTCGGCTTGTTCGTTTGATCTTCTAGAGTAACATCTGACTGAGCTAATGAGCTGAAATCCGGAGCCACAGAGCCAAACTCATTTGCTGAAGCAGATGGTGTGATGGTTAGCTCTGCTAACTCTGAGTTAAAACTGAAGCCCTGTGTGACGATCAGATACAAACACGTAGCAGTGGACACAACTGGCTGTGTCTGAGGGAGGGGAAATTAGTCGGGAGATTGTCTATGTTGAAACAGTTACCCTACACAATCCTGTGATGGACTGGTGAAGCATCCGGGGTCCAATCACCAGGTCCGAGCCTCGGAGGTGCTTTGGTCCCGATGTGGCTGTGGGACCCTGTGACGGACTGGCGACAGGTTTCACCCTAACCAGGATAAAAGCAAGCTCTTTTTTAAATCTCTGAAATTAAAAACCCAAAATGAAGAAGTGGAGTGTTCCCAGAGAAGCTTTGGATGATCTGCATGTGACGTGAGAGTTCATAAAGTCCTTTCGTGCTCTGTAAGGCCAGGTCTGCTCTCGCGTGTTGAATAAAACACGAATGACATAATGAAACGCATTGACCTTGGACAGCACAGATGCTTAAAGCAACACATCTGGATGGACGTAATCACCAGCAGCTGTTCGGCGCTAAGCGATTAAGGTAACAATCCAGCGCTGTGATGTGGCGAGAAAGACGTTTGGCATTGTGTAGGCCAATTCGTGCTCCAGCATCTGCAAATGGTTTCTGCCTACACCCTTCCCACCCTTAAATTTTTACCTTTTCTTTGCGTTTCTATTAAGCTTTTTCTTCTTTGTTTAAACTACTGGAGACCAATAATTTCCTTCGGGATAAATAAAGTATCTATCTATCTATCTATCCACATACAGTACTTTATCTCT
Organism: Ancistrus triradiatus; assembly: GCA_025084515.1. Taxonomy (NCBI): domain Eukaryota; kingdom Metazoa; phylum Chordata; class Actinopteri; order Siluriformes; family Loricariidae; genus Ancistrus; species Ancistrus triradiatus. The sequence continues at coordinate 404,973 of JAJAGP010000418.1, read as the reverse complement.
CTGTTCACATCGAACTGTTGTCCTTAGAGACGGGATTCAGTTTGGCAAATTGCTCATTAAATCATCGCTACAGTTCCCACACCTCTGTAACACCACGTCTGTGGCCAAAATGTAGGCTTTATTAGTACAAAAAAAGGAATTAAACTTATTTGTGTGAATGTAATCGTGGTGAAAGATATTACAATATTAGAGCCAAAACTGGGGAAAACTGGGGAAAGGATCTAGTTACCCTGTTAGGCTGCCTCTAGCCTGGATACAAGATGAAATTTTGTTTTTTCACAGGTTCTGTATGGTATCCTGTACCACATTTGCTCACAGATGTCACAGCTGGGCCTGTAGATCCTCCGCACTATAAATGCTCTATTGGTGATAAATCTGGCAATCAAGCAGGTCAAGGAAGTGTTATCCTGCTGAGAAATTCCAGTTGGAAGCCCTGCCGTGAGAGGCAACACAGGATGTCCGGACATATCTCTGAACTGTTAGTGTCTCTCGTATCACTGCTAGGAGAGACCAACTGTGGTATGGCTACCCACATCATCACACCAGCAGTTGGGGCAGTGTGTCTCTCTACAGCAAAGACAGGATTGAAGCGCTCACCACGACACCTCCATACTCGACCCGACTGTCATCGGATCCCAAACAGAACCTTGATTCGTTGCTAAAGATGATACGGTTCCAGTAGCAGTCCAGGTTTTGGTGGCATAATGGGCGACGTGACAACAAATTTCCTTTTGCTAAGCACATGGAAATGGTCCGGGCAGAGACAGGGGTGTGTAGTGAAGATGCCCCTTGTGTCTGGATTATGGATAACAACATTGTGACTGTTCGTGCTTGTCAGCGGATCAAACGATCCTCTCTAATGGGCCGCCCGGAACCTGTTCACCGTGTGTGTGTGCCCCCATAAAACCACTGCTCCCAACCCCTCCTAACAGCTATTAGAACGGCCGAAATCCTGTTTCTCTCATTCCAATGATGCGCCCCCTCTCAAAGTCTGTACACTGGGCAAAATGTCTTCAAGTATAGAGTCGTACGATCTCTCACCAAGAGGTAAATTACCCAAAAGTAGCCTATGAGAGCCTTTTTATAGGGCAGCGCTATAGGGGAAGCATTTTTTACACCCCTTTCTGGCAAGACCCAGTGTCTAATCAGACCCCACCTGTAACCATTTACATATCTGCCTGAGACAGAACTGCATTTCTATCTGGGTGCGTTATGTTTTTTTATCAATGAGTACATTTTACATAAAAACTGCAACCAGTTTACACATGCAGTTCTCATTGTACGTTAAAACCAACGCATCTTGTAACGCTCTGAGACCAGATGCAGCGTGTAACTGGAAGTTAATTGGTTTTTAATCTGCCGTAACACCACAGCACAGTCGGTTATTAAACACTTTATTACAGTGCACTGTGGGTAATAAGTGATACATAAGACACGTGCTCTGAAAATTACTTTCACATCAACATTCATTCAAATGCTTCTACATGAAATTAAATATAAATATAAAATCTATTTAAGGGGAAGAATCATAAATCAACTGCTCTGATATAACTCATTTATTATTCATGGTTAATCATATGTGCATTTCATATAAAGAACTGAATATAAAGACAGACAAATCTCATAACTAAGCACAAAATATTACAAAATATTACAGGCAATGCAAGAATCATATCAGCCAATCATTATAACGAGGGTTTATTATTTTATACATTATCTGTACCGTACTCTTTTTTTTACATAATTGTGGTTTATTATTGTTATATTTATTAATTCACTAATTTATTTATTTATTGTACATGTGCTCTGTATTTATTTCCATTAGTAAACATGTAAGTTTTTTATTCGTTTATTTAATTTTACTTATTTTTATTTGTAACTATTTAGTCATGAAGTCTTATTTATTTATTTATTGTTCAGATTATGTATTATTTATTTTGTAATTATTTATGTTAATTATTTATGGTATGTATTTATTATTTATTTACAGTTGTGAAGTTCTACTAATTATTTATTTTATGTTACTCATTCTTTCCTGTATTATTTTCTTTGTGTTTATTTACTCATGTATTTGTTTACTGTTTACTTTCATTAATACTTATAATGTTTTTTGTTTATATCACAAAGAAGCAGATCTCCCAAAATATAACTAAGAACAACATAAATATAATAAATTAAAAAATATATAAATAAATAAATGTGCTATAGGGAAAACCATACAATAATAATAATAATAATAATAATAATAATAATAATAATAATAATACATCATCATTAGTATTATTGTTATTAGTATATATTTTATATACTAATTTGATAGCTTTATTTATTTTTGCAGTTAAACATAAAAAAAAACTTAAAACCTTTTTAATCAAACTTTTTCTAAATCAGTAATCAAACAGGATTTCTGTGGAACAAACACACTCCTAATTAGGCTCAATGTATTAAAGCTCGAGCCAATTAACACCCAAATCAAACAAATCATCTTCTGACATCATCATGACTTGAGCGGTTGCCATGGTTACAAGGATGGAAGCCTTTGAACATGATAATGAATGAGGTTGAAACAATGCCTCTGTGTGAAGATTCATGAATGGAATTAGGACACTGTGTGTGTGTGCGTGTGCGTGTGCATGTGGGTGTGTGTGTGTGTGTGTGTGTGTGTGTGGTGTGTGTGTGTGTGTGTGAGAGAGAGAGAGAGAGAGAGAGAGAGAGAGAGAGAGAGAGAGAGAGAGAGAGAGACTGAAGTTAGTTTTGTTGACGTTGCAGATTCCGCGGTTAAGCACATGCTAGCTGATGACATCACCTGATTAATGATGCTGTTAGCAGAAGCTCCAGCAGATCCATCACTAATGAAATATAGTCGTGGGTTCAGGGCACCGAGATTTATTATTAATGAAACGAGCAAAAATATATAAGCTGGCAGACACACATGATAACAATCCGCAAAAGACCCTTTTGGCTAAAAGTATTTGTTCATCCAATCACCACATTCTTAGAACATCTCATTCCTATATATTTTTTTTTATTTATGGGGACTGAGGTCGCCTTTTGCTGCTATAAGGAAAGAATCACTGACTTTCCTCTAAACTCCATAAGTCCTGAGTCTCAAACCAAACAAGTCCTGGGACTAAATCCACCCAAGTCTCTAGTTTCATGTACCTAGTTCCTGAAAACTCCAGTCTCAAGTCTCTAAAATCCCATGTCCCAAGTTTCATGTGAACCACACAAGTCCCTAACCTAAAACAACCCCAGACCCAGTTCTCCAATCACACAAGAGCCAGGTCTAAACCCATCCAAATTCCAAGTCTTATACCATGCAAGTTTTGAGTCTCTTAACTTCCAAGTCAAGACTCATGAACCACCCTGGTCCCAAGTCTCAAACCACTCATGTTCTGAGTCTAAACCCCTAAAGTCCCTAGTCGCTAACAACCCAACTCCCATGTCTCCAGTCATGCAAGTGCCAAGTCTGAACCCACCCAAGTCTTGAATCTCAGACCACCCAAGTCTCTCGAACACACCAAATTCTTGAGTCTACCACCTAAGTAAAAGTCTTGAACAAACCCGGTCCCACTGTAGGTTCAAGCCACTCAAACTCTGAGTCTAAACCAGTCAAGTCCCTGGTCTCTAAAAACTGTAGTCCTGGGTCTCTAATCACGCACCAAATCTGAACCCCTGAACCTACCTAAGTTCCATGTATCAACCACCCATGTTCTAAGTCTAATCCCCTCAAGTTCTAAGTCTTGTACTACCTATGTCTGCAGTCTCAAAAACACTCAAGAACCAGGACTAAAATCAAGCAAATCCAAAGTCTCCAGCCTCCCAGGTCAAGTCATGAACCACCCTGGTCCCAAGTCTCAAACCTCTCTTGTTCTAAGTCTAAACCAATCAAGTCCTTAGTCTCAGACAACTCATGTCCAGAGTCTCCTATCACACAAGTGCCACGTCTGAAACCCTGAACCCAACTAAGTCCTGAGTCTCAAACCACAAATGTTTTGAGTGTAAACCAATCAAGTCCCTAGTCTCTTATCACGCAGGTGCTGAGTCTGAACCCATCAAAGTCTCTTGAAAACTCCCTAGTCCCAAGATTCAAATCAAGCAGGTCCCAAGTATGAACCCACCAAATTCCTGAGTCTATAACCACCCAAGTGTCAAGTCTGAACCCACCCATGTCCCCAGTCACAAACCTACCCAAGTCAAGAGTCATGAATCATGCCAATCCCAATTCTTGAACAACTCAAGTTTCTAGTCTCAAGACACTCATGTTCTGAGTCTAGTCCACCCAAATCCCAAGTCTTGTACCACCCAAGTCCACAGTCTCAGTCCAAGTCTCCAGTCTACAATCTCGCAAGTGCCAGGAATGAATGCACCCAAGACCAGAGTTTCAAAAAACCCAAGGCCCAAGACTTAACCTCTTGAGACCTCAGTACCCTCCTCAGAGGTCTGATTTTTTTATGTATAAAAACTGAGCACCGTCTTTGAACAGGTATTTTTGATTTTGTGAATTGCTCAAGAGTGTCTACAAATGAGGACTGAGTTAAGCAGAATAAAGTATGAGGAGCAGCAAACCCAAACCGTCATGTCCTCATGTGGGGACGTGAGGTCTCAGGAGGTTAAATCAAGCAAGTTCAGAGTCTGGAGCAACTCAAGTCCTGAGTCTTAAACCATACAGGTTTTGTGTCAAGAAACCTTAATATATTTTATTTAGGTACAAGAAAAATAGCTTCTACAATTTTATTATTCACTCATGTGTTCTTATAAGATTTCCAAATGGTTCAGTAATCACACCATCTTTTGCCACCTACAGACTATGGTAGTCTAGCGGTTAAGAGTACATTACTATGGCCATGAAGGTCCAGGGTCCAAATTCTATGCCAAGCTGCAACTTTTGGGTCCTTGAGCAAGACCCATTGCTCTCATTGCCCATCGCTATGAGTGGAGGAGAGCTGCATAAGAATATAAAGTGCATGAAACCCTTTTTGTGTTGGATCGTGTATTTTTTAGTTTGAGTTACTCTGGAAAGAATCAATAACTGATAAATGATTGCAGTTATGCAGTACAATCCTGATGATGTGATGTGACGTTCCGCCCTCGCTGACCCAGTGATTAAATGAAAGGTAAAACCCAGAGGACTTTTAGATCTGCTTTACTGTGTTTGGGCCAACAAACAAAAATCTCTCTCGTTTTTTTAAAGGTATGATGCTGAAATCCGGATTTATTTTTGTATTCTTAGTAATGATGAACATCTGGTCAGGTCCAGCTGCCTCAGAGAGCTCATGTGTTTGTGTGTGTGTGTGTGTGTGTACAGAACTGGAGGATTATACCGTTAATCTTGATTAAATGTCATATTAAACGTATCATAATAAATATAGTGGCCTGCTGGCATGGGATGTTTAGAGACAGAAGGTCACAGATACACAAATGAATAAAACAAGCGTCCCACAAGTGCAGGACAAAATAATAGGAACACATAACGGCATATTAATATGGAGGAGATTTTAATAAAAAGGATTGGGACCCGTGTTTAGCTTCAGAACAGCTTTAATCCGTCTTAAATGCTGGTACGAGTTCTGATTGTTTTGTGCTGGGATGAAGAAGAATCTGTTTCACAGTCTGAGCTCCAGAACATCTCAAAGTTTTTTGCCTCACCTGTGTTACATAAAAGCCACAAACCTGATGTCTGCTGCTCGTTTTTGCACAGTCATGTAACTTAAATCTGTTATTTGCATTGCAAAAAAAAAAACGAAGTCAGCTGCGCTCAGCTGGAGAAAGAACGTTGATAGAACCGAATGTAGAGCTTAAAGTTGGGTAAAAACTACTTATTTCAGAGAGCTGCCAATAACTGAGAAAGCATAAATTCAGATACATGCATTAAAAATAATTAAAAAGATAAAACATAAACTGAAAACGAGTCGGTAAACAGCCCGTGAGATGTAATTTACACTGTATTCCAGTAGGGGGTGCTGCTGCTCTCAGCACAAACGTTATGTACTCTAGTGTTTTAGTGATAAGAAAAGTTAGTAAAACATTGCAGGTAAAAAAAAAAAAATACGAGTTAATGAAGAACTGTAGAAGTGAGAGATCGACCTTACAGCTGGACCTGAGCAACTGTTTACCTGAGATGAGTTGGACAAATAGAAACCTTTCACCGAACTACTGATTCTGAAAGATAGTACACCGAGTAGCCTACTATCTGAGTACTAAAATACATTTTCAGAGCCCCTGTCAGTCACATGCCCTTAGAATCGTCCGTGAGAAATCTTAAGCCTTGAAAGTTGTAGATAAGAAGTCAAATCGTCAGTGTTGTAATATTAGCTAGGTCGTCTAAGTTGGGAAAATCTGATCAGATTTTCAGTTGTAGTACTGGTATATTTTAAATGGTTTAACGCTTCCAGTGCTGGAAGAATTTGTGTGTAATGTTACACTTAGGTCCGCACTGTTAAGGAAAATGGTTTTGGTCGGTTTACTTTTTCATCATTTTGCACCATGATTGGAGCGCTATTCCAACTGATGAGGGCTTACAACTGTTGGTTTATTTTCCAAAATCTTGAAAACACGGTTATTGGAAAGACAGATTTGTCAGCGTAACATTTAATCACGTCATATGTGTTGTGTTTTATGCAGACTGTGTATAAAACAAAACTCTATCAGACGCTTTAAACTTAACAGATATCATTTCCCTTTTTCCACCACCTGATGGCAGGGTAGCGATGATGAACGTGGAGGTGGAGGAATGCCCCGTGTCTATTTAAAGGAGTCCAAACAGACGTGTAGTTCAATAAATCAGAGCTAAGTGAGGTTTAGACCGAAAGTAAACCTGTCACTGTAATCACACCCCTGCCCCCTGCAGTCACGGGTCATGTGGACAAGCTGTACGACTTTAAAACAGCAGCCAGAGGTCGAGGTCTAGGGTCAGGAGACAAGTGGCCATAAGGAGCTGACGGTTTATGACCGAAATTACCGTCCAGGACCGTTCGGAGAAGACAGAGGACGCACCTGCGGGGAGAAGAACAAAAATGTGGTTAATGGAAGGAGAGTTATTTAATTACAAACGAATTCAGATGATCACTCACATGCTTACCACGAACAATCATTTCAACAGGGTTCAATAATTTGTAATAAATATTATTTAAAATAAAAATATGACAAGACAAACAAAACCTCCTTTATATGAAATGATTAAAATAAACTTTCATTTTTGCAAAAACGTTAAGACAAATAATAAAAAGAGAGCAGCGTGTTTTGTGTTCCAATCAGGTTTTAGTCTTTGCCTGGCCGCTACCTTTGCTGATTTTACGCGTTCTCCCTATGTCTGCTTTGGTTTCCTCTGGCTTCCTCCCATATGGCATGCGTTATGTCAGCTAGTATCTTTAACGTATACTAACGAATAACAAACTAAAGTTTTACGCACGTACTAAAGTGGAACTGAAAAACAGAAACAGAACACAAGTTCAAGGACAGTGGGTTCAAATCGTGGGTGAGATTTGCAACATAAAGGTTGGTGCTGCATTTATAGAACCTCATGTTGGACTGGCACCCTGCCCAAAGTGTACCTCTGTCTGGGCCCAAAGCTCGCAGGCTCCAAACCCTGCCCTAGACCCTGGCCAGGATCAGCGGGGGTTAAACAAGTGGCTTGCTTGAATATGGATGATTTAAAATGAAAACATTTTGGAATGTGTTGGGCCGCTTTCCCAAAATTAGTTGGTATGTATATTTTATGTCTTGTAAGGGTCAGATATCTTGTAAAAGCTCAGTCAGGCTTCAGATTGGTATTATTAAAATGTTCTGAAATGTTTTTTCTCTAGCAGTAACACACACACACACACACACACACACACACACACACACACACGTAAAATACCCAGGTGAGTCTATGGTGCCAGGGTGCCAGTCTGTTTCAGGGTATCGTGAACGCATTTGAAACCAGACAATCTAGAAGTTGACGCCTCCCACTGAGAGCCATGTTTGTGACTTCAGAAAAGTCAGTCAGGGAGAACATGTCAAAGTTCAGTCCTGGCCCACACTTGTCATGTCACTTGGCCAACGTTTGGCCCAAAAACGTTATCATTTGGTAATTTAAGTGGGTCACCAGGCAGCCAGTATAGATGTCATGGTGAATTTTATCATGTCTGGCAACGCTTGGGTCAAATTTTGCCCACAGTAGACTTGGCATTGCCATAAGTGCCTAAACTGGGCTTTACATCTTTCTTTTTGCTTTTACCTTTCCTTCCTTCGGTTCTTCCTCTTTCTTTCTTTCTTACTAGACAAAGCAGTCTCAGAACTGGAGTCTGGGTAGCAACTACACTTCCCACGACGCATTGCGTTCTTGGTAAATTGCTACCAAATCCCTAAACACCCTGACTGTCCCTCAGTGCAAAGTGTTTAGTTTGGACAGTGCTACGCATGAGCAGATCACAGAACGCGCCTGCAGGAGTCAGAATCTCGAGAATCGACTCACCTATCCGACTCAGACAGAAGACTCGTTTTAAAAGGAATCGGTTCGAGACTTCTCGAGTCGCGCATCACCAGCGGCGCTTTGCGGGAGGTCGCGCAGCTTCTCCGCGTTAAAGGCGTCAAACAGCGGGCTCGAGAGCTTAGAGAAATGGTCCAGCGGTGCACCCTGACCCTCCTGCTCCTCCTCGCGCTGGTCTCTCGCGGATCCCAGTGGACTTTCCGCCAGGAACAAGAAGATGCAGGCAGGTAACGTAACCACACGCGCGCTCCCGTCCAGACGCGTGCAGATAGAGCTCAGAGTTAGATCCGTGCCCAAACCTGAACTGGGTGTGTGTGGTGTCGCGCAGGGAAGTGTGTTCCGAGAACAACATCGCCACCACCAAGTACCCGTGCGTGAAATCCACAGGGGAGGTGACCACGTGCTACAGGTGAGTCCATACGCGGATGCGCAATAACGAGGTGTCTTTATTGCGCGCGCCTTTTCGGGTTGAATTCGTGTTACAGCAGAACTGCAGTCATGCAGTTTTCACCTGGCACACCTGGACAGATGTTAAGCAGCATCTGGAGTCGTGTTAAGTGATTTATTAAGTGAATATTAGTGTTTATTTGAGGTGCTTCTTTGTTGTACTTTCACTTTACCTGTAGCCTGCTGTGACACTTTACTATACCAGTGACGTAGTCAGGGCCACCTGATAGGTAGGATGATCTTCACCTGGGCTGCAGGTAACGTTGATTAGGCATCACAGGTGACTAGTTAGGTAGTTGTAGTTATTGTTGAGATTTTCTGCAATTCTTTGCTGCAGCCACAGCGCTTGATTTTGGCCATGGGTTACAGTGATTTTATCATGGATACTTCACATCATGCCCGAAGCCAGAGAGGGGCATCTACATACTTTTGTAGTCCTTTAACAGTCCTTTTTGAATTCATCTCTTATTTCTCTTTTGTTTGCATCCTTCTTTCTTTGTTATTTTATTATGTAATTGCTTTGTACTAAATTGGATCTCAATTTCCATAAACGCTTTCCCTCTTCTTCCTTTTCCTTCCTTATTACTGTTCATTTTCTTTTCTTATTTCATCCTTTTCTAATTTGTTTCTTTCTCAATGTGTTTCTTCTTTCCTTTTTGCTCTTCCTTGATTGCTGCCTTTTTCTTTTTTCTTTCCTGTTTTCTTCCAACATTTTTCTTTCTTTCTTTCTTTCTTTCTTTCTGTCTTTCTTTCTTTCTTTCTTTCTTTCTTTCTTTCTTTCTTTCTTTCTGTCTTTCTTTCTGTCTTTCTTTCTTTCTTTGTTTCTGTCTTTCCTTATTTTTTTCTTTCTTTCTTTCTTTCTTTGCTCTTTGCTTTTTCAGTACATGCTTTTCTTTCTTTCTTTCTTTCTTTCTTTCTTTCTTTCTTTCTTTCTTTCTGTTCCTCTTTGCTTTTTTCATTAACATTATCTTTCTTTCTTTCTTCTTTCTTTCTTTCTTTCTTTCTTTCTGTCTTTCTTTCTTTCTCTCTTTCTTTCCTTCTTTTTTTCTTTCTTTCTTTCTATTCTTTGCTCTTTTGCTTTTTTTCAGTAACATGCTTTCTCTTTCTTTCTTTCTTTCTTTCTTTCTTCTTTCTTTCTTTCTGTTCCTCTTTTTGCTTTTTTCATTAACATTATCTTTCTTTCTTTCTTCTTTCTTTCTTTTTTTTCTTTCTTTCTGTCTTTTTCTTTCTTCTCTCTTTCTTTCCTTATTTTTTTCTTTCTTTCTTCTATTTCCTCTTTGCTTTTTGCAATTACATTATTTTCTTTCTTTATGGAGTGCTCCACTTTTTCATTAATATATTCTTTCTCTTTCTTTCTTCTTCTCTTTCTTTCTTTCTGTTCCTCTTTGCTTTTTTCATTAACATTATCTTTCTTTCTTTCTTCTTTATTTCTTTCTTTCATTCTTACCTAATTTCTTATTATTTTCAATCTTTTTTTCTTTCTTTCTTTCTTTCTTTCTTTCTTTCTTTCTGTCTTTCTTTCTTTCTCTCTTTCTTTCCTTCTTTTTTTCTTTCTTTCTTTCTATTCCTCTTTGCTTTTTGCATTACATTATTTTCTTTCTTTCTTTCTGCTCCACTTTGCTTTTTCATTAATATATTCTTTCTGTCTGTCTTTCTTTCTCTCTTTCTTTCTCTCTTTCTTTCTTTCTTTCTATCTGTCTTTCTTTCTCTCTTTCTTTCCTTCTTTTTTTCTTTCTTTCTTTCTTTGCTCTTTGCTTTTTTCAGTACATGCTTTTCTTTCTTTGTTTCTTTCTTTCTTTCTTTCTTTCTTTCTGAATAACACCGTCCACCGCGATGAAGCCAGAAGCAGTGTCTACATACTTTTGGTGCATGTGCACTCTATTACTGGTGTATGTTGTACTAATATAAGTTTGTTCCTGAAAATAATCAGGATTCAGTTAAATAGTAGGCGCTCTAATTCCTGAGGGTTCTCGAGGTTACCCTTAATACAGATGAGATGTCGGACGAAGTGGGGCGGCAGATGGGTGCAGAGAACTTTAAAACACAGCGGATCCCACTTTGTCCATCATGTTCCATCCCAGAGTGTCTGAGGCAAAGTTCAAACTGAATTTCATAAATCTGGTCGAACACTGAGCAGTGGCCGGATGATTCACAGCCAACCTGAACCCTGGAGAAAAGTGGAGGATTCTGGAGGATTTGGGCTGCCCTCACACCTCACTCTCATGTTCTCCGTCCTGTTTGCTTTACCCCAGTCCCTCACCCTTTGGGATACTTTGGGGCACCGGCCACATTCCGATTCTTTGGACTCCAGTTTGGGTTTTTGTCTATTTTCTGCCTCGTGAGGAGCTTCCACCTTTAATCTGCGTTTATCCGTGTAGTTCTCCAGTCCTTTTTTAATTAATTTCTTTTCTGTAATTGTAGACAGTCTTCCTTTGTACGCATAAACTTTTTTCCCTCTTCTTCCTTTTCCTTTCTTACTTACTGTTCATAAATTTTCTTAATTCTTCCTGTTCTCATTTTGTAATTTCTCTATGTGTTTCTTCTTTCTTTTTTGCTGTATATTTCTTGGTTGCTTTTTTCTTTGTTCTTTCCTTTTTTCTTTCAACACTTCTTTCTTTCTTTCTTTCTTTCTTTCTTTCTTACCCAATTTCTTACTTTTCATTCTTTTATATTTATTAATTTTGTTTTTACTTTTATCTTTATTTTTTGTTTTTCTTTGTTCATTTTGTTTTTCTCTTTCTTTCTTTCTTTCTTTCTTTCTTTCTACACACACACATGCTCCTTTATTACTGAGGAGTGTGTTTTGTTGCATGTGCTTTGAGTTTTTTTTCTCTCTCTTTCTGAACTCTACACCTGGAGGTTACAGGTGCATTCCAGTCGTAAGGTCACGCCCCCTCACACCTGAGGTTTAGGATCAGGAGGTCGCGTCTGTCCGGCGGATTTGGGATTAGGGCCGTAAGGACGACTGATCCCAAACACAAAGAGTCCAGATGCTGCAGGACCTTAAGCCACGCCCCCCAGATGGACGCTTTGTTCAGATCAAATCCATAGAACAGAGAGCAAATGGATTAAAATCAGACTTTTATCTTATCTCAGACTGCATCTGATTTATAAAACAGCATTCTGTCTTCTTTAAGCGACTCAGCGTTTGACTCAGTGAATATTTGGTCATGAGTCACTCGATTCTGTCTTCTTTAAGCGACTCAGCGTTTGACTCAGTGAATATTTGGTCATGAGTCACTCGATTCTGTCTTCTTTAAGCGACTCAGCGTTTGACTCAGTGAAGATTTGGTCATGAGTCACTTGATTCTGTCTTCTTTAAGCGACTCAGCGTTTGACTCATGGAATCTTTTGTTCTTGACCGAGTTTCAGTAGATCAGTCAAAAAAATAAATGTAGAAAAAAATGAGTCATTTAACGGAACGACTCAATTGACTCCAAATGTCTGAGCTTCCTTTAGTTGTTAGCAAGAGACGACCCCGGAAATTTCAGATCCCAAACATGCCAATACTGATCGACTCCACTTGGGTAAAAGGAGCGAAGCTTGGATTTTTTTTTTTGTATTTTTGGCCGGACTCTTCGTATAAACGATTCGCACCATGTACCGCTGTTCACCTCATAGGCTGTGCTTGCATTATCGAGATCTCAGATGTCAGTGATGGAAATCATGTCAAATCGGAGCCTCTGCAGAGCTGGAACAATCACAGTAATTGATATGTGCCGTGTGCAATTACGCCCCCCAGGAGTCCCCCTAAACATTTATCTGTCTTAGCTCTGAAGCGTTTCAGCAGTACGAGCCCGGGGAAACATCAGCAGGTCATCAGCTTCATGATTCTTCAATGTTTTTGACCTTGAGACTAAAGAATCTTCCCATCCAGCTCATTTATGTAACGGACAGGGAGTTCTCGTATGAGCTCCGGATCCCAGCAGGTTCCTCCTCCGTTCCTTCTTCGTTTCTGGAAGCTTCCCTTCCTTCAATGAAACAGGGTGTGCGTGTTATTTACATAATGACTTCCTGCACATGCTCGGACATTTTTCGCTCAATCACGGTTCAAAACAAATCCTCTCCTCTGTAAACAAGAAGATAATTCCTCCATGTCGCCGTTCGCCAGCTGCTCGGTTGCTTCAAGGTTAGAGTCTGATTAAAGCGTTGGCATGGAGGAGCGCCGTGATGTCAGCCTTCTTCTGATCCAGTTTTAAAATGGAACAGATTATTACATTCTTATCCAGCAGTGATTAAGAGACAAAGTATGAAAAGCTTTATTATAGTATGGGCGTATAATTGTAATTAGTCTGTAATAAGGAGCAAAAGTAATGTTTAACTTCTAATCTTATTATGTAATCGCTCACTCACTCACTCCCTCACTTCTTGATACCTGCTTAATCCAATTCATGTTTAAGGGGAAGTGGGACGGGACCCAAACTTAGACAGGGCACCAATCCATTGCCAGAGGTACTAAGTAATTTACGTAAGTATATTTTATAGGTATCTGTACCTTACTTGATTATTTCTGTAACTTTATGCTTTTCTTTACTCACTACATTTCAAAAGAAACATCTTGACTGTTTACTCACTACATTTTTACTTTAGCTTTTGTGAATCTATTTATTTCTTTATGTTTTTTAACTTAAGCAATTCCAGTCAGGCTCCTAACGAAGCACAAATCAGAATCCTAGGCTCATACGTGACGTTCGTACTTGTTCGTTTTTGGCACGTGCACCTCTCAGAGTAAGGTTATAACAACTTATAAAGTATTTCTAACATTTGTGTCTAACAGCATAATGCATTACTAATCAGACACATCTCAACAAAAGACGCCCTGCGTCCTGAGTTAGCAAGGCTTTTTAAATAAATACTTTTACTTTTTACTGTAAGTACATTTAGTAGCATTCACTTTTATACTGACATTTCTGCTACTTGTTGAATTCAGTGAGAATTATTTGTTATCTGTACAAGAAATGATCAAACAAACACTTCGTCCACTCCTGTTACCTAATGGCTTGGGCTGTAAAAAACTTTGCATTCACTGCCCTCATAGCCACTTATATTACAACTCACTCTTGTACACTTGGGCGCTTTAGAGACACCTGTTGACCTAACGCACATGTTTTTAAATGTGGGAGGAAACCAGAAACCCGCACAGACAAGCGAAGAACATGCCAACCACACAGGCAGCGTCCAGACGGGACTCAAACTTTATTACAAAATGCAACAACCAATCAAGTTATTGTTATGAAATGTGATTTTCATAGCACAACCAAAGGTCACACATTCAAACCCCACTTATCCCAGTCGGGGGGTGACGGCCCTGTGATGGACTCTTACCTCTGTGCTGTGTGATCGCCGAGAATGGGTGCTGGACCCCTGAGAACCTGACGAGGAACAGGACCAGTGTTTTTGATTTACAGACTCAGCCACCGTCCTAAGAGCTGGACACACACTGGACTGGCTCCAGTAAGCCACTGGACTTTATGGGGTTTTCGTACTTATCTATAGAGCGCTGGTTCGAGTCCCGGCTGTGTGGTTCCTGGCACCCGAAGGCCGGTTTGAGTTCCCTAGGTTGATTCCAGGGACTCCTGAGCCTTAGCGCTCTTTAGGGCCAGGGCTCTGACTGTCCCAGGCTCCAGACCAGGAGGGTATGTCGTGATTGAGGTCATCAGAGTGCTGGAAGAAATAAAACCTTAGTTCTGGCCTTGGTGTCTTTCTATTTGTGGCAGATTTATATTTTACTCTCTTGGCAATGAGGAAGATATTTGAGTCTCTGTTTTTCGGCTAATGTTGTGTAACAGCGGCCTGAACTTGAGACGGTGCGAGGAACCGAAACGCAAGTGCAATTCAACTTTTGCTCTTTTCTGCTGCTGGAAAAAATGGTTTCACTGTTTTGATTGCTTCATTCTTTTTATTCAAACCTGGCTTCCAAAATCAGCTGCACATTTCGGGTTTGTATTTTGGGTTCTGTCACATGAACCCGCTGCTTATCAGCGATGGTTCCTCTAAAACTGGATGCTCAGGTTTTCCCTGAAGATGAAAATAGTGAAAACATTCCTGTGCGAGGTTAAACCAGGAACGCTTTCTGTTTCCCTCAACGCTTTGGAAACGTCACGATCAGATAAAGGCTCACACATCAGGCAGCGATGAGGCAGCGATGATTTCCACCGCGCTCGTGTTTATTACTCCTCAAGAGCTGGACGGAAATATTAAGCAATCTAATAATCGTTAACATTCTTCTGCATCCTGGCTCCAGATGTTTCCTCTTAGCGTGAGGCTTCATTAGGTGGACCTGGTGAAATAAGCTGTCGTGAGACGATCGGGGCAGTCGGAGGAATTCTCTGGAACTGAGTGATGATGCTTTATCGTGATGTCTCATGGTGGTGCAGCCACAGTTCCATTAGAGGTTTGATACTACATCTGGAAGCTTTAGTACTAGAACTGAATGCTGTAGTTGGTTTTACCAAGACTTAATCACTGACCATTCTTTGTCTCTGGAACCGCAGTTTTAGCACTGAATCATAAGCCAGTGTTTTACCAGAGCTAAAGGCTGTGGTACTGGAACTGAAACTTATAACGCTGGAAGAGGAATCTTCAGTCCAAAAACTGGAGTCTATAGTACTTTATACATCTTTATAGTCTTTAGGTCGTGATTTAGAGAGATTTAGCTTTATTAATGGATCTGGAGTCCTGTGTGTTGAAGCTGGTGTCTTTGGTTCTGGGACTGCAGTCTTTAGATTTGGAATTGGGGTCGACTGAAACTGGAAATTTAGTCATTGATTCTGGAAGTGTGTACCACTGGAACTGGAGTGTTCAATTCCAGAAATGGGACCTGGAAACCATCTGTAATAAAACTAGACTCTGAGGTAGTGGAACTGGAGTCATTACTTCTGGGACTGTTGTCTTTGGTGACTGAAGCCGGAGTCTTTAGATCTGGACCTGGAACTTTGGGTTAAGCATCAGGTTTTTCTCATCCTGCAGGTGTTTTGTCACACAGCCGTGTGATTCTCCTCCCCTTGGTTCCTCCCGTTTGCTCCAGAGTTCACGACTATCCACCAAAAAGTCGTTTCTAGGGGTTCTGTAGAACGTCTGCACCCCTCCTGGAGTTTAGGGAGGAATGTCAGAGAAAAACACGTAGGAGCTGCCAGAGTGAGTAGAGTCAGAAGAGTGGAACGAACTCAGAAATCATTTCACAACATCCTGTAGAAGCTGAAACGATGCATCACAAACATGCCGATGGACTGTGCTGATTAGGAACCAGGAGAACGGTGCCAGAGATCAGACACCTTTAGGAACAGCACGTTCCTCTGAAAGAGTGCAAGAACTATCAGATACCAGCAGGATTTCATTGTCTTAGAGAATTAGTACAACAAAATTAGCACTACATTTAATCCTGGAGCTTTAGTAAAGAACTTTAAGCTTAGGTAAAGAAACTTGATCCTTTTGTAACTGGAACTAAAAACTGGAAGCTTTGATGCTGAAACTTAGTACATGAACTAAAAGCTTTAGTACTGGGACTGGAGGGTTTAGTTTTAGAATGAGAAGCTTCTTATATCGATAAAAAACAGGGAGCTTTGTTCTGGAACGGAATCAGGTTTTGGTACTGAACTGAAAGTTTTGGTTGTAGACATTGGACCTCGATTCAAGATACTAGAAAAAGAAAATGGAACTTGTACTGTAGCATTTGGTTCTAAAACTAAAAACTTCAGTGATAGAACAGGAAGATTTAGTACTGAACCTGAAAGCTTCTTACTGGAACAGGCATATTTTGAACTGAATTCTTTAAAATTGAAACGTTATAGAACAGAATTTAAAGCTTCAGTAGTGGAATTAGACCCTTTTGTTACTGAAACCGAAACTTTCAGCACTGAAACTTGAATCATTAGGACTGAACTGGAAGCTTTGGTGCTAGAACTAACAGTGCGACGCAAACGTCCAAAAATGCAACCTTATAGAAACTCGCCCGTCCTGTGGGAATTTTCTTACGATCCAGATGCGAGAGCTTATCACCGAGGAGACGAGTAAACATTCAATAACAGCCGTCCCCTGATACACGGATCCACTTTTTATTTCTGCTAACAGTGGAGCTTTCATCACTATTGTTACTTAAATGCATTTGTATTCGCCGAAGCTCAAACAACACATGATTTTTAGTTGGTTTTGCTTTCTTAAATTCAGTCAGAGCTCTGTGGTGTCTCGGCGCGTTATTTTCAGTTGCTAAGCAAAAATTAAAATGAGCAATATTTCGAGCCGAGCGTCTGATTTTCCTCCGCTGTCTGACAGAAGATCTCACAGGGGGGTCTGTTTGGAGATATCGTGGCAGGCGTATGGGGGAGAGGAATTGTTGTTTTTGTTTTGGAGCTGAATTCCTTAGTGATGGACGATTAGTATGATCCGCTTCGACTCCCTCCGTCTCTGTGACCCTGAAGCTCCTCGCCTGTCCTCTGCACGTCTTCACTTATCAGCACATTCGGGAAGCATGGTGAGGACGAGAGCTGTGCTCAAGCAATACGCTTTTAGATCGGACAGATGATTCACATTTATAATATTTATGTATTTATATTTCAAGATGCACACAGAACCCAAGATCGAATGGCACCTCAGATACAGACATGAACTGAGAAAGTCTCCCTGTTAAACTGGGCAGAAGTTCCAGTTCCTCTGTTGTGCCCACTTATGAAACACACAATGCACAAATTTCACTGTAAAATGAAAAATAGCTCACGGTATTTATAATCCTTGAATTGAAATGATTGAAATTGAATATGTAAATAATTAAAATAAAATATTTCTATAGAAAATCTTTAAAAAATAAATAGAAAAGAACTAACCCACACTAAAAGGAACTAAAACTAAATCTGAATTAATGACACTGTTAAAACAGTCATTTTTTTTCAAGTTTTAGAAGTTTCTCTTTCTTATATAAAACTCATATTACTGAAACTAAATCTAAACGATAAAAAAATCAATTAAACGAGTTCTAAAAATAAACGTCAGAGAGCTAAATAAAACGTAACAGAATTCCTGACAAAAATTATTAGTTTTTTTCCCCTCCTCACTGTGTTGTTGTTGCTGCTGCTTGGGAACTTTAGAATTGCTTTTATGTGATGGTTACAACAGACATCGCTGTGATGTAAGAAAACACCAGGTTATTGCTCGACTGTAATTTTTAGCCGACCGTGAGGGTCCGTTTTGGATCTGGAACTGAATGCGTTGTGTCAGTATTCAGTCTGGAGGTTAAGTTCTCGGCGAGACTGAGCTGGTTAAACGCAGCATAAATACCGGTTCGGATTTGGCACGGCTCCTGTTGCCTTTTTAAATCAAGTGGAGAGAAGATCAGTCATCGTAAGTTCACCCTCCCCGAAGGCCCTCGGCCTAACAACGGCTAAAATGCACAGAAAATGCAAAGTGAGGAAAGAATTCGTAATCAAAACAAGATTTCCAGCGATAAGGCCACTTAGCGACTGGAAAAAAAACCCGACCGATGTTTCTCTGCGTCAAGTCACGGATTGTTATTAATTTCCATAAAGTTTGTGCAACAAACCAAAATGATCAATGGTCAGAAATAGCAAAAGATACTCTGAACGCCGTCCAGCTAGGTCTCAGGATTATTTACAGCCCTGATTAAAAAAAACTCATTCCGAGGATTATTAACAAGCACTCTAATGACTTACAGAGTAAAAACAAGTCAGCATTTCTCAGTTTGATCGAATGCAGATTAGCAGGAAACGATCTTGCACAATCTAGAACGCGTCTTATTCTAGTCGTGACTAAAAGTCCACAGTCTCTGGTTCAGATTCTGACAGTTCTGATTAAATCAGCGTTTAACCAAGCCTGGTTGTTGGGTTTTTTTTCTCTCAGAGGAAAACAGAGCCAGTCTCTGCGTTTCTTAATCCATCTGGTACTCTGTGCAGTGTATCACCAACACTGAGCAGAGGCGACGTTCTGCACCTGATACGAGCCTGCGTTAGATAAAGGATGAAATTGACATGTGTCCGGATTCCTCAGTGAGCCTCTGGTTTGATTTAAAAACGTGACTTCTATAGATAAATACATATATACAGTACCATGCAGAGGTCTTAGGCCACCATTAGATGCAGATGTAGATTTTAGCAACAGTATAATGACTGTTTATAACATTATACTGTATACTGTAGGGTACAACCAGAAAATATAGCACATTTGTATTAGTTTTAAAAACTGAAACCGAACCCAAAAAAACAGCTCCTATCGGCTACAGTGGCGAGTATTTCGTGTGACCTGCCCTTGCCAAGTCAGCCCTTCTACACTTCGAAGAAGCTTGATCGGAAATGGTGTTTTTGGACAGGTAGCAGAGAGAAAAGGCTAAGGTGTGCTGTTTATGCAATCTAATCTTGGACTAAGACTTTTGCACAGCCCTGTAATAATATTGAGTTGTTTATTTAATGAGGAGCAAGATTATAATGATACAAGTTTAGAGTGACCAATTAACCTAATGCCTGTGGTTGGACTGTGAGAGGAAACCTGAGTACTCAGAGTAAACCCACACGGGCAGGAGGAGAACATGCAAACTCCACACAGGACGGGTCCGAGGTCAGGATCGAAGCAGGAAAGTCATTCACCCAAAAAAAGTTTCTAAACACACCAACCCAGTTCAATTCTAGTTTGTCTCTAGAACAAACGGGAGCTAACGAGCAAGCGAGCACAGACACACACAGACACACACACACACACACACACACACACACACACACACACACACACACACACACATATTTATATATATTGTATATGTGAATAAGGGTTGCCAGATCTCACGAGAGAAACCATGAAACGAGCCCAAAAGAAGTGAAAAAATAAACTGTCCTTGAGGAAACATTGCCTTTTAAACATTTCAATCATTTTCTCACACATTTCTTGACTACAGAATGTTCGTCATCGTGACTAAGTGCTTACACCCTAGTGTAAATTTTACCGAGCAGATTATAATGCAGTCTGCTGCTACAACAATAATCGTGACCGAGTGGCGAGCCCTGTGGTACACCTCAGACTTGGCAGAGGGACATTTTGAGGTCGTGATCTAAACCCAGGAGCACTCTGCGAATCATGGCCGATATTATTAAAATATGACTGTTTCAGGGTGATCTCGATAAATCAGGGCTCAGCCTCAGTTAGCCCCATCTTGGCATTTCTGCGACCGTGAGGTTTATGGGTGCGCAAGCTTTTTGATAAGGCGTTGCTCCATCGCTTAACAGCGTGCAGGCGCTGCTGTATTTGGTTACCCCTGCTAGCGCTGAAGCACTCGGTTAGGAATTGAGCGCTTACGCTGCTGCTTACGCTCGTACCGAGGTCGCCTGCAGGTCGAGTCTTTAGTTTCTGTTTTTCTGCCAGGCTGAAGTTGCAGAGGCAAACGCCAGACAGCAGCGATAAGACGCAAGATTTGTTTCTCTTGCAGGCAAGATGTTTGACCCGGACTCTTATTTAGAAATAATTTATAGCAACTTTTAAGATGTTACTTTTGGGTAGCCTGCGTAACTCAATGTAGAAAATGAATGTGAAGTGAATAAAATAGTCTTTTAGTCCAGTGATTTGTTCCCATAAACGATTCATTGAGCTTCGTGGAGCTTCTGAGCCGCACACTGGGTAATTAGATAAAAATAATCTAAACTCTTTCTTTCTTAAAAATCATTCTTAAAGTGCTTAAAAATAATTTTTTATGATTTTATAGTTTTTATGCTTTGATTTTGTTTGGCGTTTGTGTAGTGTGTTTTATGTGTTTTACTTAATTACTTACGCACTCACTAACGTGTGTCTTTGGAATGTGTGGAGTGTGTACCAGGAGAAAACCCTCACAGATACGGGAGAACATGCAAAACCCACACAGACAGCAACCCGGACAGGAACGTGGGTCTGTCTAAGTCTAAGGCAAAAAGTTTGGGCTCTACTTCTTGAAAGCTGTTTTAATGAAGCATTAAACCTTACAAGGTTTGTTAATTATTTATTTAGAAAGGTTCCCAAAATTTCGAACGAGATTCTTTGGCTGTAAGCAAGAGCTGTAACATGGGGGCACCCCTGGAGGCATCTCTTTGGCCATGTGGAAACCTGTATTAAATGTGTTTAGTAAACACAAAACAGCTCAAAACTTCTTCATTTAAAATCTGAACGCACTGCAAACGCCATGATTTAAGATCACGCTTATGGAGCTCATTTTCCTGAAGCCGTGTCTCATTCGCTTCGTCCGATGCCTGCTGAAGCTGCAGCTGTTCAGACCTGTCATTAAGCTCTTCTCTAATCTGAGAACCTGAACCGACACGTCACTATCTTAACACTGCGCTCTGGATAATCCATGCTAAGAGCCTCGCAGCTTCAGCTTGTCAATAATTAGAAGAACGATCTGATTTCAGTTTGTATTTTATGGAGCTAAAGCTCGAGTAGCAACGCAGCCGGGATTCATTTTATGATGTCGAACTGTCTCAGGAGCGTAAATATCAATTTGTGCTTGCGTACGTTATAGCGGAAAAGGCGGACAGAAACGAAAAGGGCTTAACTGATTTGTTTACAGTGCATTAAAGCCCGCAGAAGAGTCTCATTTTTGAGAGGCAGATCTTCTTTCTTTTAATTTAGCATTTGACGGGGGTGCACAAACTTTTGCACAAGACTGTTATTAAGTTGTTTGACGCATTTGCATTTATTCCTGCCTTATATTGTTTAATAACATAATTATAATTGTAGATCAGTCAGTCATTTGGTTATGATGAGAGTTGTTCCAGTCTTGTTTAGGTAGTTGGTGCTGAATCAGTGAATCATTTGGTCATGATGAGAGTCGTTCCAATTTTGTTTAGTGAGTGAGTGTCTGAATCAGTGAATCACTTGGTCACGATGAGAGCCATTCCAGTCTTGTTTAATGAGTCAGTGTTTGAATCAGTGAATCATTTGGTCTTGAAGTGAGTTGTGCCAGTTTTGTTTAGTGAGTCAGTGTCTGAATCAAATAATTATTTGTCTGTCAAGAGAGTCGTTCCAGTCTTGTTTAGTGAGTCAGTGATTGAATCAGTGAATCATTTTGTCATGATGAGAATTGTTCCAGTCTTGTTTGGAGTGAGTCTGTGTCTGAATCAGTGAGTCATTTGATCAAAATTAGATTAGTTCTAATGTTGTTCAGTAAGTTAGTTTCTGAATCAGTGAGTCATTTAGTCATGATAAGAGACATTCCAATCTTGATCAATGAGTCAGTCTTTGAACCGGTGAATCATTTGGTCATGATCTGAGTCGTTCCAATCTCTTTTAGGGAGTCTGTGTCTGAGTCAGTGATTCACTTTGTCATGATATGAGTTGTTCCAGTCTTGTTTAGTGACTCTGAGTCTGAATCAGTGAATCATTTGGTCATGATCTGAAACAGTGTTTGAATTTGAATTAATTAAAAGTTCTGTGATGATGGAGATACGTTCATTTCTTCTTCAGAGTGTTGATGTTTGAATCAGTCAATTATTTGTCAATGAGTGAGATTTATACTCTTTCATCAGGTCAGTGTTTTAATTAGTAAATAAGTTGTTCTGCAATAACAGAGATTCATTAACTTCTTCTTCAGAGTTTCAATATTAGAATCAGTGAATCATTTGTTCATAATGATAGTCATTTTTCTCCTTTTTTACTCCACCATTCTATCCTGACTCAGACTCGCCCCTTTCTTATTCTGTGAGTCAGCGAATCTTCGAAATCAGTGAATCATTTGGTTATGACTGAGATTTGCTCCTCTCTTGTTTATTGAGTCACTGTTTGAACCTGTGACTCGTTTGCTTACGACACTGAGTACATCTTTTGAGGTGACTGTTTTGTAAAGGTGGCTTCCGACAGTCATTTTATTGCAATGCCAACCCGCTCTGATTGTTTGTTTATGGTGATTTGATTCCCGTGTTAGAACCGGGTGCATAATTGGGTACATATTTTGGTGTGTGTGTGTGTATTGTATAATCATATAAAATATCGTTGAGTGAACAGTTCATGACTCAGGCGATATGAATGCTGTGTTAGTCGTTCTGGGATTTTGTATAATTGAGCATTTACCTTAAAATGTGACAGCCGATGTGACAAAAAATTGGCAGCCCCCATTAAGATCCCAACAGATCTGATGGACTGTTGCCAGCGGCGATTAGTTTAATAAAGGATTTTGGTGACCAAGCATGAAAAAACAATGCCGTCACTCTATTTTTAACTTTAATAAATAGCACATTTTTAAGCATGCGAGTCACCGCCAGCGGCTGTTTTGAGGAATCTGGGCCTCGCTGAAGAGAAGCAGATGTCGGCGCTCGTTCCAGAGTCGATGCAGACGCAGGCGCAGGTTGCAGACGGTTTTAGAGCGTGGCCGCGTGCGTCGAGTGTGTCATAACACAGCTGCTGCAGAGGCCTGAGTGATTAACGCCGAGGTTGGAAAAGATCCAGGCTGAGCAGGTCCTCTCCGAGAGGGAGACATTCTAGATGTTTGGGGATCGCTGGGTCACCTGACGGGCCCGAGGCGACCCCGGATTTCATGCTTCTAAAGTAAGAACAAGTAAATACTGCAGGAAGGGCTTCAGCGTTTCTGCCTTTTCATACATTCAAGTGGAGCGGCTTCCTGAGGGCCACGTAAAGAGCAGATTAATGAGAAATCCCATTCTCCATTTAGCTCCAGTTGGACGGCGCTCATGCTCAGATTCCACGGCCTCGGGTCCGTTTTCGTTCCATTTATTGATGGATTCTTGGTGAACAATGAGGAAAGAGCTGGGCTTTATGTCGTCCCCACTGGGACTGTCTCAGAACAGTGAGCGGTTTGGACCCCGGCAATGGATTCAGAACTCTTACACACATTTTTTTCTTACACAACGGAGCGCTTCAAAAACACCACTGTACAACGGTTAACCTCAGTTTCGTATCAAATTCTGATTATACACGATTAAGTAAATCTGATTATGAAAAAAAAAACATCAAATTAATCCCATGTGTCCTTCCTTCCCGCTTTCTGTCGGGTCAGGTCAGGATTCAAACAGGGTCTCGAAGCCGTTCCAGTGCTTTTTAGTCACTGCTAACTAGGAGCAAAAACATCAGCATCAGGTTTGAGGAACAGAATTTCAAAATAATTGTTTATTATACAGGCAATAAACACAAATATGTTCATTGATTGAAGCTTTAATTTATTTAAAAAACAAAGTTTATTTACATTCAGCAAATAAAACAGGTCACACTGTTCTACCAACAGAAGCAAATCAGAGAGAGATCTGGTGTTACAGCCAAAGTCCAGGATCCCGTTATAATTTAAATGATTTAGCTGTTCTTATTGTGTTGTGTTCTTATAGTTCTTAATGTGAATGTTCTGAATCAGAAATGTTAAAGTCGGAGTTCTTGATCATCAGCAGCTCGGTCAAGTTAATAAGAGCTGGACTTAACAGATCCATGAATGAAGCTCTGATCAGCCGTGGATGGTGTGTAATGAGAGACGCCGTGTTTAACACCAGCAAACGGCGTGAAGAAAATCAGAAAGATTGGAATTGATGGAACCGACGGAGCTGCTGATGCTGTATAACTCTCCCGTAACATTTCTGACTGATCCATCAAACCAAACCCAGCTAGAAACTGATCCAGCATTTTTGGTTGGATGTTGCTCAGTTGAGCTGTGAATCCATTAAGAGTCCAGGACCTTTGATTTGTTTTTTAGTTTCTCAACCTTTCCACATCAAACACATCTAACACTACTGATATTACAATAAGACGATGCTGTTGATGTTGACGTTTGTGTAGCTGAGCTTCCACGTTCTTAATCAGTTAATCAATCAAGAGTCCAGAAACATTTGGAGCCCATCTTAACTGAGGTGTGTTTTGTCGCTTATGGTGTTGAGTTTCTGTTTCGTCACCTGGATCTGTGTACAAACTCTAAACGCAATTCCTGTTCCCGTTGTCACCTCATATTTTCGTACCTCGTATTTTTGTATTTCGTAGCTCCTGGTCTTTCCTTCCGTTCATAGACGTCACTCATTTCTCAGTCCCTCAGGATCCTGAACTGAACCACACGAAAGCTGCTGCACCACCGAAACCTGCTTCAGAGGCAAGATCGGATTAGACTTTGGGCGCTTTTCGAGTCACGATATTTGTCCGTGTCAGAATCAATTTTCCGTAGCCACTCTGATGGCTTTCAGTGACGTGACCTTTAAGTGATGTTCACAGTTTCTGCAGCAGGAAAGGAAAAGGCTTGTCGTCAGCGGCCCTTCCCATAATCCCTCCAGCAGCTCCTGGGTCTGATCTGTGGTCTCCATCTAGAGGGACGAAACTGGAGCAGCTCTAGCAGGAGCCAACTAGGGGGCACCCATGTGAGAACCACCTCAACCCAGGCTCATATGGACCACAACTTCCAGGGATCAGATCTAAATCCAAATCCAACTTCTGCCAAGCGGCACCCTTAAAAAAAACTGATGGATTCAGTGACTGAATGTAAACGTGAAGGATGGGGGTTGCACACGGTGCCAGGCATGAAAAGACTTGGATGGACTAGACCTTGGCAATAACATGTTTTTGATTTAGTGCATGAAATAAAAGAAAAGAAAAAACAACTCGATGATTGGTGTGTGCAAAAGCTTGAGCACCTTTCCAAACCCGCTGGCTATCTGTTATTATTTAATGAGCTTATTATGTTGGGTCAGTGGTTTCATCTCAAGAAAGGAGATCGGGAATTGAGAAACGCTCAAGAAGTAGATTGTGTGAGAACATGTCATACACTAGGGTTTTACGATTCCTTTTTTTTCCTCTGCTCTGTATAACTTAGGCATAAAAACGTCCAGAGATTTAAGTTTCTCTCCTGCAGAGCTTGTGTTGTATTTGTCTTCAGAATAGTAAGAAAAGGTCATTTTGCAGCTCTAGAGAACTTGGTTAGAGTTTGGGTCTGTATGGAATTTGCATGTTCTCCCATGTTTTAAAAAAGGTATACAAATAACTACCAATATAAAGTGCTATCTTAAATTGAAAATGAGAGAAAAGCACTATTCAAACATCCCAAATCCTTTCAGTGGAGAAGATATGACGAAAGATATGGCACATATGATGTAGGATGTATGATTGTGCCCTCTGGTGTTCAAAGAATGCAACAGCATTATTAGATCTCCATAAAGATCTCTACATCGTCACGATGCATCGTTACACCCCTACTGGAAGCATAAGTTTAAAATAGTAAATAAAATGCTCTAAATCCTCAGTGAAAACAAAACACTTTTTCATTTCTGAGGAATGACAGTTAATAGCGTGTCATTTTCTTGTACAAAAAGAGTCTGACTTGGAATGGGATATGCTTCTGTGATAATGCCTGGAGTGCAACTGCATTAGATCTGTATTTAACAGAGCACATAACGCAACATAACGCAACGCACATAACGCAACATTGCAAATCTTCCCATTTTTGCGTCCTCTAGCAACTATAAAACTCCTCGGTTTATTGTACAGTTACTTTAAGATTTATTTAAGGTGTGTAAATCGTGGAGCACCTGTACTGCCTTAATCTTAAGAATCTACATTTGTAAGGATGTTATGGTCACAAACCCGTATACAGATAGTCCTCGGGTTACGACGGTCTCGAGTTACGACGTTTCGTGGTTACAACGCATCTCCCATTTACTGTATAAAGCCTTGTTTCGCACTTAAGTGGTTTTGCGTCGTAAACGTCATAACGCGAACTTCGTGTTTGGTGTTGCGCGCGGCGGAAGAATACACGGTTACACGGCTCGTTTTTTGATAATTACTGTGTTAGGATAGGTAAAGAGACAGGAAGCAGAGCTGGAGGTGGCAGAACTTAAGATGTTGAGGTTCTCTTTAGGAGTGTCCAGGATGGACAGGATTAGGAATGAGATCATCAGAGGGACAGCACAGGTTGGAAAATTGGGAGACAAAATTTGAGAGGGAAGACCGAGATTGTTTGGACATGTGCAGAGGAGGGATAGTGGATATATTGGTAGGAGGATGTTGGCGATGGAGCTGCCAGGCAAGAGACGGAGAGGAAGACCAAAGAGGAGTTATTTGGTTGTGGTAAATGAAGATATGCAGGGAGTTGGGGTGAGAGTAGAGGACGTGGGAGGACAGGGTGAGGTGGCAACGTTTTTAACTCGCTGTGGTGACCCCTGATAAAGGGAGAAGCCGAAAGAAGAAGAAGAAGACTGTGTTAGGATAGGTGTTAGGATAGGATAAGTGCTTACAGTATGTTATTTACGTACAGTATGTACGTATGTTCCGACTTACACCGAAAATCGGTTTACGACGCGACGTAGGAATGGATCAACGTCGTAAGTCGAGGACCCCCTGTAGTTACCTTTTTAGTTTTAGCTTGAGTTGCAGCCTCTGTGCAGACACAGTGAGGGATACAGATTTGAAATCAAACGCTGTTCAGGTATCGGACAAGTAAACTGGGATCGGTGCATCTCTGCATGTTTGGATGCGGAATTCCAGCGTTAAGTTTAAATGCATGTGGTTCAGATCTTATCGGGATACAGTCCAGATCCAGAACGCGTGCAGCGAGTGTAAACGGGGTCACTGACGTCCGGAACGTCAACATTTTAATCTGACACGTTACATCATAATTTTAAAAAGCTGAACGTTATTAACATCCTCCTGCTTTCGCTTAAAGTCTGTTTGCCCCTCGCTGGGGTTCGTCGTCCTTTTGGACCCACGTCTTGTTTTTGGTTTTGAGCTTCTGGCCGTCTCTCGGATTCCTGATTTTTGGGGATATAGCAGAAATCACTCCTCAGCTGGACGGCGTTTGGGGGCCGGAGCAGCTGTTCCTGTGTTATAACGGTATTGTTTTAACAGTTCATCGAAGCAGTCCCACATTTTTGGCATGGGAGTCTGAAGCGGGCTCTTTATTCCGCTCGCACACTGTAGATTGCGCAACAAAATAAACGCGCCGGCCAGAACCGTTTCGACGACGGGTTATTAAAAATAATGGAAAAAAGAAACACGTTCTTGAGAGACCGCCTGCGTCCTCTTGATCTCGCTCCTGTGCAATGTATGGGATTTTTAGCCTAGATTGGATTTGACGTTTATTTCGATCTGATTTCGGCGCTCGTTCCAGGTTATTAGGTTCACTTACATTTCAAACTGGGGCTGACTCAAGCCCGTCTAACAGCGGGCACTAAGTATTAGCCCCCCTGTACCCCAAACGTTAATAGAAAAGGAGCCAACTATGATCGGATGTTATTTGCATGATGTGAAGACCATAGTCCTCTTAAATAAGTGAAAGGAAGGACACGGGGTGGCAAATGGACAGCCATACACCCCTGCAACTCAGGTCTTCAGCTTCAGGCCCCTGGTACATTCTTGTTTGGGATTTAAATGTGCCAAGATCTCGATCTTCAAACACCAGTCCTTCTTCCTCTTATATCCTCGTCTGCTTTTAGTATGGATTTTTATCACCTTTACCTTTAAGCTCTTTGTATTTACCATACGTGCCCCTGGCATCAAATCTTAGGGCATGTTTTTAGTCTGTGGCTGGCATTTGTCTCTAGCCTAACATGTAATTGATATTCAGTACTTGGTCTGAGGTTTCTTTTTTGGAAATTGTTAATAAGAGCGTAAACGTAAATAAGGATCGGTAAATAATCAGGCCTCAGTGGCATTGAGAACAAAGGGCTCAAGTGTAAGCATGGCCTGATTTTCTGCCTGGGCAAGATCTGGAACTGGGGTGGGTCGAGGTTGGGTTTGAGTTCCTCGTCAGATTTAGGGAGTTTTTCCTTGCCGCTGTCACCCTAGGCTTGCTGAGTTCAGGCTTAGATATTTCTAAGTCTGCTTTGAGAGGGTGCTCTGTTCTAAAACATGTTTTTTTTTTATATAGAATTACTTTCAATTCTATATTAGAATGAGTAAATTATTAAATTAGACAAGGACTGTAAGGAGTGTGAGGAGCTTGAATCCTCACATGATTTGAGCAGTTTCTCCTTGCCACTGTCAATCTGGATCCTCATATAGAGTCTAAACTTTTTATAAACATATAACAGAAGCGCTCTATAAACCAATCAAACCTGCACCTGACGGGACATGTTATGATTTAAAGCGAATCGTTTCGTAATCGGCCGTTATAAAATATGACACGCCTGACTCATTCTCCATTCTGGGAGCTTATGTCGGAGCTTCAGGTGTCGACGGACATGGAAGAAAACAATCGATTCGACGAAGGCAGCAAATTGTGACTCATGAATCACGAACCCTGCCGAGTTTTTAATAAAGGATTTTAGAAGCAGGACTTAAAGTCCTGGCTTTTAACCAAACATCCTCTAAATCCTACACGGCGTTGGCAGAAGGTCTGTTTTGCTCTCAAAGAGAACTTGGCAACCCAGTAGCACCGAGGCCGTCGTGATGCGAGGTGGCATGTTCAATAAGGATGCTTTTCATCACCAGGGATCGGTGAGATTATCAGGGTTGACGGGAAGACACAGCGCTGTGGATTATAGAGTCCCAAAAAAGAGCTTAAACCGGAATAGATGTTCGTCTTTCATCGGAACAGTTGTTTAACTATGCTGGAGGGGAAATTTCTCGTCCTGGAGCGACCCGAGTCCAGACCTTGATAAAGTCGTTTTGCGCTGGCACTTGGCGACTGATTGGACCCACATTGAAGATTTGACATGAAGGGATTGGCAAGTACTGGTCCGTCATGGTGTGGAATGCTATCTAAAGAGACAAGGCACGTTACGAGCTGCCAGATGGGTCACAGAAGAATCGTTCTGGTATTTTATTAAATTTGAGTCGTGATTAATAACAAATGTGCAGGTTGTTACTGGGTGGAATATAAGATGCCTTCCCTTTTTAACGTGGCAATGTGTTGCTCAAAATTTCAACCCTGGTCCTTCTGCAGATCTTCTCAGGGGTGCGCCGGATCTCAGGCATCCACCTCCCAATACCTGTGTTCTTTGCACCTATTAGAACCTATGAAGTCTCTTTCTGATGTTGTGCAGTTGAGCGATTGGACCTTCTGCTCCTTTTTCTATCCTATCTAGACCTACAACGATCAAGCAAACCATTAACCCCACCTGATCTGTGACGTACCCGGCCGTCCATGTTATGGAAGGAATCGGGACTCCACAGACCTTCTTCTTTCATTGCTCCAAAGTCCAATTAAGTGTTACAGGTCTTGCACAGGCCAACGGTACCAGGCTGATAGTGCTACAACTTGAACCCTCAAGTTTCTGGTCCAGCAACTTCTGCAGAAACAAACTTGTTGTTCACTTTTGTTGATTTTCTAAACGATATTAGCAAGAACAAATGTAACGATGATATACACTATATGGACAAAAGTGTCAAGACTTTTCTAAGTCCATAGGCAGTAATATATACTTCCACTCATATGGGAAGGCTTTCTACAAGATTTTGGACTGTGTTTGTGGGGATTCACCCAGAAGAGCATTTGTAAGGTCAGACACTGATGCTGGTCGAGAGGACCTGACTCACAATCTCCATTCTAGTTCATGCCAAAGATGTTCAATAGGGTTGTGGTCAGGCCCTCTGTGCGGTGCAGCCATGCCTTTATGGACCTTGCTTTGTGCACTGGACCAGAAAAGGGCCTTCCCTAAACTGTTCCCACAAAGTCAGAAGCGTACCACTTTTCCAAAACGTCTTGGGACGCTGAAGCATTAAGATTAATGCCCTGAAAAACAGACCCATACCATTATCTCCTGGCATTCAGAGCACATCACTGCTCCGGAGTCCAGTGGCAGAGTGCTTTACACCAGTCTGTCCAACAGTGTTGGCATTGTGCTTGGCAATGTAAGGCTTGCATGAAGCTCCTGATCCTGATGTTAGTTTTCCAGAGGCGGTTTGGAACCCGCTCTTTCCAGAAGAGCGTTGGTTGGTTGGTATCTTTTATGCTCTATGCCCCTACCTCGGCACTGGGTGCCCCCGCTCTGTAACTTTACGTGGTCTGACACTTTAAGGTTCTTAAACGCTTCCACTTTTCAATAATACCTCTCACAGCTGATGGTGGAATATCTAGGAGGGAAGCACTTTCACCAATGGTGCCATTCTGTTACAGAACCACACTCGAATTCAGTCAGCTAATGGTTCTATAGGCAGATGTGATGGACTTTAGGTGCTGGATTTTATACACCTGGGTCAATAAAACCCTTAGAAACAGTGGAGAGATCCAAAGATCTCGACAGATGCTCCACTAATGGTTTGTGTAAGGTCTTGGACTTGTTCCTGGTTTATTTAAAAAATCTAAGTTTAAGACTCAAATTAAATTCCATCCCTCCAGCTTCGCCACTGAAAACAGCGAGTTTAATTTACGTAAATATTGAAGATCTGATGCTGTGTGAGTACCGAGTGCCAAAAACATATGCACATGAGTTTATCTCACCTTTAAATAACCCAAAGAAAGGGTTCAGACGCTTTCGGGACACTCTGTATATAAATAAACCTGAACCTGATTTAACCACAGGCTCACATAAATCCTGCAGCGTTACGTGATGTTTCGAGTGTTGCTCAGGAGTGTGTTGCTCAACGCAGGGACCCTTCAAAGAAAGTGTTATTGGTGCTTTGACAGAGGAGGTGTCTGAGCATCCTGAGTCCTGAATGTAAGCCTTGCCGTTGCCGTTCTTATCCAGGTTCCTGTTACTCAGAGATATAACACACGTCTGTACATCTGTTAAAAATCCACACCGTGCTCAGTCTAATGGTTTGTAAGCGGTCACCTCGTGTTTTCCTGAATCCGTTCCAGCACACTTGGCCTGAGGCCGGCCGGAATATGGTTCGAGTTAAGCCCGAGATCTTCGGCTTCTATATAACGATGTACGGACAGGCAGGTTGCGTCTAATTTCCGGCCTTGTCAGGACGAGACGATTTGTGAGATCGGGGCGCCGTTCGCATCTGCAGATACCTGAACTTCCTCCGTCACGTTCTTTATTAAATCCAGCCGCTCACTCTCGGACATCTTTTCCCTGTTTGGCTCACTTAACGCAGCCTCGAACGAGATAGCGCCCGGTATTTTCGATGTTGTGGATAAACAACCAGATGCCGCTAGAAACTGGGTTTTTGCAAGAACTGCTTCTAACAGCAACCACATGGGTTGAGACGGAAAACTCCGGATCGTGGTATGACTACCAGGACCACAAATAACCCGCTGGTTTCAAAAGGTGGCACGTTTTTGGCATCGAACGTGATTCTGGTGCAGTTTCAGGACAGAACGTTGACATGGAAAAATTTATTTAACTTTATGACTCAGAAAATGTTAGTCCAGTTTCATCCACACCTTGAAGTTGAAGGTGCCCTATGGTATCTGGCACCAAGACGTTGGCAGCAGCTCCTCTAAGTTCGTAAGTTGCGGGGTGTGGCCTTCATGGATCGGACTTGTCCAGCAGACACCCAAGATCTGGGTGGATTAAGATCTGGGGAATTTGAAGGTCGGTGGAATCCCAGAGAAGGTCAGGACTGTTCAGGTCCAAACCCCAACCGTTTGCGATTTCAATTCTTTCAGAAGAGTGTTTTAACCTCACTTTGCTTTGGTTTGACCTTACTTAAATTTTAACTTTAAATTTAACGCACGTAACAGTAACCTGTTTCTGGACATTTACCCCCGTTACATACACATGCATCAATATAACTCTCAGTTGTCTTGTAAAAGCTTTTTCTCGGCGATGGATGAGATTTTGGGGTTTTTGAGGAGGTTAGATGTCAGAAATGATGATTTTTCCCACAGGATCTCAGATCTCAGGTTGGAATTCGGGAAAATCCAGACCACACGGTGTATCCGCGTTATTGTTCTCGTTCCTGTCAGCCCTGAGGCCTCGAATGTAACTCACTCTGACCGTGTCAGTAATTACAGGATCCATGTGAATTCGGGGCTTCGGGGAGATCTCCAGCTCAGCTTTCACAACTCCCCCAGCTCGGCTGACACCCGAAGCCACAGTGCGATCGTACGCCCTGAACTGCGGCGTTTCGGCCCGTCAGGTTCGGTTTGGCTGGATGTTGACGTGGTTGGTGAGGTTGGGTTCAGTGCCAGATCGTGCATTTAGCTGCGTGTGAACCTCTTTAAACGTTTCAGACCTATGTAAGTGTGTGAACGGTTCTGAACCCTCTACAATCTCAGCCCATTTACTGTTCCATTATTAGGCTAAGCTTTGCCGTTCCCAAGGGCCTGGGTTCGAACCCTGGGCTGGATTTGTAACATAAAGTAGGACGGTGCAGCGAGGGGTGTACCTCTATCTGATCCGGATCCCTCTGCACCCCTGCACGGGAAAACAGTATGCTCTGGCTTTGCTTTTTCCAAATTCTCCTAACAAACCTGGAATATTTTGCAGAAGATGCACTGGTGTTTATAAGTTGGCAAAACCTGCCGATGGTCAGCGGTCACAGTGGCTATTCTAGGCGACTAAACTATTCTAGCGTCCGTGTCTTCAAAGTTCAGTCTGGGTTTTTTGTGGTGTTTATGGAGGATACAGAAACGGCACTAAACCAGAGCAATCAGAATGACCTGTGCGTAGTTTGATTTGATCTCTCCTTTAGCTCAGCATTTGTTTTCTTCAACTGCTTCTTCTTCTTCTTCATTGCGTGTTTGTGGTTTCTGAAGAAAGAAAATATTTCTAAAGCCCAAACCTTCCAGAAAACTGTATATACTATATGGGTGTGGGGAAAGATCGAGTCTTAAATGCATTGTGATCCTGACGTGGACGATTCTGCATCGATTCACAAATGTCAAAAATCATTTTTCTAAAAGTTAATTGGTAACGTAATGTTAATGAGAATTACAAACTCGATCCCAGCTTTTATTCCCAGGGATTTGTGTCCGTATTCAGTCGTTAAGAAGCAGGGCTTTGGAGCCGAGATACAGCGTCCTGTCTCAAAGGATTTCATTTAAAAAGACTTTTAAAAAAGTTTTAATATCCTAAAGTCTGACATCCTCTCCCATCTAGTTTTTAATCACAGACTCCGATTTTATAAAGCCTGGAGATCTTACATGGTCACTATTTATAAAACTGAAACTCGACTCCTTTAGAGATTATTATTATCAAATCTTTAGGAAACGAACCGAAAATAATCGATCAGGAAAGAAAGTATGAAAAACAAAGTGGCTTCTTAAGTACTGTAATGGAAACAGTTCACATTTCAGTATTTTATTTACAGGATTACATTTCTGTTATTTCAGTGTTTGAATTTGAGACATTTGATCTTGCACTTTGGAGTGCAGTCATTTTTAGGTAAATTTAGAAATAAATGTTAGTCACTAAAATTAAGTGTTTTCATGATTTGGTCAGATCCCTTTACCTACAGACCTGTAAAAATCACCTTTACCTCTAACATCCACATACACATGGAATAGAGAGTGAGAGAGAGAGAGCGCCACCTATTGGTTGTCCACAATGTTCACCGCATTGAGCATGAGCCAAGACTTAAGACTTACAATCAATCAAACTGCAGCCCTCTGAATCAGAATCGAATTGAATCATGAGGTGCCTAGCGATTCCCACCCCTAATGTACTGTAAATATTATAAAATATTAAAGCAAAAGGAAATACTAGCCTCCAGTGCTCAATATGAATGCATCACAGCATGATCACAGTAAATAAATGAGAATATGAATAAAGTGATGCCTTTACTGCACTCCAGAAATGATTAATCGAAACAAACGTGTTTAATGGACTGTTAATGGAGGGAAAATCTGGCCAGTAGAGTTGCATAACAACACACAGACACACACACACGCACGCACGCACACACACACACACACACACACACACACACACACACTTTCCATTTCTGAAAGTTAATGATTGTTATTTTAACATGGAAGTAAAAATCTCACCTAATTATTTTATTGTCCAATTCGCTCCGCTCGTTGTGTCCCGGGGCGTGAGATGATGACATCACGTACCGAGTGTGCGCCGTGACGGACGGAAAACTTCTCAGCTCATAACTTCGCTCAGTACGGATCGTTCTCGGCGGGTCCGCTCGCAATAAATGAGGCCGTCCGGGTTTGAGGATACGGGCCTCATTTTCGCTGTCAGTTATTTTTCCTAACAGCAAAAAAATTTGTGTAATTTGGGGAATGATGTCTAACCTTAAGGTCTGAGACAGGATCAACCCAACACCTCTGTGGACTCACCATGGGATACGGTCCCCACAGACCGGAACGAGAGCGGGCCCCGTCCAAAACAAACACGCGCCTGAATTTGAGTGAGGATGGAATAAATGAGCTGGCTTTTGTTTTGGCCCTGAGAGTTCACAGAGTTGTATTTGATTTGTGTATCTGTGAAATTATACCCTGAATGGGACAGGAGTCCATCACAGGGCCTGGTAGGGGTCACTATTGCTCAAGCACAGCTCAAGAGCTGGAAGGACGGCGCTGCCAAGGCTCAACCTGGGTGCCTGTGATAGTAGGCTACAGTTTTAGACTGTTGTTCCACCCTGGAACATCTGGAAACTTTATTGGATCACCAATTTTTCCTTAAGGCTTAATCTTACTGCTCAGGCACTCAGGGATTATCAGTCCTTGCCACAGTGGCACCTAATGCCAATCGAGATCCTGGCAAAGAGGTAGCGGATGGGCATATCCAAACTGGGCAGAATGTGGTGAGAGGTGGCCAAACGGCATACTCAAGAAACACATCGGTCTGATGTTTTTGTTTTGTGATGTGGTGTGACGTAAAGATCAATCCAGATGACCCGGTGGCACAGTGGCACACTGTCATCTCCAGCACAGGGCTGGGTAGGGGTCACTATCCCTCAGGCACAGTCCAGTATGATGCCAGAGCCAGCCGGAAGGCACTGACAGGACTCAATTGGATATTACTCCAAAGACAAGATCAGTTGGCATCTCTTGAGTGAGAGTGTGTGTGCATGGATGCGCACGTGTGTGTGTGTGCCATGCTACGCCCTGTCCAGGGTTGGTTCTGACCTTGCACCCTGTGTGGTCGGTTAGATCCGGTTCCCCACAACCCTGAACTGGATTAGGTGTGTAAAAAAATGAACAAGAGTGTGAAATCATTCCAGCTGAAAATTTCATATTAAGGTTTTGAGCAAAGATAAAACTAAATGTCTCCAGGATATAAAAGGAGCAGAAGGTCCAGATGTGCAACTGCACAAGAGCAGATGTCGATCAGAAGTTGGAGGAGGCCTCACAGATCCTTCAATCCCAGAAGATCATGTCCTTACCCTTCTGTCAGACATTAAGTCCTGAAAATGTATTTCCGTTACAGTTACGTACTAATGTTCACGCCCAGCTGAACGATCCTGATCCTCTGAGCTTCGATTTACACCTTTATAAATTCTAATCAGCCAGATCGCACTCGGAGGAACGACTCAATCAGCTGAGTAATGGTTTTTTACGAGCGGAGCTGTTCCACACCATCAGGCTTATAATGGATCACCTCTCTGACAGAGGGTCTTTAGTGTACTATCCGCTTTCAAGATGAATGGTTCTGCTTTGTGCCCAAAAAACATTCGAGTACTATTACGCTATGATTGCCAAAGTAAGTGTGCAGTGGTTAAGTTTACTCAGAGAACCCTAGACACCTGATTAGAAAACCCTTTAGTGAAAAAGCTGGATCATTTACCGATATCCCTTAAATAAGAACTCATTAATCTGAAACTGAAGCACTGTCTCGGTAACAAAGCGTTACATGTGGGTTTTAATAACCATAGAATGTTTTCCTTTTACATTATGAAGTGTAATTAAATGTAAACTGACCTTATTATCCATTCTGTGGTGATTAAAACTGCAGTTAATGTTTAAAAAACACTATAGAAATAAAGCTGTAATAATAATAATAATAATAATAATAATAATAATAATGTATATCAATACAAAAATTATAATAATAATAATGATCTTAATATTTTGTATAATTGAACTAATAAAAAAAATAGTATTATTATATTATGATTGCTGTTATAATAATAATAATAATAATAATAATAATAATAATAATAATAATAAATTGTTGTTTTATTATAATTTAATAATAGTAATATGTGTATTACTAATAATATTATTATAGAATTTATTAATATTAATATTGAACTAATAATAGTAACAATAATGTAAAAACATAATTAATATTATTTTATTATTATGATTGTGATAAAAATTAAAAAATTGAGTATTGTGTAATAATGCTACCATGGTGTGTATTATTATTATTTCTTATTAATTAATATTGAAGTAATAATAGAAAAATAATATATGTCGTATGTTGTATAAATGTAAAGAATTACAAAATTATATTATTATATTATTGATGTATAATAATAATTTTAAAAATAAAAATAATATTAATAATTATATTATGTGTGTAATAATAATTATAATAACAATATTAATGTTTATTATTATCATTATTATTATTATTATTATTTAATTTATTAATATTGCAGAAAAAGTAGTAATAATAATTATTATATTTTAATAATTATTAAAAATGTTTGTTTTATTATCATTCAATAATAATCATGATGTGTATTAATATTATTGTTGTTCATCTTCTTGTTATTTAAATGAAATCAACAATATATAAGGATATAAACTGGTGTTTTACCGAAGAAGATAAAACAGTGTGTTCCCAACAATTACTGCCAGGAAGGCATCAAGAAATTTCATAAGATGATAGAGGACCAAAATAACTAATCAAATTACAAAAAAAAAAGAAAAAAGAAAGAAATAAAACACAATCAAACATAAAACCAGATCTGTAATTCAATAAAAGCGCATAATCAGAGATTAAAGCAAGCGCTGTAATTAATTATAGCACACAATAACAATCACACAAAATGCATAAACCGACATCAGAGCAAGAGCTGTGATAAATTAAGACACAATCCAACATCAAATCAAGAGCTGTGATGAAAGGCCAGGGTAACGATAAGGTATTTAAGCAGCTTTTTCACATTCTGAGTGCATAGCGTCATAGGGAAAAGTTATTAGAGGACTATGTTGGACAATGGCCAAAACTATATATATATATAATATGTACGGTGCTGATGTTTGATGGTGATCTGTTTTACAACGTGACCAAATGCTGTTAGTTCAGGATCAGATCTTATTAATGTGATGTGTAAATGAGGGATTACTTTACCTGACAGGTTGATTTGACCATATATAAACATCAGCTGCTTATACTTTAAAAGTCTGTCTGCTAAGGATCGTAGGAAATATTTAAGACGTGACCGATACTCCAGATACACAGGCACAGAGATGTGGAAATACATTCGGGCATCCAAGCGTTTCTTCTGAGGAAACTCTCCGGATATGATTTATGTCTTCCTGTGCAGCCATTCCCATCATGCTTCGTGTTTTGGAGATGGAGAGTTTCCTCTGCCAGGGGGTTTTTCTCGCACGCTTTTTACTCTTACGATGGATTCCTGAGCTGTTCCGAGTACTTATTTACATCATCTGCTTTTATCAGAACAGATTGTGTAAATAAAGCTGGATTTATTCTGGTCTGTCATCTAATCTGTTGTGTTTATTTTAGAAGATAATAAAGTCGTAGAGCAGAGAAGATTGTGTAACTGCGTAAGGATGTTGTGAGTCTCGCCAGCGTAACAGAGTGAGTCCCAAAATATTTAGAGGATCATGTGCAGCTGAATGAGCCGGCCTCGTTGTGTTTGGATGATCTGAAGGAGATTTCATTCATGTATGTAGTTGTAGTTGGCTCGCACTCGCACTCGCACACAAACGCGCACTGAAAACGAATCACCAAGCTTTATCAATTCCCAGCATCAGTGGTTTGATTTTATAAACATTTATCCACTTTGTAGTTAGTTGTTTTATTTGCAGTGTCAGTGACACAGGATTGTTCGGGTTGTGTAATTAAGCACAGAGACAACAACATCGCTCCTAATCTCACAGGCAACCAGCAAACACTTTTAAGGAATTCATTTAATGAGTCTCAGAACTGAATCAATTGTAGAATTAGTAAGGAGTCAAATTTAAACGAAGGTTAAGGAATCGTTTAAACAAGGATTTGATTCATAATATGTCAAATATAATTAATCAGATGTCAGTCAGTGTCATTCAGGAATCTCATAAGACATTCTTTTAAGAACTGAATCAATAAGAAAATCATGAAAGAATCAAATTTAGAAAAAGATTACATAATCAGTCTGATAAGAATGATGTTATGAAACTAAATCCATAAGACAATAAAATTGGCTGATGAATCTAAGAATGAATTGTAGTGAATCATTAAGGAATCAAATTACTAATCAAATCAATAGGAGAATCAGTTTTATAAGTCAAATATGTCTGAACCTAATCAATAACAGGGCTGTTGAGGAATCAGATTCATGTTAAGGAATCAGCTGTGCTGAATGATTCAGGAATCAGTTTAATAAGAGAGTCATGTCAGAAAGGGATCAATAAATGAATGATTAAGGAATTATACTGATAAGAGAATGAATCGTGAGGAATTGACTGTGTGAGTTGTTTTGGTGAGGTGTTTTGTTTTGTCGTGCTTCCCTCCTCTCCTCTCTCGGTCTGTGTTTGTTGTAAACATCGAACGGATCCAAAAGCAATAAAAGGCAGCAGAAGTTGGGCTGCTTTTGCTCTCAGGAGGAAATTCGCTCCGTCTGGACTCTTTATCTGAGTACGGAGCTACATGGAAGCGTGATGTTCTCCCGCACGTCATTTTTATAGCCTGGAGACGTAAACACACTGAAAATAGAGGCTGGAAATAGACTCTGCGTACGAGGAATAACATCAAAGAGGCCGTCGCTTTTTACCCTGACTGAAGCCTTTAGAAAAAATTGCCATGATTTCACTTAGGGGTGGGCGATAAGGTAAAAATATTATATCACGATAATTAAAGACATTTTCACGATACACGATATATATCACGATACATATGAGCGCAGACAAAATGCATCAGTAGCGAGTGATTCTTAAAAACGATTATTTAAATATGATCCCATACTTAGTAAAGAGATTTTTTATTCAAAATAAGCTGCACTTCATCTAATTCAACAGGACTAGTTACACTCTTCATAACGAAATATGCAGTTGTTCTGTTCTTTAAGCGCTGACGATAACCTCGATATGCTGAGAAATTAAATGTATCACGATACGATAAAAGATCATCATATTGCCCCTCTCTAATTTCACTTGTCAGTCTGACTTTTTATCGATTCCTTAGTGATTCCCTAAATGATTCAGTTTCATAACGATAGTCATTTGATGCCTTACTTATTATCGTATGTTCGTTTAATGTTTTACCAGCTTGAGCCCCTTACTAAAGCTTTAATTGAATTCCTTATTGATCCCGTTATAATTTTGATTACAATCGATTCCAAATCTTTTTCATTTGATTCCTTGATGATTCTCGCATTTAACCGATTCCTCACCAAATCAGCTTGGTAAAATAAAATCCCTTAAATGCGTTCCTTAACTGTTTAACTCCAGGTCACTCTTCAGAGCCATTACAAATGGTGTCGGGCACTTAGGATTCCACTTACGATAAAGAACCGAATTCCAAACGTCAGTCAGCAATGAGGATTTTCGTTTGACGAGCTTTGAGGTTCTAACAATCCTGCAGAACGAATGCTGCATTAAATATCGGATGGAAGCCAATTTTGTAGTTAACAGAACCTCCATATGATGGTGATGACAGGTGATTATTTATCTTGGCAGAAAATCTAGCAAATCACACACACGCGCACACACACACACACACACACACACAGTGTGCATCTTACGATCTGTCAGGGCAACGTCTATAAACTTTTGTATTATGCATCAAATAGTAATGTTACCTCAGTAAAAGAAAGCATTTGGCTCAGTTTTTATCTACGTAAATGCTCCACGCTTACGTTTTTACCACAATACCACAGAAAATATTCGGTTCCTGTAAAGAGATGAATACACGGCATCATAGACACACTTGGTATGTTTCTAAAAGATAGCTTAGGGGTGTTACGACACAGAGGGAAAACATCTGGGCTCAACGTGGAGGAATGTATGGAGGAAAGTGTGTGTGTGTGTGTGTGTGTGTGTGTGTGTGTGTGTGTGTGTGTGATCTGACATGCATTATCGAGAACCTCCCTCAGAAGCTCAAAGAGAACAGACGTGACTCTAATGAGCTTTATTAGCGACGTTTACTACAAAGCCTCGTCGCTTTCAGCTCGCGCTCAAAAGGCAGGGCTTAAAGATTTACGTGCCGGTGGTCCGGCCGTGGTTTGCCATCTGTGTGCCAGCAGCGAGCCCGAATTTGCACGTGGAGTCACGCGCCCGTACCCCGTGCGATATCGTTAGCGTGATAATGTCAGTCTACGGCGAACTCCTGAACATGTACGTGTACGTTCAGTGGAACGACTCACAAAAAGCATTTGAAAGACTCACAACGTTCGACTGCCTAAATGAAAGATTTTTCGTCCGCACGGTCAGCAATTAAAGCAGAGTTAAAAGTATGGAAGGAAAGAGGAGTTTGAAGAGATAGGTCTTTAAACCTGGGAATACGAGAGAGCGTTGCAGTTAAGAGTTAAGGATCTTAAAATCATCATAAACCCTTAACTGTTCCTTTAAGTATCGAATGTTCCCTAAAGTAATCCCTTAAAAACCGTTAAGTGTTGCGTAAAGCTCCTTAACGATAAATTTAAGGGATGCAAAACCTCTTCATAACTCTTGAAAGACAGAGAATAGGGCTGAGTTTGTTTTTGAAGATGATCCTGTACCTAGGCGAGTTTTTCGAGATCCTAGACCTCAAAATTTCGAGATTTCTAGACCCATGGTTCCCAACCTAGGGTCCAAACATCACAGGGGGTGCTCTGAATTTGTCAAAATACAATTTATACATGTTAAATAAAATTAGGACTAAAGAATTTAAGGTGTTCTATGCAACCGGGCACAGAACCTTGCCCAATAAGCTCCCACTACATAAAATAGAGTTCTACATAAACTTCGAGTTTATCTTATGTCCTAACTTTGAACCAGTGGAAGTTCTGCAAGGTTGCGAACTAGTGGAGCTACTAAAGCCTCTGTAGAAGTTGTAGAGACATGCAACATTAAAAGAAGACCAGCAAACATACAGGAACCAGAAATGGCATCCACAACTTTCCAGTTAGTTTCACAATGTCTGAGCACAGATCAAGGAACATCCCAAGATTCTTCACTTGGTTGGCTTGGCAGAGCCAGTATTTGAACTCATAACCTTCTGATTTGTAGTACAAACCACTAATCCTCCACTAGATATGCTAAACCAGAGCTTCTGAGGACTCAAACCAAAAACCAGAAGTTTTATCCAAGCTACAGCTAAACAGCTCACAGAAAAGTTTGGACAGTTGTGAATTATTGAAGCCGCTCGAGGCTCTGCAGAGGTAATTTAGAGCAGATGTAGTCTTACAAGGTGCAATTTTAAGCAGTTGTATTTTAAGGGTCCAACAGTGGCAGCTTGGCAGGACTGGGACTCAGCCAAGGAGCCAAAAGCGTTCGAATCACCTGAGAGATCTTTAAAGGCTATGAAGACAAGCAGGCAATAAGCAACAGCCTTTCTGATTAGGAGATTATAGTCTTAATCACAAAGTCACCGCTGGTTGAGATGGACCAGAGCTTTGGAAGCCTGAAAAACAAGAACCTGAGTTTTATCCTAGCAGTAGAAGATGCAGAATAGACAGAAAGAAGAGCAGTCGCAGAGTTGAGGTCTTGGCAACATTGGTATTCGAACCATGGCTCGATATGATGGAGCAAAGCCTCTGAAGCCTGAATATCAAAGAGCAGAGCTTTGTTGCAAGGATGTGAACCAGCAGAGGCTCTGGGGACGTTGTAGAGATATGGAATATGAAGGAAGGCCAGCAGGTAAAGACTTCCTGACAAGTCACTGAAGATCCAAACAGTGGCAACCTGGTGGAGCCAGAAGTTAAAGCCACGACTTTCCAATTAGGCCAGAGTGGACCAGAGCATTTGAAGACAGAAGACCAAAGACCAGAATTTTTGTTTCTAGCTGTGGAGCTGCTGAAGGATCTGGAGAAGTTGTGGAGATACGGAAAATAAGGGAAGACCACTGAGATGTTTCTGTATGCCGTGGTCAGACAGGACTGAGGTGCTGAGTGGTTCTCCTCAGGGACTGATTTTGTTGATGTTGAATCACCAAAGCTGCCGTTGTTGAGGATTTGGCGGGGATTCCACACCTTGTGTTCGGTTCTCATGCTTGACTTCTGTTCTTCATTTGTTTGTTTCTCTCTTCCTGTCATGATGACAAGCAGAATAAACTTCTTCATGACTTGAACAGTGAAAAAAATGGCAGACATGTGCTCTGAACTCTGAGTTAGTTAGACCGTGGGGTTCCGAATTAGCTTTTATTGGTCCAGATAATCGTCCAGATTTGAGTGTGCAGACTCATTTGCTCTAAAACCAAAAATGGTGAAGGTAAAATGTCCGATAATTACACGTAAAAGTTATTTTTACCTTTCGTGATTATAAATGCCTGTAGAGCATGTAGTACTAAAGATACAAGTTACAGAGTCAGTGGTTTATGTTAATTGTTTTTCGGTCTAAAAGGTACCAGTACTAGTACAAAAAACAGCAGTTATAGTACCAAAGGTGGGTTTTTCTTGAGTTTTCCAATACAAAAGATACCAGTACCAAAAACAGCGGTACTAGTACCAGAATAAAGGTCAAGTTGCAGTACCAAACGGACCAGTACCAGTATGGTACCAAAGGGACTTGCTCTCGTACTAATAAGTTCAGTTCCATTGCAAAAGTTTTTAGTTCAAATACAACAGGTTCCGGTTCCAGTACCACAGAATGTTGTTTATTTTGAGTGTAAAAGTTGCCAGTACCAGACCAAAGGACTTGTTGCAAAAAAACATGGATCAGGTTCAATACCAAAGATAGCAGGTCCGATACTGAAAGTCCTGTTTACAGGACCAGAGGTTTTAATTGAAGTACAAAGTTTCATTGCCAAATAAAGTACTGAAGTTTCCAGTTATAGTACGAAAAGTTTCAGTTTATGTACAGAAGTTTCCAGTTCTAGACCACGACTTTGTCGCATCAAACGGACTAGTACCATTACCAAAGGGACCTGCTCTAGTACTAACGGTTCCAGTTTCAGTATCAGTGATTTTCTTTTACCTGTTTTACTTCTCAGTATAGTTCATGATACTGGTACAGGTTTCAGTAAAGATTCTAGTTTAACTAACAGAAGTTTTGTTCCAGTATAAAATGTACCAGTACAACAGCAAAGCAGTACCAAATGGGCCAGTACCGATTCCAAAGATAGCAGTTCTAGTTCCAGTAGCAGTACCAGTACTAGTTCTTTGTGTTTATTTTGTTTAAGTGTTTCTCTTCATAAATTCATTGTCTTTGAATGCTTTAGATTCAGTCAATAAACTCGTCACTGAGAGGAAGCTCATGTGACTCATCTGGACCTGAATCCACACACACACACACACACACACACACACACACACACACACACACACACACACACACAAACACACTGTTCCAGAAGATCTCTGGAAATGGATCAAAGGTTGTTAATCAGAACTCGATGCAGTGTGTTGCTCGGTTTTCCGTATCACACAGGAGATAGAGGCGGTCAGATCGAAACCAGACTGTTGGTTGTGTTTATTTCCAAAAAACTCCATAAAAACCACAAAGCAACAGAAACGCAC
Organism: Ancistrus triradiatus; assembly: GCA_025084515.1. Lineage (NCBI taxonomy): Eukaryota > Metazoa > Chordata > Actinopteri > Siluriformes > Loricariidae > Ancistrus > Ancistrus triradiatus. The sequence continues at coordinate 360,503 of JAJAGP010000418.1, read as the reverse complement.
AATTTACACATCGGCTCCATTCCAAACGCTCGCGTTCACTTCCAGTTTTCCGCTGGACGATGCAGTGTGTACACTTTTTCTGTCAAAACTTTCTCTGCGGCTTCCAAGACGATCTGCTCATATTAAATAAACTGGTTTAGATTCTATTTTAAACTGTAGAAGCACATCTAAAAGCATTTGGACTGCGATTGGGCCATATGAATCAATACGAAGATATCATGATTCATCCTGAAAGCTGTCCAACGGGGGTTCATTATTAAATCCATTACATCCTGTAATAAAACTAACATACATTTATTATAAACATAAATTTTCTGATGATGACGATATGAAACATGGAACTCATTCTGAGAGTCGGAGCTTGACTCAATAAATCTTTTTAAATAATTTGTTCCTCTATCATGCGGTGACTCAGTGTTTGAATCAGTGAATCGTCTGGTTAGGATTAAGACTCAGTCCTCTTTGATTAGTGAGTCAGTATCTGAATCAGTGAACCATTTGTTTATAATCATGAGTCTTTGTTTTAATGAATTGTTTGCTCAAACACTTCACTCCTTTTCTACTCAGTAAATAATTCTTTGAATCTTTGGTCATGATTCAGTTCTCTTGTTCATCAGGTCAGTTTCTGAATCAGCAAATTTTTGTATTATAAAAATATTCACTCATCTCTCTCGTTCATGAGTTAGTGTATGAATCGGTGAATCGATCATTTGTTTACGATTAGATTTATGATTAAGAGTCATTCTTCTCGTCATTCAGTGTTTGAATCAGTGGTTCAGTCAGTTGTAAAAAAATATTCTGTCCTCTCGGAATTAGTGTTTGAATCAGTGAATCATTTGCTTATTACTAAGGGTCATTATTATTTTTTAGTGTGTCATTGTTTCAGAACTTGAATCATTTGGTCATAAACAAGATTCACTTAGATTTTGTTGATCATGCCAAAGCTTTTTTTTTTATCATTTGTTTGTGGTTAAGAATCATTCTTCCTTGTGTAGTGAGTCAGTGTTTCAGCAAGTGAAACAAGATTCAGTTCTCTTTTGTTAATGACGTCAGTGTTTGAATCAGCGAATTGTTTGGTCAAAAATTAATTGTTTAGTGAGTCAGTCTTTTAATAGGTAAATTATTTGGTCATAAACAAGATTCACCTATATTTTGTTAATCATGCCAATGCTTGAATCATTTAATTATTTGTTAATGACTAAGAGTCATTCTTTTTGTAATGAGTCAGTGTATGAATGAGTGAATCAATCAGTCCTCTGTTATTCAACATGTTGTTGTTGAACAGTCATTGATGTTGCAACACCTTAGACTTTGTAAGACTGTTTGATTCAGTGAATCATTTGTTTATAAATAAGAGTCATTCTTCTTTGTTTAGTGAGTCAGTGTTTCAGCATGTGAATCATTTAGTCAAAAAAGATTCACTCCTCTTTTGTTTAGTGGGTCAGTGTTTGAATTGATGCATCATTTGGCTTAAGATTTTGTCATTTTAATGAATCTTCGACAGACAGAGATTTAGGGCATGCAGTGTTAGTCTGCGTTTGGACTGCTGTGTGTGTGTGTGTGTGTGTGTGTGTGTGTGTGTGTGTGTGTGTAACTGGAGCTGTTCCTATATGGATGACAGTAGCTGGTCACCTCGTGGATGATGAATAAGGTGTGAAAGGATTGGAGTGCAGGTGCTTTCATGCAGAATAACATTTCCAGATTTACACAGTGTGTGTGTGTGTGTGTGTGTGTGTGTGTGTGTGAGCATCAAACAGATGTTCATGCTGCTTTATTACACGTAACAGTGGGATATTTTGAGTTATATAAGGGTACGTCAGCAGATTTTGTTCCAGTAGTAAAGATTTGAATTACAGTACCAAAGGTTTCATTCACTGTAGAACATGTACCAGAACCAGACTGGTGTTGGTACCGATGTTGGTACTGATGGAGCCCGATGTTGGTTGAAGGTGGTGATGAATAGTGGAGGCTGAAGGTGATGAATTTTCTTTTTCGCCACCTCTCATAATATGGATTTTGTTAGTCAGAAGGTTATTTCTGTGACCTGTGTGACCTCGGATAATCTGTTTTGGGAGGATCACATCTCCGGGGAACATGATGTTCACATCTGGGATCCACCTTCTGGAGTCTGCTCTTGATCAGGCTTTTAACGCGGCTTGTGCTGTGATTAGTGAAGAGTATGAGCTGCAGAACATCTGTACAGGTCGTGTCCTCAAAATGCTTGTTCTGTCTTTGGAAAAACAATCCGTCTCTGCTTCCTTCCTGAAACAATTGTATGTAAAGGGCTACTGAAAATGTGTTAAACCGTTATAACATAAATTGAAAAGAACGATACGATGAATGCTTGAAAAACCATTATTATAAATTGTTGTCATTTTTTATCATTTTCAAATTCTGTTTAACGCCTATTTTATCATCTTTGTTGCATTTCTAACCAGAGATGGTAACACGTCTAAGAACAGGTTTTGTTATCGTATCTCATTACACTTACTGTATATATAAATACTATCGATATTAATCTACATAGACATGCTTATGCCGATGTTTGGGCACCCAACTATTGAAACTCATATATGTTAAACAATAAAAAATAAAAATCGCCATTTGCAAAGGTTTGGTCACCTTTCCCGAGGATGCTTTAAGTTCTCAGAACTAAACTGATTTATTAATGGTTCATTAAATTTGTAGAACCAGCAGGGGCGCCCAAACCTTTGCTTTTTCATTGAGTTGTACAAGCGTAAAACTGTCAAAAAGTGCTGAAAAGTGGCATCTTGGCAGTGCTGGGGCTTGAACCCTGGAGTTTCTGGTCCTGTTAACCATTCGTGCACCTTATGTGCTGTGCCAGCAGAGTCCCAGACTGTGATCAGACCTCACAGTCAGAGCTTATTTTTAATATGCTTGATTATTTTGATAGTACAGTCATCACTTTCCCTTTCTTTTTATTCCACCCTTCTTATTTATTTTATAATTATATTTCAAGAGCTGTGTTTATTGATCTTTGGAGTTGTTTGTATTTTCTTCGTCGCTGTTTCCCAGCAGCTAAGTTTATAACAGAATATGATATTCTTCAAGAATGAACCCCAAAATAAATCTGTCTCCGATCTTGAGCCATACAAGAGAAACGATACACGCTGATTGGAACATGACGGAGATCTGACGCAACGGCTCGGCGGAGTTTTGTAGCAGAAAAGCAAGAACAAAGATGCAAAACTAAGTCAAGAATAAAGAAAGCAATAAACAACGAGACTTCACTTTAACCAGGCATATTTGCTGCCACAGCTGGTCCAGTATCGGCGATCTGGGACCCCATACTACTGAATAGAGCCTGAGAAAAAGGCAGCAGGTCGGTTGAGGAGGAAAACACTAACACAGGGGGGGTGGGGGGGGGGGGGGGGGGAAAAAAAAAAAAAAAAAATACAGATCTTAGAAACTGTTTGTTTTTCTAAATATTATTTAAATGAGCGCCTTTAAGGGGGTTCTCAAACGTTTTGTCATCCGAAGCCCAAGAGCCTTTATGATCAGCTTGAGTTAAGAAAAATCTTTATAATAAATACCTTGTATGTTTATTACAGTCTTGTTTTAAGCGTGTTTCTTTTATTGTTTTATTGTTGTGAGATATATTTATCTCTTGATCTTTACTGCAGCTGAACCAAGCAGGTTCAAGGTTTTTCGAAGCCCTGCGATGGACTGGATCCCAACCGATCGAGCGCTGGACCTGCCTGTGACCCTGCTCAGGATAACTTATCAAAACTGGAATTTTCTTAGAGTTGAACCTTGTTATTCCAGTGTACCTCGTTGATTGAATATTCGGATAACGGGAGCCTTATATGCATTATTACCTATGTGGAAACACCTACCTGGGCTCTCAGGTGGAGAAGCTGCAAAATGCATACCACCGCCACAGTGACAGGTTTGAGTCCTGATGGTGTTAAATCAGGGCTAAAAAAGTTATATAAAAACCAAACTATTTGTTTCTAAATGCAGCTCAGTACGTCTGCAATATGTGGCTTTTTTTGTGGAACGTAAAACACTGTGCGGTGGATTTTAACAAGCCGTTCCTCTTTTTACACACATTTGTTGCTCGTTAGTGTTTACATATTCCGTTGTGTGAAGTGGAGAAAGTGTGTGTCACGTCACACCTGCTCGTTTAACTCATAACCATCAGCGCATGTTCGTTTCCTCCAGCTGCTCCGATTTCCGATTTCCTTTTATCAACCGCAAGTCTGACGAACCGGTACGTGTGTGTGTGTGTGTATGTGTGTGTGTGTGTGTGGGTGTGGGTGTGTGTGTGTGTGTGTGTGTGTGTGTGTTTATGCATTTGTGCTTACACCCGATCGTTTGTGGCCCTCGGCCATGCTGCATTTATTTTCCCATGAGCCACTAACTCATAGTAATACAGTCTGTATATAAAATAGAATTTGCGCCATGATAACATCTCGTTGGGAGGTCTCGTTGCTGCGGCTCACATGTTTAGCAGCAGCCATTTTATTGAATATTTTCTTCTTTTATTGGGAACGCTGCTTCCAGGAAATTGAAAAGAACAGAAATTCTATTGTACAGGCTGAGTCTGAGGGTCGGGGATGACCTCCCAGATCTGTAACAGTGACCCTGAAGGTTGATTGGCTGGTGGTATGCGGACACGCTTACCTCTACGTCCTGTGCTCTCCAGGAAAGACGGGGTTATAATGTTTTGGGAAAACAGATTCACGGTCCTTATTTACAAAGAAAGCTCTGTTAATGTTTTAATTTCAACATTTAAAATGTTTTAACATTTTACTCTGTCTTTACTTGTGAGTTAAGAAGCAAGGGTTGGGTTCAGATATTTTCTAAATTTATCAGAACCCTAAATTAATTCAATTATAGGATGTTCAACACAAATACAGTACCATGCAAAAGTCTCAAGCCACCATTAGATTAAATATGGCATTGTTTTAGCAACGGTATAATGACCATTTATAATTATATCATTATTTATCAGTCGCGTTCTTAGAATACAACCAGAAAATACAGGAATTGTACGCAGTATTTAACTCTTAGCTCTATAGGCTACAGTGTAAAAATTTTGTATGAGCTCCCCTTTTGAGTCGAAGATCTTGAGCAGAATTGCTTTTTGGAAGGGTAGCAGCAAGGAAACCACCTCTTCAGAAGGAAAAACAGGGTCAAAAGGCTGGGATACACTAAGGCTCACAAAGATTGGAATGAAGATCAGTGGAAGAAAAAAGATCATGGAGGATAATCCAAGTTTGATGAAACTTTGGGTCCAATGCAACAATATATAATATATGGTATGCGGAGTCCTGGCGGGTGAGGGCGTCGGACGCAGGGGTTGGTTGGCGGCGGGCGTAGGTCGCCTGGACGGGGCCTGGGCGGCTTCGAGGGGGGGGTACTGCGGTAGGGCCGTCGGGGCGGGAGGCTATCTGCGTGGCGCAGGGGTGCTCTTCCGGCGCGCGCCGGGGGACAGTAGCGGGCGCGCGGAGGGTGCTACCGGGGGAGGGGTCTGCGAGGTGGGCCGTGGAGGAGAGGCGGGGAGGCGCCGAGCGGGAGGGGGGGTGATGGCCGAGAGGGTGAAGTGGGGCAGGGGGCTTTGGAGTTGGGGGGACGGGGGAGCGCGTCTTGGGGAGGGGGGTAGGGGTCGGCGGCGGTTGTGGATCAGGGAGGGGGTGGGGCCTTCAGGGGGGGTGGGTTGTTGGCGGGTGTGCACTGTGTTGGCTAGAGGGGGTGGGCGGGGCGGCGTGTTGATGGTGCACGAGGGACGGTTCTGGGGGGTGTTTGTGGGGTCGTGAGGCCCGGGGCGTTTGGCTGTGAGGTCCGGCGTCGGCGTGACTGGGGCTGGGTGGGGTTGAGTCCCGGGGGGTCGGGTTGATTGTATTTCGTTGGGTGTGGGGGTGTGGTTTTTGTTTTTGTCTTTTTTTTTTGATTTTTTTTTTTTTTTTTTTTTTTTTTTTTTTTTTTGATAGCATTGCTAAAAACAACAATTAAATGGTGACCTGAGAATTTTGAACAGACTGAATATGCAGAAGACGTCAGGGGTGCCGAATATATATTTAAGTCATAGTGCTTATAAAAGGTGGCTGATGCTTTTGCAAGGTTTGAACATATTCAGAAAGTTCTCCAGGATTGACGAGTTTCTGACCCTTTCATGTTCTTAACTAAAATGTGGGATGATCAGGGTTTTGTGATGATGTTTAATAGCTCGGCTGTGTGTACTGTGTGTATGTGTGATTTATCAGATTGTTCAGCTGCAAGAATCCATTTAAAAACAAAACAAGAATTTCCGCGTGGACCAGACCACCTACCGTTTATGATCCAAAACGTCCTTAATTCACTGTACTGTACAGTTTAAACAAGATGTGGTACAAGTAACATGTAATCTCGAAATAAATACAGGTGTAGAAGATTTCCGCCTGTTTTGGAACATGACTGCAGGGAGTACCCTTTAGCCACAGGTCCTGTAAAGCTTATTTAATGCTTTGCTTGCTTTTACTGACTCTTAACGATGACTGATGAGTAATGACGCACAGATAGCAAGTGTATCCGTGTTCGGAGACGGCTCGTAGGTTTGGATTTCTGTCTGGTTGAATCTTCAGCAGAAGCTCTTCTGATTTGTTATATAATAAAGACTCGGCTAAAACGATGGCATCAGTCGAAATGTCCTGGAGAGCGAGTGTTTTCCACATCTGTAAATCATGGTTAAACCCGGCATTCATTTGTTTTATCTCTCTGTTTTAGGAAAAAGTGCTGTGAAGGCTTCAAGTTTGTTCTTGGAAAGTGTATTCCTGAAGGTATTCTCTTCTTTTTCTTCACGAAAGACTATGTGTTTCTCTCTGAAACTAGTTCTCTCTGTGAATAAAGAAAAACAAAGTCGTAATAAGCATTATAGGTTTTACAAGTCAACAGATTTTTCCTTAATTGGTAATTTGATGGTGTTTTTGCTGTTGTTGTTGCCTTCCAATACTTCACGTTCTGATATCTAATTACATTTCAGTCAATAATATCAGTATAATATTGTGGCAAATTGAACTTTCTGAATGGTTTATATGCAGTGGTTCCTCCGTACCGTACGAGTACCAAGATCATTTTCCTCATAAGGAATCATGTCAGCTGAATGTTAGCTAATCCGTTCCAGACCCCCAGAAAATCCACCCTGTATAAGAAATTACATGCATTAACGAGTTCTATTGTAAACTTAACACTATATATACTCCAAAAAAACCATAATTAGATGAAACAAATTAAAATTTATCAAGCTCTGATCAGACACGTGAATACCACTCTCACACAGGTAGTTTTTTTTTTTTTTTTTTTTTTTGAATGGCTGTTTTTGTTTTATAATGATTTATTATTTGGATTTTAGTATGCTTTTTGTGTGTTTTCATTTCCATGTTATTTTAGAATGTTTTAATACTTGATTTTTGTTATATCTAAGAGTCAAACAGGATTTTTATGCTCATAAGACACAGGCTTTCATTTTATAAATTGAGAGTTTAATACATTATTTAAAAAGCATACACAAAAACTTTACTATTTTATTTCTACTTTTATGTTAGTTTTATCTCTTTTTTACTTTGGAAAAGTGTAGTTTTTGGATTTTATTACAAAATCGGAGTTTACGATCATAGAAACCCTTTATGAATTTGAGAGTGTAATAAATGATTAAAGCTGAAAACACAAAAGGTTTGATGTTTTTCGTTGTTTTTAGTCATTCCAGTCTAAACAAGGTCTGTTTTCTTTTTAATACTTTAGTATTATTCAGCATTCAGACACATGTGTGTGAGACGCTGTCATTGTGTTCGGCTAAAAGTATTCGGACACCCAAACCTTCGGTTGCAACTGACTTTTTGTCGAGAGACTTTGCCGTGAAATTAATATTTAAACGGGATCTGGAGGTTTGTGCTTAGTGGTTCGACAGTTTTCATTCGTACGTTCGTTGGTTAATTTCCACTGAGGCGGTCCTAGCAAACAGGTGTTATGTCGAATTCGGCACCCCTGCCGCCAAATGCACCCCCTGTCGGCGGAAAACAGAGGTAATCCTCCATTACTTTACTTATCTTAACTAGAAGAACGTGCAGGGTTTGTAGCTTTGTTTGTGATTTTCCAAGGTTATTTCATGAATGCCGTGAAATGTGGAACTTTTCCTGATATACCTCTGTGAAATTAAACACATTTCCCGTGAATTTAGTGTATAATTCTACATTTCGTACACATTGGTAGACTTTAAGCCATTTTAGCCACTCTCCTTTATAATGTTGGTTTAACCTTTTTCCGGGCATCGTCTCCGAGGGTTTAATTACTGTATTATTTAATGTGGGATCAGTCGGGGGAATGAAATGTCTGACGTTTAGTGTTTGAACGCAGGAACTTTCTCTTTAGATCCTGTTTGCATTCGGGGATCAAACCAAACCACTAACATGGTTTAGGTTATAACTCTCAGAGGAAAACCTCTTTCCCCTGCCTGCCAAAGTGTGTGTGTGTGTGTGT
>JAJAGP010000418.1:273080-351925 GCA_025084515.1 Ancistrus triradiatus | reverse complement strand
AAATTTGTATAAAATTAAGAGTATAATTATTAGCTTTATAATAATACAGTAAAAGTGTACATTAAAAGAGTCACATTGTTCTTACTTTGTTTTGTTTTTTTGGGTTTTGTTTATACAGGCCTGTTTTTTCCATTATGCTTTAAAATTTTATATTTTTTAAAACTGTTTGTGATAATATAAACGCAGACTCAAGAAAGTAAAACAAGCTATAAATGCCTAGTACATTAAAAAGATTGATGTTTCAACTGTTCTAGTTATTTTTTGTTTGTGTGAGGTTTGCTTTTTAACTGCGAGCAGAACAGAATTGTTTATAACGCCTGAATAAACTATTAGAGCTGAGAACACAGTTTAACTTTGTGCACTTTAGATTATTTTTCAGTTTTCATGTTCAGTGAGGCCACTTTTTGTTTTAGCTCTTATACCTAAGAGTAAAACAAAGTTTTTACCCTCATATAAATACAGACTCCTTTTTTTCTAATATAATTAAAAGTAAAAGTAAGAGTATAAAATAAATTATTGTAATTTTTAAAAGCTGAATATATTTTATAAAGTCTTTTTATTGTCATTATTCTTTTATTGAGGCCTCCTTTTATTTTTTAATGCTTTAATATTTAGGTTTTGATTTACCTATGAGTGAAACAGGATTTTGATGCTTATATAAAGACTGTTCTGTGTTTTTAAGCTTAAATTTAAATGGCTGTTTTTATTGTATAATGATTTAGTATTTGGATTTTAGTGTGCTTTTGTGTGTTTTTATTTCTATTTTATTTTTATTTGTTATTTTAGAATTTTTAATATCGTCATTACAGTATAACTAAGACTCTTTTTTTTTGAAAGTTTAATGAATAGATTTGAGAGTTTAATGAATTTATTTAAAAGCATACAGAAAATAGTTTTTTACTCTTTTAGTTCTACTTTTATGTTATTTTTAGTTGTAATATAAAAAGGGCTGTTTTTACTTTATAAAGAGGTAGTAGTTGGATATTAGTACAACATAGGACTGTTTATGATGAATTTTTTTACGATGCTTTTCTTTTTTGAATGAATTTGCGAGTGTAATAAATGGTTTAAGCTGAATACACAAAAAGTTTCATGGTTTTTGTCTTCATTGTCATTGTCTTCAGCTTTTAAATTGTCATTGTGTTTGTCTGAAAGTATTTGGAAACCCAAACCTCTTGTTGGAACTGACTTTTACCGTGCATTTCCAGATTACGATGTGTGTGCCGACGCCCCCTGTGAGCAGCAGTGTACCGATCATTTTGGCCGCGTCGTCTGCACCTGCTATCCCGGCTACCGCTACGACCGAGATCGCCATAGAAACCGCCAGAAGCCATACTGTTTAGGTGAGATGCAGGACTTTGTGCAAAAGTTTTGGCACCCCTGCTCAAGCGCTACATTTATACATCTCTCTCTCTCTCTCTCTCTCTCTCTCTCTGTCTTCCCCAGACATCGATGAATGTGCGAGTAAAAATGAGACGGTGTGTTCTCAGATCTGCATTAACACCCCGGGCAGCTACAGGTGCGACTGTGAGACGGGTTACTACCTGGAGGAGGACGAAAAAACATGCAGTAAGGGCGAGAGAGGTACACCTGCACCCCAACACACGTACCTGAAACATAATTTGGGCTTTTGTTAAAAATGCACTCAAGTGTCTTATTATTTCAACCTAAGTTAACTCGTTATTTAATGCCAGGAGTAGCCCAACATTTGCGTAAGCTTTGTCATGCTAGGACCGAATACATTTTTGTATAACTCAATATGGATGGCCAAAAGGTGCAGTGAACTATGAAGGTCAGCATAGTGTTGAGCGTTCTTTCCTATGGGCGATTACAAAACTTTTTCAGGAACAAGTTGTTTGCTTGTTTCTTATTTCTGTCTTCTGTCTCGTTTTAGAAACACTTTTAGAAACACTAGTTCTGCACTTTTTGAATCAGGGCCCAAAAACACAACCATTTATTTATTTAAAAGTCACGCTGGAACTGCTTTATTTAGCTTTCCAAAGGCAAACACTTTTCAGGATCTCTTACACCCAAATAAACAGGTGGAAAGCGTTTTCTCTCTCTCTCTCTCTCTCTCTCTCTCTCTCTCTCTCCTTTTTCTGCTACATTTGCATTCCTGCACAAACACGGCCTTGGTGTGTACACCATCGCATTAATAAAGCATCAACTGTGGAGACGAGTCACCTGGTAATCATTAACTCTCTCTTCACAGCGCCTGTTCAAATAAACGCCGCTCCTACTGCTACACACACACACACACACACACACACACGGTGAGAGGCTGCAGGTTCGAGGTTTTACTGGATGAGATGCAGCATTTCCTCCCTGAACTTTATCGGCCGTTCTCCTCTCAGGAAGCGACGAAACTCGAGAGTAAAGATGATGAATTACTTGTTTTTCTACGAGGGAAGACGGAACGTTTCACACACCAATTGTCCCTAATAACGTCTGCATAAAATCCTCTAAACTCTGCCGAACCCGTCATGGTCATGGTCGTGGTGAGTCTGGAGTCCTTCCCGAGAAGAGTGAGCGCAAAGAGTCTGAATAACGCAGAGTAAGCAGTCCGTTTACAGCCATGTTTTTGGAAGGTGGAGGGAAATGGGTATACAGAGGAATCCCCCAAGGTGGAGAACATACCAAACTCAACACAGCCAGGAGCCTCATGATGATTGAACCCTGATCCCTGGAACAAACTGGGTCCATATCGTAGAACTGCACACCTTTATCCAGAGCGACTTATAACTGAACTACATCGTTCCTGTTTTTGTTTGAAAGCTATTCTTCATGTTTGTTTTTTATATTTGGTATTTTCTCAGCTTCGCTCTTTCAGAAGTCTGATAACGTGATGAAGGCGGGAACCTGCTCGGCCACGTGCGAAGACTTCCATCAGATGAAAATCACCGTGTTCCAGCTCAAGCAGAAGGTGTTTATGCTTTTGTTTAAGTACCCCAGTGCCGATATCTCGCCTTATACCTCGACCCTCGAATGTATTGTACCACAGTACCACTGACGTGGTTGGTTGGATCTAGTCTGGTTACCATTGCGAATAAAAGACGCTTTCAGTGGCGATCGGGTCGTATTGGGAAGCTGTGCTTTTAATATAATGGCAAAGTCAAAAGCAAGCATGAAACAGTCTGATCTGCAGACCTCTGTTTGTTAAACTGTACGATTTAGCGATAGGATTTCACCCTCCAGTCCGTTTCAGACTCTATACATGCCTGTTGGGAGGCGCTGGTGAGTTTACAGGCTAATAAAAAGTGATTGAGGTGACCTTTGGGGTGCACGGCGTGCCCCCCGCGTGCCCTCGTGCAGACCTTCGGTCAGCTGAGCGAATGTAGCACCAGGCCAGCTACAGCATGATGGATTATAGATGTGTATTACTGCTGAGAGAGGAAGAGGCGGGGCTTAAAGTGTGTGGACGTGCCTGCTTACTAGTGGTAGTGAAGTGAAAGGGGCAGAGAGTCCGAGCTCTGTAAAGTTTTGACCTCAACGCAGGATAGCAATAATGCTCTTAAGCCTGAAAGGAAGCAAATCCCATTAGTCAGGTTCCAAAATTTGGTGGAAAGCCTCTTCAGAAGGCAGGAGGCCACTCCAGAAGTTAATTAAATAAATACTTATCATTCTGGAATGGAAGACCCTGGTTACTCTGGTTTGTGCTTCGTCTGTGGCGGGGGTTCATGCCTGTATCTGAAGTACCAGCTCCTCGCCAGTCGATGCCAGTTTCGGGTTGAGTCTGTTTTCATTGGAGGGCTCCCCGTCTGCGGGTGTTCCGCCTTGCCCGGAGCTTTGATCCTCTGAGTCAATAACAGACTAGAAGCAGTGTGTTTCTCATGTTTTGGGGATTTATTTTTATGGCCTGCGATGATGGTACGAGCCGAATTCCTAATTTCAGTGCTGCTTTCCATTAGTTTGCTTGGCATCGTGGGAAATGCAGGATCTGAAACGCGCACCCCTGGCCTGCGCTAATAGAAATCAGGAACATGCCCGAAGAAAAGCCAAATGGCTTTTAAATTGCTTTCAAATCCAGACGCTTACAGATTTATGCTCGGAGGCTACGGGCGGCGTGCGTTTGCCGGTCGCCGGGTCACATGTGCGAGTGTGCGTCGCGCCGCCTGTGCCCGGGGGGTTGCCGCGTAATGGATACTTCCCTTCCACGGCGAGGCTGGGGCTTTGAAGTGTGGCGCAGTGGAGCAAGCCGCTCATAAACCCGCGTGTACGGATCTGTAGACACGGACCTGGGTTACTCAGGCCTCCACCTTCACACATGTTCCAGCTTATGGGTCTGATTACATGCTAAAGGTTAGCGCGCAACCGCTTACTCGCCCTTGACGGCGTCCTGGTACAGTATTGGTTATGCCAACTTGTCGGGGCAGTGCCATGGATTTCTTCTTCATTCGTTTGACATCTCTGTTTAAGGAGTCTGTTTTTGATTTGATCTGCGCTTATTTGCAGGGCACTTACACGCTTTACTCTGTGCAGATGACCATGGTGAGTAACACCGAGATCAAGCAGATGACCAATGAGAAGATGCTGACGCCGCATTCCTTCAGGCCTGGACCTCCGGGACAACCCGGACCTCCTGGTGAGCATCGTATCTCACGCGGCCTCGTTTCCCAAACCAGTTTGTTAAAATGATTGAAATGGGTTTCCATATTTCTTCCTCTACACTGATTAATATTATTACGCGATTCAAGGAATCAAGGATTCATTCATCAGTAGCTGATAAAACCAGATGGACAGGGGATTCGTTTATCAAACCTTTATCAAGCTCTACAATACAGAGTTACATTCACAAATACCACTTAAAACGTTACTGTGCTAAAAAGAAGGCTTATGTTATAACCTTGTCCTGAAGGAGGCATCTGGGATGGACCATCACACAGTGGAAACGGGGATTGTGCTTAGACCCATCAGTATAACAGATCTTTTTTTGGACCAAAGACGAAGGACCAAAAGCCAGGCTCTTTCATGGTATGGGGTCGGTCCTTGGTAAAGGTTGTTTGCACTTTTGTGATGCAGCATTAATGCAGAAAAGTGCACTGAGTTTTAGAGCAACATAAGCTGCCTTTTAAGACGACATCTTTATCGGGGATGTCCATGCATTTATCAACAAGACAGGGACTGAAATATGGAAAATATGGAAATGTCTTCCAGTCTTTCTTTGAGGAGCATTATTATTACACATTTCATCATTTCCAAACACATTTGTTGATAAACTGGAGATCCTCTGTCCATTTTTTGCTCTAATACTCATGATGATGATCACCTGTTTGAAATCACATCATTATTTGATTGACTGAATTGCCCCCATCTCAACTTTTTTGGAACATGTTGCAATGCAGTTTATTAACAAATGAAGTTGACCAGAAAAAAACCTGAAATATCTTGGGTTCATACCGTCTGCGATGAAATAAAATTCAAAGTAAATGTAAGAAATACTGTGCTTTTTTTAAAAAACTTGTTTACAATAAATGTGTTGTTATGCCGTCACATTTTGAAATCCAAAGCCACGCCAGTGCCCTTACCTTCAGACTCCTCTCTAACCCGCCTCGGAGGCATTTAGCCACGCTTCCTCCCGTTTCCGATCTGATTGCGTCCCGATCGCAGGACTCGTGAGCGTACGCGGTGTTTTTATTTACACCGAAATCTCAAGACTGAAATTCAGGTCCTGTGATTACCGATGCCAGCTGTCCACGAACATTTTCCAGAAACATCGCCATGTTTCGCACTCATCCATTTTAAATACCGTTCGCACTCAGTTACTTTTCTACCCGGTATCCGAGGTCGTCGTTTAAAAAATTAAACTGGTGCTGTTAGGATTGTGTTCCATGTCTCGTTTCTCTCTCTCTCTCCTTTTCAGGTGGTCCTGGTCCTAATAGGGAATCTCACGCCGGAGCCTCGGATTGGGTCAGCACTTATTGGATCTACAGGGCTTCCCTGGTCCCCCGTGGCCCCATGGGGCCGATGGGTCCCTTCTCCGGAACCTCTCTCACATTAAACAGGGCAGACGCGGACCAGTGGTGAGACTCCACACACTGAATAGCAGCAGACTCAGTGATTGATTATAGATCAGCATTTTTAGATGTTAGCTTTTATTTATTTAGCAGCAGAGATTTTCCATTGACTTTTGTTTAGGGGATTTCGGTTTTGTGAATCACTGAATCATTGGTCACAAACCAAAGCTTAAGGGTTGCCTTGCTTGAGAATACGCTCCTTCTCATGTTTGAATCTTTATTACTTATTCACGTTCTTCATTACCAAGATCAACTATCTTTCTGTTCCTGGATAAGATGTTCGAAACAAGGGAATCATTTGGTCAGGGCTAAGTTTGATTCTCTCTTCTGTCACTGGACTAAGTGTTCGAATCAAGGAATCATTTGGTCAGGGCTTAAGTTCTGTATTCTCTCTTATTTTCACTGGCTGGGTGGTGTTTGAGAATCGGTGAATCCATTTGAGATTAACTCGTTATTTTTAGTGGGTCAAGGTTCGGGTGAATCATTTGAGAATGCTGCTGTTATGTTTAGAGACGTGGCTGGCAGAATTAACACAGTTGCCAGGTCTCTGGGCAACTCGGTGGGCTTGTTTCTCTATGAAGTCTCTTACCAATTATTTGGTCAATGCAGGGTTTTTGAGAACTTTTTTGTGGGTTTTTTTTTTTTTGCTCCCTGATTCCAGTATTCCTGCAAGTGCAATTTTGTTTACATTTACAGCATTTAGCAGACGCCTTATCCAGAGCGATTACAAATTGATGCAATCTTTACAACCAAGCAATTGTGGGGTTTAAGGGTCTTGCCTCAAAGGACCCAACAGCTTGGCAAGGTGGGATTTGAACCCTGGATCAGCTTTTGGTCCATAGCCCAGTACCTTATTAACCGCTAGGCTACCACAGTCCTTCTTCAAACCTATATTGAATTAGCACCTTATAAGGTTGCCAGGTTTGGATTTTTATTTCTTAGTATTATGATTATTGAGCCAGTTTGCTTCTTTTGGGATCGTCAAACAAAGTTGCTTGTTTCTCGTGCGGGAATCTGGCAACCCTGGAATGAAAATGCAAGCAGCACCGGCGTGGCTAGCTCTCTCTCTAGTTCACTGGGTCAGTGTTTGAATCTGCTAATCTTTCTGTCAAGGCCGAGATTTTGTTTTTTTCTCTCCCACTGTCCCCGAGACTGTAAATACAAAAAGTCCAAAGGCTATAAATGTAGAGTAATAAAATGTAATGATGGCCCCTGAAGTCTGAGAGCAGTGTATGTGTATTGGTGCAGATATGAAAAGCTTTATCTGAAACGGTTTTTTATGAGACACTTACATGAATTCTTCAGTGAAAGGTTTTAGTGGATGAAGCTATAAATCTGTGGGTCCGGTTTCGAATTGGAACTGCTTTATCAGAGGCAAGAAGACGCATTTTCATTTTTATTTTCATTACATTTTGGAGTATCACAAGTCAGAGTAACGTGGATTAATCGTTTTTGTCTGCACCCCTGTACGTTGTGCAGTGTTTAGCCAAACAAAATCATCAGAGCATTAAAATGCAGAGCAGTAAAACAGCTCTGTAGTTTCAAGTAGAGGAAACAAGAGAAGACGAAAAATATAAAACGCCGGGTTTTTACACAGTCTAGTTTCGAGCATGAAAAGGCTGTCTGCGGAGAGGCAGACTGAAAATACAGGAGCTGCTTCATGAGGCGAAAATTTGCAAAAAGTGAACAGAGGGAGACTAAAATGGCGTAGCGTTTTTGCTGTGTGAAAAATCGCTTGTGGTGGAAGATACCAGCGTTGGACACAAGCCTGAATTAATTTACTGTTGTCCGAATAACCCGCACGATCGGTGTGTAGCGGCCTTAAAACTGTGGCAGGTTCAGCAATAAATAAAATAAAATTAGTTTAAGTAACTGTTTGAACAGATCGTTATTCCTCCTTCATCCTGCTGACCGTGTAAGGACTTTTAAAGTTTTTAGAAAGCATATTATATTACGATAATTAAACACATTTGCACAATACACGATATTTTTCAAGATACATGGGATCGCAGACAAAATGCCTCAGTAGCGACAGATTCTTAAAAACTACTAATCACGTAAACAGAACTAATTACACTCTTTATGATAAAACATGCAGTTCAGTGTTCTTCAAGCACCGACAATATCCTCGATAGGCTCAGAAAGCATATCGTCTATCACAATAACAAAATTGATCATGATACGAGAAAATATCGTCATATTGCATACCCCTAGTTTAAAGCATAAAATAAACGCTTCCTCTGTAGAATTTAATTGCACTATGAAGCAGTCAGTCAGTTACAGAAGTTTACAGAGCTGTAATTCTAAGATTTAAAGGATTAGACACCTCATTAAATCAGATTTGATCAACTAAACATGAACGCTTTCTATTCCAGTTGAGCTATTAATCTTATTAATAAGATAGTCTTACAAAACGTTTCTGAGACCTTACAGAAACATCTGGAAAGGTGCCCAAAGGTTTGCATATGCCTGACATTAGGTCCTGATTGATTTTTTTCCCCAATATTTCCCAGTTTACGCCTTAATTTATTGAAATGTGTCGTATTTAAGTTTATTCCCAGCATGGTTTGTGTGGATTCTATTCTTTTAGAAATCAGAAAAAGATGTTATTGATCGTGGGGGGTGACAAAACTTTGCATAACACTGTTTTTTCACTTATAAAGTTGTGTGAGTCATGTTCTTTTGTGTGTTGTGTGTGTGTTTTATGCAGGGTCCCTCCCGGTGCTCCCGGGCCGAGGATGGAATGAAGGTAAGGTGTGTGTGTGTGTGTGTGTGTGTGTGTGTGTGTGTGTGTGTGTGTGTGTGTGTGTGTACTCTACAGTCCTAAGTGATAAATAAAAACCTTCTGGACATAAAAATACATAAAAATGTGTGGAATGATGAATTAATTCCCCCAGCAGAGAGATCTGTAACCACTGTGAGATATGTGTGTGTGTGTGTGTGTGTGTGTGTGTGTGTGTGGTTTTAAGTATGCCTCATTGATTACAATGTGAGATTCCAACGCCAGAACCAGGACGTTACTCTAATTACAACACGTGTGTTTGTGCTGTTTATCCAAATGACGCACTGCAAACACACAATGGCGCTAATGTAACACAGTCTCAGAGTTACACAACCATCAAACAGCAACCTGCCATAGTGTAAGAGGCTCGGGGGAATTAGAAGACAGAGCAAAATGTCATCATGAGTCAAAATCAGTAAGAGTAAATCGTGCTTAACACTTTTGTAACCCAGGAATGCACCAATAAAAACAGGGGGAACACCAAATGAAAACTGTATCAAACCATAAACCAGGGAAACTCATAAACTGGGACAAAGAAAATCCCAAAAGCAGAGGAAGCACCAACACAAACCGGGAAATACCGACCAGAAAGCGCAAGGGAGTGTACCCTGAGGAAACACCAGTCAGGAAGGCCAAGAAAACAGCTACTGAAACCAGGGAAATGCCAAACGGGAGCCACACAAGGGCATACTGTGCTCAGTGTAAGTGCATCCTAATAAGAAGCCACTCAGGAGAATACTACAGGGAAACACCAACTGGAAACATGCATGGGGGTGTGCTCTGGGGAAACATAAATCAGGTAACCAACACAAACCAGAAACCACACACTGGCATATCATGAGGAAACACAAACTGTAAACCGTAGAAACACCAATCCCAAAAGTTAAGTACCTACAAAAACTGGGAAACACTAACCAGAAACTGCATGGGGGTGTACCCCAGGGACTCAACAACAAAAACCTTGGAATCACCAATCATGAAAGCCAAGAAAACACCTATGGAGAGCAGGAAAACACCAACTGGAAGCAGCATAAGGGTTTACTGTGGTGAAACACCAGCCAGAAACCACATGGGGCGTACCCTGGGGAAACACCAATGGAAACTGGGAATCCCCAATCCTGAAAGCCAAAGAACACCTACAGAAACTGGGAAAAACCAATCAGAAGCTGCACAAGGACATATAGTGGAGACACACCAATCCCAAATGCTGAGCAAAGACCTACAGAAACTGGGAAACACCAACCAGAAACCACAAGGGGGAGTAGCTTGAGGAAACACCCATGGAAACTGGGAAATTTCAAATTATGAAAGCCAAGAAACCATCTATGGAAACGAGGGAAACACCAACGAAACCAGGGATTCACCAATCTGGAAAACCAAGCTACACCTACGAAAACTGTGAAACAGCAACTGGAAGCATGCATGGGGACATACCCTGGGGAACCAGCAATGTAAATCAGGTAAACACCAACCAGAAACACCAATCCCAGAAGCCACGGAAACACTTACAGAAACTGGGAAACACCAACTGGAGCGTGCACCCCAGGGAAACACCATCAGAAATGTGGAAAAAACAGCCATGAAAGCTGATAAATCATCTACTCAACACGGGGAAACACCAATGGGAAGACACCCGGGAGAATACTCTGAGGACACCGATCTTAAAGTTTTATATTAAGGCAAATAAGACTCAAAACAAAAAGGGTTAATGCGAAAGCCTAGGGGTTCACAAACTTTTCAGTTGATGAACCGCAGTTCAAGGTCAAGTCTGAGCCGTGTCCGTATTTGTCTGGGTGCTTTGTTTGTAGGCAGAGCATCCGCTGCGTTTTATGGTTTTCCCAGAGCCAAATCGAGAACATCTGGGTCGGCTTTACTGCTCCTGCATGACCTCGCGACCTTCCCAATCCCTTCACCCGGGGTCACGTTCACGTGGTCATACCTCAGCACAAATGAGCTATGGACTGGGTACAAATGGAGCGCGGAGCCGGCGGTACCATAACATTGAGCTTCACTCCGCCGGCTTCCTCTTCGTTACTCGATCGAGCGAGCGCCGATTGATTTAATAAATTACGCAGCCTGTTCGGTATCGAGGGACTTTGAGGTGTGAGGTTATTCGCTGGTTTGATTTCACGTGTGATCGTGTTACTGTGACCGGAGAAATAATAACCCGTCCTGTACGGGCTCCTGCGGTTCCCTCACTCTAATCCCACTAATAATAACATTTGTTTGGATTCTCCAGGGGGAAAAAGGGGATCCTGGACCTTCCGGACCACCAGTAAGAAAATTCTCATGGCCTTATTCTCACCGTGTGTCTGATCTGCTGCTCTGTTTGCATGTCTGTCTTTGTAGTTTAATAAGTTTGTTCATTTTTAGTTTTTAGAGAAGTAAGCACATGACATGAAAGCCTCTTGTTTTCCACAAGAGCTTTAAGAAGGCCGATGTTTGCTGTCGTCGGTGTTGGGCAATAAGGTCGAGGTCAATGTTCCAGTCCATCCCAAAGGTGGAGGTGTTAAGCTTAAGGTTGCCAGGTTTGCGCATTTTGAAACCGAAATCAACAAAAAAAAATCCCTAACAATTCCAGTAAGTCATTTCGAGTCATCTTTCTAATTCTAAGTTGAGTCTCAAGTCCTAAAATTGGCAAGTTGGAGTCCAGTCATGTGACTCGAGTCCCCCAACTCTCCCGCTTGGGTGCTGTGAAGTAAACCGGGAACGGGAATCATCACCTTGTAACTAACCACCGAATAAAATGAAGTGGATGGTGTAGGTAGAGGTCAAATCATTCAGAACAACTTGAGGTGTTCAGAATTCATTGCAGTGGGTTTTTAGATTTAGATTCAGATTTAAAATACCTTATAAATTATAGGAAGAATTCCAATAGCGGGAATTGTCTTTCAGTTACATTTGCATGATTTTCTATTTTCTCAGCTTCATATTAGCACATTACCTACCTCCCTGCACAAAAGTTGTTTATTATAATTACATTTCCACGACCTGAACCTGGGTTTGAACCCAAAGATGAACCGTGCGATGCCGTTTCAGTATCTGAGGCTTTGCTTGCGTGCGGTGACCGTGTCGTCCTCACGCTGTTGAGCGAGGCAACCCGAGCCGAACACAAGGGTGGGAATTTGTTTTAGCGCTCAGGAGGAGCAGGTTGTGCCTCGTTTTTATGGCAGAACACATGTGACCCCATCAGCCAGGGCCGAAAGGTGCCTGTTGGGAGTCGTCAGGATCAGACCTTCTATCAGCGAGTCGTATGGAGTGAGTGTGTGTGTGTTTGTTTGTTTGGACTGACCGATGGAGGAAAGATGAAGTCCTGCAGCGGCCATGCTTCAGGTTGTTTGCTGACAGACGGCGCTTTGAGAGAGAATAAAATGAAGATCATTTCAGATTAGTGATTCAACAGACAGTCATAAAACGTCCCCTAAAGGCCCCTAATGGGTTATTAAAGGTCCCTTATGAACTGGAGCTCGGTTATTTGTGTGGTGTGTGTACTGTATGTTTGATAGCTGTGTGTGTGTGATGTTATTTAGGGACCCCCCGGTTCGTTCGATTTCCTCCTGCTCCTGATGGCCGATATCCGTAATGACATCACCGAGCTGCAGAATAAAGTTTTTGGCCGGAAGCTTCACTCCCCCGCCGACGAGTTCTGGAAGGACGGGGTGGACCTGGGCTCTGGCGACGACTACAAATCCCACAATCCTTCAAAAAGGAAGCGGAAATCTTTAAGCGCTTCCACCGATCCTGATTGGAAGTAAAGAACTGACTCTAAGAAGATGCAACGATGTAAATAAACGTTTATTTAACTTTATACTCGTCAAATGAAGAAGTGAATGTATTTCTGTGTACGAAAGTCTATTTTTTTAACATAAAAGATGTACGTATTTATCAAACAGTCTGGAGTCTGTTCTTATAGAAGTCAAAGACACACCCACATTTCCAAATATGGACACAAAGGGTGAATCCCATTTCAGGGGCTGCATCCTTCGAAGGACGCGGTCTATGCGGTCTACGAAGGTGTGTGCTTGGAAGGCTGGGTAGACCGCGGCAAAGACGGAACCGAAATGAGACGGTCTACTCTGCATTGGATTTCCTGTTTGCGTCAGGAACCACCCGCCCGCACCGTATCACAAAACAGCAATAATTGTTATAATAATGCAGCCAGAAATTTTGAGTTTAGTTTATATGCTGTTTTTGGTTTTTCAATTATTGGAGGAGACGCTTCACTGCAGTTCACTGGCATTTATTTTTCGTCAAGCAGTTTAATAAAGGTCTCCGTTTGCTCCTTGCTCCCTAAAACAAAACTAAAAATGTTGCGCTTTTGCTTTTTAACATTTACCTGTTCGCGTTTTTAAATCCTTACATTTAAATCACGTATATTCCTCAGCCAATCGTTGCGATATCCCTAAGTTCCCCTCAAGCGCAATGCACCTCGGGATATGGTAGGTCGCGAAGGATACATCGGATGTATCCTTCGTTTTGAGGGAAAAGAAGGACGCATTTGTAGGCCGGCATACGAAGGAAGCCTTTGGTCCACATGTCCATCATGGCCTCAGAGTGACACACCCCATATTTTCCATATATGGACATAAAGACAGGCCAATTGTCCAATCATGGCGCCTCAGTGACACACCTACATTTCCATATATGGACACAAAGACACCCTACATTTTCATCTTGGGCCTCATGTGACACATCCATATTTCTACATATGTGTCTGTGTCTGTTACCCGACATCTGCCCCTAAACGTAAACGCTCTCAAAAAGTCTGCCTTTTAATAACCTCATTAGTATAAACACAGATAGCTAGCTGCCAAAAGAAATAACAACATTAGACTAAAGCTAGGGATTACTTAACATTAGATCACTTACAAACAAAGCAGTGATTGTAAATGAAATGATCACTGATTTTTATGAATATATATTGTATATTTATTTATTTTATTTTTAGGCACGCGACTGATGTGCACTTTTTAATTTCCTTGTTCTTGCTAACAATGACAATAAAGAGATCTATCTATATGATCACTGTTAAACGCTTACACGCTCTCTTCTCACTGAAACTTGGATTAGAACTGATGAATATTTAGCCTTAAATGAAGCCTCACCTCCTGGATACAGTCATGCTAATCGCCCTCGTCCTAATGGTCGGGGGGTAGGCATAGCCACTATTTTTGACAAAGAGCTAGGTGTTACAACTAAATCCCATTACAAGGCTAATTCTTTTGAAATACTGATTCTTAATGTGACTGATCCATCGTAATGGAAGTCAAAACCACACTCTTTTCAGCTCATCACTATTTACTGCCCTCCTGGTCCCTATTCAGAATTTCTTCAGGAATTTGCTAACTTTCTTTCCTGCTTACTACTGTCAATAAATAAGGCTTTAATTGTAAGTGATTTCAATATTCACTCGCAGGATCCACTTAAAATTGCTTTCGAGTCCATCTTAGAATCCATGGGTATCACTCAGAATGTGATGGGACCAACCCACCGCTGTAATCATACTTTAGATCTAATATTAACATTTGGTATCAATATAGATAACCTTGATGTTTTCCTGCAAAGTGATTCGATTTCAGATCACTATCTTTTAGTAATAAATAAATAAAATCCTTCTGCCTCCTTATCACACAAAAGCGCACTATCACATATGCTACTCCAGCTGCGTTTATTAAAAACCTACCAGACTTGAAATTTAATACATCTACGGAGATCATTCATCTTGAGTCTGTAAATGACCAATTAGAATGTGTGCTTCGCTCAACCCCGGACACGATTGCTCCCGCCAGGGTCAAACGCATTAGGGAAAAAAAGGCTAGGACCATGGTATAATGACCACACCCGTACCTTAAAGCAAAGAACACAGCATGTAGAGCGCAAGTGGAGACATAGTAAATTGGAGGTGTTTCAGATTGCTTGGAGGGACAGCATGGCAGAGTATAAGCATGCCCTCACTAAAGTTAAAGCTGCATACTTCTCCTCAATCATAGAGAAAAATAAGAATAATCCAAGGTTTCTTTTTAATACAGTCTCCAAATTAACAAAAAAACCGTACAGAAAGTGATTCTCCCGTTCTGTGTAATTTTAACAGTAATGATTTCATGACTTTCTTTAATGATAAGATAGAAAATATTAGGCATCAAACTTGATGCTCATCACATCACCAAACTATTCAGCAATCTTCGAGATGCAGCACTAGTGAAGACATCTGTTTACTGAGATGTAAATCAAGATTAGAATCTTTTACCCCAATTAATAATACTGAACTATCCACACTGATCAGCTCGTCTAAGTCATCAACATGTTTATTAGATCCAATTCCTACACGTTTACTCAAACAAGTAATACTTAGTATTATAGAGCCAGTGTTGGTTATTTTAAATTTATCCCTTACCTTTGGTTATGTGCCCAAATCCTTTAAGTCTGCCGTTATCAAACCACTGATTTAAAAAGCCAATCTTGACCCTTGTGTGATATCTAATTATAGACCAATTTCAAATCTACCCTTTCTGTCCAAAATCTTAGAAAAAGCCGTCTATCAGCAGCTCTGCAGTTACCTCCAAAAGAATGAAATTTATGAAACATTTCAGTCTGGCTTCAGGCCCCATCATAGTACTGAAACAGCATTAATTAGGGTACTAAATGATTGTTAATGTCCTCAGATAAGGGGATGTGTTTCGTTTTTCTCAGATAAAACTTGAGGTGCTATTAGTGGGACCCAAGCGCTGTGAGAGACCAGGTTAGCCTACATACTATCCTAAATTCTAGATCGGCTGTCCAGTATTGCCCAGTCCTATGTAAAAAACTTAGGGGGTCACATTTGATTCAGATGCGTCTCCTTTGATGCGCATCATTAGCAGCTATCACTCGAATTGCTTTTTCAATTACGTGTGGATTACTGTAACGCATTACATTACTGGATGCTCTAGTAAATATATAAATAAACTTCAGTTAGTTCATTCGAATGCAGCTGCCCCGAGTGCTAACTGTCGAACAGAAAATTTGATCATATCACTCCTGTTCTAAGTCCATCACTGCACTGGGTTACCAGTCCAATTCCGCATTGATATAACCAAAATACTTCTTATAACTTAATAAAGCTCTACATACATGGCTCTGGCCCCACAATTATCTGAGTGAAACTCTTAGAGTTTTACAATCCAACTCGTTACTTCTTCGCAGGGTGCAGGACTTCTTTTAGTTCCTAGAATTAAAAAAGTCAGCAGCCGGGGTAAAGGCTTTCTCATACATGGCTCCCCAACTATGGAATATAAACTTCCACAATTTCGTTCGAGATTCAGGACACTCTCCAAAGTTTTTAAGTCCAGGCTAAATGACATACCTATTTACCACCGGCTTTTGACTAGATTTAGAACGAGGATGCATGGCTTGGATCACTGGGGCTGGAGTCTGGAAGGTCATGTCTGGCCTGCCTGCCTTGTCCGTTAGGGACCCCCCCCCCCCCCCCCCCCCCCCCCCCCCCCCCCCCCCCCCCCCCCCCCCCCCCCCCCCCCCCACCCCACCCCCCCCCCCCCCCCCCCCCCCCCCCCACCCCCCCCCTGGGAGTGTCGTGTGGGCGAGTTAGGACTGAACTAGGCTTCGGTCCTCGTGATCTTGACTCATGCATCCTTGCGCTTAGAATAAGGGTCAGAGCTGGGGGTTCATAGTCAAAGAGTCATTATGGTGATCAGAGATCGTTGTGTTGCGGTCTTCTGCCACTCCCGTGGGGTTGCCAATGTCTCATGTGATCCACTCTTGGCTGGTGTTTCCTACCCTACCGTTCTCCTCTCTTCTCTAGCTTATGCTGCTATAGATAATGCTGCCGGCGAGTCTCATGCTACACTTGACATCAGTGATTGGACATGGCATCAGTGATTGTTAATAGACACTGTGCTCTTAATCAATAACTAATTACATTTTCATTTTCTGTTTTCTCTCCGAGCTGTGTTCCGGCATGTTCCGGCCCACACACATGATGTTCATCTGCTGGAGCTCCACTCAAGCTGCCTTCCGTCATCAGCTCCAGCCCCATCATACCCCGGCGGCCACTTAATGTCGATGTGCATACTTCACATTTTATTCGAACTTTGACTCCATGACTTTAGTTTCGCTCTTAGGTTTATCATCTACGCCGCCCAAGGAGGTTGGGTCCCTTTTTGAGTCTTTGGTCCTCCCAAGGTTTCTTTCTAGAACTAGGGAGTTTTTCCTTGCCACTGTCGCCCTAGGCTTGCTCAATTTGGGATTGGACGTAGTTGTTAGGAGATAATCTAAACTTGTAAAGTTGCTTTGAGACAATGCTCCATTGTAAAAAGCGCTATATAAATAAATCTGACTCGACTTGACTTGACATATAGACACAAAGACACGCCCACATTTCCATCATGGCCTCACTGACACACCCATATTTCCATATATGGACATAAAGACACCCACATTTTCATCTTGGCCTCAGTGACACACCTATATTTCCATATTTGGACAGTGACACACCCACATGTCTATCATAGACTTGATGACAGTCTCGGTGGGTACATTTCTATATATGGACCTGGAAACACACCAACATGTAGATATACGGACTAAGTGACAGTTATTAAAGTTTTTAAATGATTGGCTGAATCATTTTCCCCACACAGAATCTCCTTTAATGTTTAATCTTTATTATTAAACAAAGCTCCAGTTCTTTTTTAGTTCCACCCTGAGGTTTCATGCTCAGGTGATCCCGATCTCTTTGTAAATGAGGCATGAGGCAGCGGTGACGCTAGAACAACAGCAGCTCTGATTACTGCACCAGAGTGAAAACTAACATTTAGACTGGGTTTTATACAAACAGAAGCCTGATTAGCACTGAGGACCAAATAAAAACTGATGAGACACATTCTGTTACTGGTAGCAGCTAGGAGAGTGTACAAAGCTGAAGTAAAATTAGAAATAAAGTATGAATTTTACATCATTTTTAAATGACTCATCTTAAAATCAAGACATTTTTTTTTAATTAAAGCCAAGGACTTGTATTGAGTGAGGCCCACGTTCTCGGTGTGTGAATAAATGAAGTGATCTATTTTGATTGGATGATGTAATGCAAACTTATAGCCACTAGATGGAAGCAGTTGCACACTTTAACTTTGTCAAAGTCGACAACAGCATGAAGTTATCATTTTGACCACAAGATGGCAGAAAGTAGCCGACACGAGTCGCCACACGTAACAGTAAGAATTCGCTTGAAATAAAGTTTTCACAAATTACTAAGCAAACATTATTTTTATCATCCAAATTGTGTCATAGGGTGTGCTTTATGTGTTTTTGTATTAAACGAAGAATAAAACCGTTCGTGCTGATTTCGTGCCCTACACTATGCTTCACATTATGAACCGAACCTCTTAGCATTGATAAAAGTTTGTGTTCACTAATGTGAAGGGACGTTTACATAAGTTTAGTCTATTAGTAGAGCTATAGGTAGAAAGACCTTAAAAATGATTTACATGACATTGAACTAATAGCATTAGGTCCACGTCGTGCTTAATAAACAGTATTTGTGTTCGAATGCTGCTGTTAGCAAGACCATACAAGCTCCGTGTTCCATATTGTTTATGCTGGTTTAGCTGCCAAACTCACCTGTTTGCAGATACAAACAAACTAAATAGAAATATCAGCAAATCCAAGGAATGTACTGTAAAGTTTCATAGTAAAACTATGTGTTTTGCTGTGTATTGCTTCACAGTTTTAATGTGAACTTTTAGAAAACATTCCGCAGTTCTACTATGAATTAAACTGTAAGCTTGGTAAAAAGTTTTCCTATCAGTTTCGCAGTTTACTTTGACTGTGAAGTTTGCTGGTTTAGAATAAAGCTATGAACTTGAAGTTGATGGTTTTACTGTAAACTTTAGGATCCTGTCTACTTTGTACTGTGAACGTACTAGTTGTATTGCCTTTGGATGCCCAAAAACAAACCCTAAAAGACCCTGTATAAACATGAATTTAAGACTTCGGGTAAAATGAGCACACTTGAATTATCACGAAGAGAAATCAAATGTCACAGTTCATCTGTAAACTGTAAACAGAAAATATCATTAAACTCTGGAAGAGGTGACCGTGAACTTCACAGTAACATGAGAGTTCACAGTGGAACTATCTGTAACCTTTTGAAATTTTTTCTCCCCTGGTATAAGATGGGATTTTTAAAATGCTTTAAGTCTCTCCCGCATTGGGAAAGTGTGCTGACTTAAAGGCAACCCAGTAAATACCAAGATTTTGAGTGTAAATATTGCAAATGATGCATAAAATATACAGAAAGGCATTTTTACACTTAATTAGCAGTTTTAACAGTCCGAGTCTGTCATTAACACTCTATGAAAACGAGATACGCTTAACGCAGGATTAGCATCTGTCACCTGAACCCCTGCTTTCACTGCTACCACACATACACAAACAGCATGTCCTGTCCTTCAGCTGACATGCCCCCAGGACAGCTCGCTCATCGGGGGGTGGGAGAGCAAACACTCACTTTCTTTTGCTCCTGCGGTTCAGCTCTAAATGAGGGACGACGCTGAGAGAGAACACGTGACCTCTGACTCCTGAACGGAGCACGAAAGTTTGGGTCAAAATGCCAGAAACAAACTCATACTGTACTTAAGTATCATATAACCAAAAGTCTCTGGCTCTACATATCAAAATAATATGTTATTTACCCATGAGACTACTAAGAGGAAAGACTCTTGCTAATTCTCTTTTTAGCATCATTACCTTAGCCCAAACTTCTTTCCGTATCCTTTTCTCTTTGTTTTCATCAGGTATTCATTAAAAGGTTAAGTCTCACAGCGAGGAGGAAACGCAACATTTGAATGACAAAGCCGATGCAAATGGTCCCATTCTGGGCTAGCACAATGTGCTCTGTGGAGAGCTAATGGATTACTTAGTGTGAGAATACCACTACAAATTAGCTAGTGCAAATATTTGGCCTGCCAATTATAGCAGCTTAGACTCTACAGAAAAGTTACGGAGAAGTTACAGAAACAAGGACGCTGGAAAAAAAAGATACCTGAGCAAATCAGCAGCGGGGCAGCAGAGCAGCGCTCATGCTGATAATAAAAACATTTCGCTTTAAGGAACAAAGATAAGGTGCTGGATTCTGACCTTACACTGGGGTCGGGAAAAGCATAACCCCATAAGGATGTCACTTTCTATTCACAAATGCACAAAGCAGCAAGCGTTTGCATGACAAAATCAGAGCAAAACACAACAACAACATGACAGAGGGTTATAAAGAATCAGGCTTTACAATACAAGAATAAATACAAGGTAAAATGCACCGGTTAATTGATTAATTAATATATTATTAGTATATTACATTTACATTTACATTTACAGCATTTAGCACCTTATCCAGCGCGAATTACAATTGATACAGTCTTACAATCCAAGCAATTGTGGGTTAAGGGCCTTGCTCAAGGACCCAACAGTAGCAGCTTGGCAGAGGTGGGATTTGAACCCTGGACCTTCTGGTCCATAGTCCAGTACCCTACCCGCAAGGCTACCACAGTCCCTATATTACAGATTGTA
Source organism: Ancistrus triradiatus (assembly GCA_025084515.1). NCBI lineage: Eukaryota > Metazoa > Chordata > Actinopteri > Siluriformes > Loricariidae > Ancistrus > Ancistrus triradiatus. Next base: position 331,570 of record JAJAGP010000418.1, on the reverse strand, counting down.
AAATTTAACTAGATGTGCATTTCCTGAGGGAACCAACACTTTGTGTCCCAATACTTTCGGTCATGTAAATATCCACTCATTTATACCCGTTTAATCAAACTCAGGGTCGCAGGCAACCCTGGACCAACCCTGGACAACCCATCCATCGCAGGGCACATACACACTCACAGTTAGCAACTTTAAAAAAGACGAATTGACCTAACACGTCTTTGGAATGTGAAGGGCACTTCCTCGTGGTTTGAGGTACCAAAACCTAGTAAATGTCCCCTTACAGTGGAGCATCAACAGCTCAGGGTGGTCCTGAGGGGCATTCCAGGGGTGTGTAATTGGACAAAATAATTTACACCGCTAAAATATACAAAGACTAAGAAGAGAAATATTAAAAATGAGATGGAAATGCTTATATTAAGGGGAAAAAAATGTAAATCAAGTGAAATCAAATGAACAGCCATGATTTTATCCCTTAAATTCGAACAGAAATATCAGAATAACTTGACCGGTAACCGGTGCTTAATCTGAGTGACTTGAAATAAGGTTGTTATTTTATTTGAGGGTGCCTTGTAAAGCAAAAAAAAATCTTATCAGAGAAAAAATAAGCTTTATTGCTTTTATATAAGATGATTTAACTTGCTAAGATTCTGTTTGTTTGTTTTTTGTGGTGTATTAAAGAGAAGAACATTTTTGTTTTGTTACTGCAATTGTTATTGTTATAATTATTATATAAGAGGTTTTACCTGGTAATAAACACTAGGGTTCAGATACTTTTTCCAGTTTTGTGTAATAGAAAACCTTAAGTGTTGTTTTGTGCATTTTTATTTGAGACAGAATGTGTTATTTATGGTTTGATCGTGGATGGAGATCAGGCCACATTTGACGAGGAATTGATGCAGTACGTAGTGTTGGTGCTGCGCAGCTTGAGGTTGATGGAGGCCAGGGTTCTATTTGTGTTTCTGTGGAGTTGTGCAGGGATTTTGGGGAGAAATAATAAGAACAATATAAATAATACTGATGTGCATGGAAATGACAATATGTAAGCTGGGTATGTTCTGTGTGTGTGTTCCTACTTTATAATATCCTACAAAAGCTTGTGTGTGTGTGTGTGTGTGTGTGTGTGTGTGTGTGTGCGCAAAGCCAGAAAGCAAGTGAGAGTGCGTGTATTCAAACATTACGCTCAAGTGGCTCAACACGGTCCTGTGTGAAGCCCTTTCTCACTATTCAGCCTCACCAAAGTGCATTCAGCAGAGAACCTGTCCCTGTCCCTGTCCCACCCCCCTCTATTTATGGACACGCCAAATCGAGGGCCCCGACAAAAACAATACAGAATGGATTCCTTTATCTGCACGAGTGCTCACCCTTCTCCTGCTCCTCGCTGCTTTTTCTCTCCACAACTCGCTTTTCAGATACCTGCACACAGAAAAGGGAGAGATGGGAGAAAGGCCGAGACAAAGGGATATCCTGAACTGCCCCCTCCTGTTAGAAGAGGGGCTTTTATTTGCCCAAAGCCTCTCATTAACTTTGCTCATGCTGCCTGGTAAAAAAGCCACCAATTAGTCGCTCATCAGCTCCAATTAGGGAAGACAAAACACGGTGAGAAAAGCTCAGGACGGAGAGGAGAGAAATCTCTGAAGGGAGCCTGCGAGCCTCACATTCACTTTGCATCACGTTTTGAAATGTCCAGAGCCAGAACGTGATGCGCGATGGAGTTTGGGTTAACAGTTTAAAGGATTTGCAGACTTATCAGATCTGTAAATAAAAAAATACACAATTTTCCAGTGGTACAGTTACAAGGCCCTGCGATGGACTAGTGTCCCATTCGGGGAATACTTTTGTAATTATTATATTTCAGATATTTAAGCAATCTAGGCCTTTAGCTCTTCAAGTGATTTTAGGGTACTGTGATTTATTTAATAGATTTATAGGTTATTTCTTTAATAAATGAGGATTGTTTTGCCTTGCTAGGCTTTCTGTGGCATCTTGCCTCACCAGAGTACTGACAGCTGCTGCTGAATCAAAGAGAGGCATCTAAGCCACCGTTTCTTGGTTCTTTTGGTCTGGAGAACCTTCGAACTTTTGTGCTGTGTCTGAATCGTGAGTTTTGCTCTAAGCTTTGGACTGTGTGATCTTTCTGTAAACCTTTTTCGTGTCTTGGGGAATCCTTTCCGAGTTGTTTTTGTATTCCTTGTTTGGGCTTTTTGAGCTCTTGACTCTGATCTGGGCAGCACAGTGCCACGATCGCTTCACAGTTCCACAACTTGTATTTTTAAAGCCTTGCTCTAATGGACAGCCATTGATGTTGAAGTGACGCTAATAAACAAACAAATAAACCTATTTCTGATTTCTCGGTTTGAGTTTTCATTGCTTTACTTTAAGTTTTCCTCCAAACCAACTAGGGTTATTAAATCAAGTGTTTTATTTTAAGCTTGAACAAAACTTAACTGTGTATATCTACAGTACGTATGTATTTTGATCTTCTAAAAATAAAGATCGTTATTGCTATCGTCCTCCACATTTTTACAACACATTTACATTGGCATCAGTTTAGGGAAGGTTATTTCTTCTTTGTTTCAGTAAAAGCGCCATGAAAATGGTTTGAAATTACATGACTGACTCGTACCTGGGTCACCATGAGCCTCCTGAGTCACTATCCTGGAGGTTATGTTCCTAATTCTAGGCATCAAAGGGGACTTGGTTTGGGATTGAGATGGAAAGTTTTGATAAGATTTTACCCCAAAGTTCATACATGGAAGCTGAACGTAAGGATTAGGGCACCATTTGAGATGGGGCCACTGCTTCTCTCTCTTTAAGTACCCAGTTTTACTAAGGGCCCCAAAAGTGTTTGAGGACTATTCATCTATGTACCTGCGTCCAGAGCAGAAGAACAATCGGGCTTTATTAAACGGCGGCTTTAACAAGGACAATCCTTCACTCTGTTAACTGTCGCCTCATATTCAACCCGTCCTGTAATTGCATGAGGGGGCAACGATCTCTTTATTCGCCTCTTAATACATTTTTGGGGCGGTTAATGCACCGCTCGTGCTTCATCTCTTCGGAGACGTTAATTAATGCAACCCTGATTTCCTGCGCTTTGAGGAGATAATAAAATGACATCATTAATTTCTAAACAGTAACTCATTTGATGGCGTTTGAGCAGAAAGAAAGAGGGGCACCTGCACGGCCCCTCCGTAGTGGGCAGGTCTAAATAATGAGGGTCGCAGCCAGTGAGATATAATTAGGAACGAGGGCCACTTCAGCAAATAGTGGAGCTCTTTTAAGCCTGGCCCTTGTACACCAATCACTTGTCCATTAATTACTTCCAGATGGGATTTTACAGCGTTTTCTTGCCAAACGTTGCTTTCTCTCCACATGAACGGCGCAGACTCCATTCTTTCGACGTTGTCTTGTTATTGCACGTTAATTACAACGCGTACCGAACCTCCCAAGTCGCGGTTGGTCTGTGCATATGAGCCATTGTATGTTTAAATACAATGTAGTATGCAAATAATGCACTACACACCTGCTGGCTCGATCACTTTAATGAATTTTTAATATAGAGTTAAGCCACTAAACCTGTTTGCCTCAAATATATTTGTTCAACAGGTAAATTAGCAAGTCAGATAAGCTAACAGCTAGTTTAGTGCTCCCGGAAAGTTTGTCGAAGGCGGCTTGTTGATCTTAGGCGACCTAATGATGAGGCTCATTTATGTTTCATTTAGCAATTAGATGGTTTGGGATGTGGGAAGAAACCCATCCATCCCCAAACTCCGAAAAGACACACAGACACTCAAATGAACTCACTCATTCACTCACACAGGGACACTTTAGTGACGCTAGCTGACCTAATGCAGTTCAGTGTAGTAACACAAATTATCCAGTCATTTATGTTAAGCAACTCATTTATCACATTGAAAATGAGGATACAGTAGCAATTATTATTCTTATTAAGTTTCATTCATTTATGTAAATCATTAAACATTATATAACCTCAGAAAAAAAATAATAATATGAAATAAAATAATAATCATGTTCTGGTTTTGGAAATGTAAAGTAAAACAATACAACATAATATAATAAATGTAATACTAAGAGTTAAATATTCTGTTATTTTTAGTTGCATAGTACCTGATGTTATTGGTGGTTCAGTATAGCAAAAAAATAAGGTAATAAAATTAATATGGTAAGTTATAACCTCAATGTAATCATATTTACATTTACATTTACATTTACAGCATTTAGCAGACGCCCTTATCCAGAGCGACTTACAATTCAAGCAACTGTGGGTTATGGGTCTTGCTCAAGGACCCAACAGTGGCAGCGGTGAGATTTGAACCCTGGACCTTCTGGTCCATAGTCCAGTACCTTACCCACTAGGCTACCACAGTCCCATATATCCCATCATATCATATATATTATTAAGAAATGTAATCACTTTCTTATTTTTAGTATCATAAAAACATTAATATTACAACAATACAAGAAATATAGCAATATTAAAACAATAACAATAAATAATAATAATAATAATAATAATAGAAATTAAAAAATTATATTATTATTTTTTTGCTATGTATACAATATAAAAATATAAATAGCGCAAAATATGAAAACATAAAAACTATATATATACATAGTCAGTGAATGAATGAAAGATAATATAATAACATCCATTTAAATAGTAAAAGTAACGGTAATTCAAACTTTTCTTCTCTCTCATGTACACGTAAGCGTGCAGCTGTGATTTCACGCTCGCGCCGATCTCTGACCAATCACGGAGCGCCCTGTTGGCTCTCTCAGCTGTTTCCCGTCATGCCGCGCGCGAAACAGCTCAACAGGTCTGAAAGATGGCGGTGTTCGTGCTGAAGCCTGTCCAGTGCTGTTTATTCCTCGTCTCTGTCGTGCTTCACCTGGTGTGGAGCGAAACGCAGACCGGAGAGGTTCCGCACCGGCGCTTCGAGTATAAGTACAGCTTTAAAGGGCCTCATTTAACTCAGAGCGACGGGAACATACCGTTCTGGGTTCATACGGGCAGTAAGTTTGTTTCGCTTCATCATATCACTCTTATTACGCTCCAATTCAACTCTCATAAACTACACTGAAGTTTAACGTTCGGTCTGATTAACGTCTGTGGGGTTTAAAGAGAAAACGGGAGCAGCTGTTAAGTGTTTTTAGCTCCGAAGATGCTCGGTGAGTTTGTGATCGGCTGCACGCATGCGCGGAAAACTTTGGTACGAGTAATATATCAGGTTATGTGTAATATATCGCGATATTCACTTAAACCGGGACGCCTTGTGATTTGTGTTGCTTTCTGGACCATTGCCATTCCTAACAGTTCTCCATACAGCGTGGAAATGCAGAGTCACCCCATTCCATACACCTTTAATAGATATGAACGTAAACACCGGGGTCTGAGGCTTAAACCTTTTGCTGTCAAAGTCCACTGTACTACAGCGTACAGGAAGAGCAAGGTCACTGTGTTTTGTACACCCTATGCTTTAACAGTCCTCCAAACAGCTGGATTAGGTATGGTGCACACAGAGGTCTCAGCCTTAATCTTGTACCATTATAGTTCATAAACATGGAGGGAGAGTAAGGTAACGGTGTTCTGTACGCTTACTCTCCACACACACAGCCTGATGTTCTGTTCTTTTCCATAGATGCTATTCCCAGCGCGGATCAGATCCGGATCACGCCGTCTCTGCGAAGTCAGAAGGGTTCGGTTTGGACCAAAAGTCAGGCCACGTTCACCAGCTGGGAGGTCGAGGTGGCGTTCCGCGTGTCCGGGCGCGGCAGAACCGGCGCTGACGGACTGGTAAGGGAGAACGCGACACGCGGGTGTTTTGATTGTGTTACATTTTACTAATCCTTACGTGGTGTAAAAATAAGTCAGGGTTTCGACTGGCTGAATGTGAGGCAAATCAAACGTTAATAATTAAATTGAACTTTATAGATAGTCTTGTGTAGTAAATATATACATTTTTACCCAGAAAAAATGTTGTCACTTCATGCTTTTGTCCAGAAGAGATAAAAGACAGATATTTTTGACCCACAGAAGGAGAGAGTGAGCAGAGACTACCCTAGATGGTGAAAGAACAGAGCTTAGATTGAAGCCTATTTATTCTGTTCATCTAGTACAACAAAAATACAAGTATTCACCAAAGGGCTTTACAAAAAGTGAAAATGTAAAACAAAACACACTATAAAAAGACTCTACGCTCGAAGAGCTGGTGGTGTGTGAGGGACTGAGAAAGGGTGAAGAACACACACAAATTTATTGATAATAGAAACATTTTAGTAATTAAACTCACTGTTTGTTTGCAGACGGGTTTAGTTTATGCAGCAGCAGGCTCCTAAGGTGTTAAACGAGAGCTCCGTCATCACCGTGCTTGTCACGTGTTAATCACATTATTTTTCTTTCTTAGGTGTCATTCAGCAAATAAAAACACAAGAGCTTTCAGTGTGTTTGTTTCTGGTTTTCTGTTCAAAAGTTTAAATATTTGTGCAGTTATTTGTGCAGTTACGTAGTGGGACCTTCAGATCGACTGCATTATGTTATTTTTCTTTCTAAAAACTCATCAACTTAAAGAAACAAACAAAAAAAAATACACGATTAGTGCAGGAAGCTGTAGGATAGTTTTTGTCCCTGTGAGCTTTATCACCGTCATTCCCCAGCCTTTGAGTTCTGTTCCATCAGATCTTTTCTTTAATATCCGTGTTTATAGAGGCAGCCTGTTGCTCGTCCTATAAGCTCTTGGAGCTATTCTGCCCGGCAACCGAGCTCTGATTGGTCAGCCTGATTTTAACGCAGGAATTCGAACAGGCTCCGATTAAACACTTTACGCAGTGTCTCGGCCTGTCAGTTTCAGACTCGGTGTGAAGGATGGAGTTAATATATGCATGTTATTTTTCTAAGCTTGACGTGTGCTTTTTTTTTTTATAACTCTAATAACTCGTTTGTATTTGGTAGGCCATATGGTTCACTGAACGTCAGGGTCTGGAAGGTCCGGTGTACGGAGCTGCTGATCAGTGGAATGGTGTGGGGATTTTCTTTGACTCCTTTGACAACGATGGGAAGGTCCGTACTCCGTTTGATACTTTAAAGTTATTAAACTGCCACTGTTTTGTAAGAGTTATTATTACAAATTACAAATGTTATTTTGACTTGTTTTTATTTCAGAAAAACAACCCAGCCATCATCGTGGTGGGAAACAACGGCAAACTCACGTTTGATCATCAGAAGTAAGTAAAAAGCTTCACGTTTCCGTCGTAGGTGATGAAGAGCCTCCCTTAAGATCACCTGCATTTTGTTCAAATGTTTATCGACGACTCGCCGCCTGTTTGATTATGAGAGGAACAGTATTGACTCTGCTTTTCTAAGTTTACACACGGCTTCAACGTTAGAAGAAGTCAAATAGGTTCTTGCTAATGGGTTTGTTTTTAAGACCATTAAGAGCTTTGTGTTCTGCTGTTTTGGACTTGACTTTTTTTTTTTTGAGTGTAAACTTGTGATTTTATATTTTGCAAAATGAAACGCTGTTTCAGCTCAGGCTGCAGCAGGTGAAGAGCTGAACCATTGCGTAATTAGCTGTAAAAGCATTCCTTAGTTATGTGGTGCTTTGATTAGTGATTACAAATAAATGTCTGAAAAAGTTAGCAAAACCCCCAGAACCCTCCCCTTCTGTGAAGCAGCATTCCAGTGAGCATTCGAGGTCCTCCTTATCCCTTCAGACCGTGCGCCTTTTCAGTGAATTTCTTGTCAAATCTTTTGTTTTTCTTTACAGTGATGGAACCTCCCAGGCTTTGGGAACCTGTCTCAGAGATTTCCGGAATAAACCGTACCCAGTCCGAGCCAAAATCATCTACTATAAGAGAACGTTAACGGTAATGCCGCCTGCACCCTCTGCACTGGAGCTCCCTGTGGCTTAGGGATGTTTTTATTCTCTAAATATTAGTTTTATTCTCAAAATACTATCATTTTATCACAATGTAATGTTTTTATTCTTGAAATATTACAGTTTTATTTTTAAAATATTAAGATTCTCAAAATATTACCACTTATTCTTGAAATATTATGATTTTATTCTCAAAATATAACATTTTTATTCTTGAAGTTTATTCTGAAGATTGTATTTTTTTATTTTTTATTTTTTTAAACAAATAACTATGGTTTAAAGAACTTCAAGGTCATAATACCGTATTTTTCGGGCTATAAAGCTCTTAAGTTCCGTCGGAAACTCAGTTTGATCTTCTTTACCTGGCGCAGGGCGTCTTCTTGCTTCCTCCACTTCTGTACCATTGATTCGTTAATGTTGAATTCTCTCGCAGCTGCTCTATGTCCATGTTGTACTGCGTGACTGATAGTTGTTGTGAGTTGTGTTTGAAATCCTCTTCGAAAATAAATGAATGAATGCACATACCCTAATGCTGAAGCACATACCGTATTACTCCACGATGTTCCTGACTACGTAAGCTTCGTAGCTTACCAAGACCGTGCTAAAACATTTTGACAGATTTATGAGCGCTGTGTACCATCTACAATCGGTTCTAGGTCAGAAGGCTCAACCAGAATTAATTCATCCATTAGGCGCACCGCATTTTAAGGCGCACTGTCGATTTTTGAGAAAATTAAAGGATTTTAAGTGCGCCTTATGGTCCGAAAAATACGGTATATTGAATATGTGCACACGTCTGTCCTTATTTGTAACGGAGTTGTTTTTCTACTTTAGGTTTTGATTAATAATGGTTTCACACCTGAGAGGGATGATTATGAGTTATGTACTAAAGTGGAGAACATGGTCGTTCCATCCAAAGGCTATTTTGGCATTTCAGCTGCTACAGGTGGACTAGCAGGTCTGAAACTCTTTTTTTTAATGTTCAACTCTTTCCACACTGCAGCAGTACATATCTGATGTGTTCATGATGGTTTGTTTTTATTCATTCCAGATGATCATGACGTCTTATCGTTCCTGGTGTCCAGTTTAACCGAGCCTGGACAAACTCCGGTACGAGTGGTTTTTGTTTTTTTTAATGCTTCTTTTACTAGACACTCATGTGCACACTTCAGTGCCATTACAAAGAACCCTCCATCCTTATTTCATAAGTGTCCACCAATTACTTCATTCTTTTGTGGGCCGTAATTGGAGTGTGTGTGTGTGTGTGTGTGTGTGTGTGTGTGTGTTGCGCGCCGCCTCCTACATGCTGTCAATGTGTGTTTTGTTTCTTTCTTTTCTTTTTATTTCTTTCTTTTCTTTTTGCGAAGCCTCCAGCCGAACAAGAGATTCCCAAAGAGGAGCAGGACAAGTACCAGGAGGAATTTCAGAATTTCCAACAAGACCTGGACAAAAAGAAAGAGGCTTTCCAACAGGAGCACCCCGACGTTCAGGGTGAGCCCCGTAAGTCTCACACACACACACTAAACCTGAAGACGTGTAGAGGCAAAGTGCTGTTGCATGTAAAGAACCACCTGAGAGAACAATAGAGAAATGAGGCTGATCAGAAGATGCACCCACAGATCCTCAAGTATTCTCAAAATACCAAGAGTTTGTTTTCAAACAATAATTATTACGATTATGAAATATTACGATTTTATTCTTGAAGTACTATGATTTCATTCTCTAAATATTACGAGTTTATTCTGAAAATATCAAAATTTTATTCTCGAAATCCTACGAGCTTTTTGTCGAAATCCTAGAATTTTTTTTCCTCAAAGTATTAGGCTTATTCTGAAAATATTAGTTTTAGTTTCGAGTTTGTTCTTAATCCTATGAGTTTGTTCTCTATATATTACGTTTATTTTTTAATATTACGAGTTTATTCTGTAAATATTGCGACTTTATTCTTTAAAATATTTTTTATTATTCTCGAAATATTAGGGTTTTTTTTTTTTTTTGTTTTTTTTGTTCTTCAAATCCTACGAGTTTATTTTCAAAATCCTATGAGCTTGTTCTCTAAATATTACGTATATTATTATTATTATTTTTTTTTTTTTTTGAAATATTGAGTTTATTCTTTATATATTACGAGTTTGTTCTTAAAATATTACACATTTTTTCTCAATCTTATGAGCTTTTCCTCAAACTATTACGATTTTGTTTTTGAAATCCTACAATTGTTTTTCTCTACGAGTACTAGTAAATGCACTACGAGTTTGTTCTTGAAAATATTAAAATTTGATTCTCAAAATATTGAGTTTATTCTCTAAATAGTACAGATTTATTGTCGGAATATTACGAGTCGAAGTGCGGGAGTGCCGAGACACTTGTGGAAGTATGACTCGGCTTCTCCTTCCTGTCCCCAGTCGAGGATCTGTACGAGACCGTAGGCGACCGTGAGCTCCGACAGGTGTTTGAGGGCCAGAACCGGATCCACCTGGAGATCAAACAGCTGAACCAGCAACTGGCCACGATCCTGGACGAGCAGCGCCGCTACGTCTCCGTCATCACCGACGAGATCGCCAAACGCTCAGAACAGTCCCAGACAGGCCAGGTACATCCAGAACCAGCCTCGGGACACCCGGTGAAAGTTAGCGCTGTCGCAGGATTCGTAATGAACTCGGTGACACTGAGCTTTCACGTTTTCAGGCTCCGAGTCAGGAACTGGACACCATCGTCTCCACCCAGCAGGAGGTGCTGCGCAACCTGAACGAGCTGAAGTGAGTGAGTCCTTGCGTACGATCGATTGTTAAAAAGAAAGACGTAAAAATCCTCGTTGTCAGCTGTGCTGTGTGGCATAGGAATTAACAGAAGAATTTCAGCTTTGAATTCAAAAACATTTAAACTGCTCTGTTTTTGCAGCAGAATTGTTCGTTTTAAAGCCTGGGGCAACAGTGGCAAGGGAAATCTTGGGAGGATCAACACTAAGAAAGAAGTTACCTAATTAATAAGATTAAAGTAAACTGAAGCTAAGCCTAAGACTTAAAAGCGAGAACATTTTTAAATAAAATATACGTTATATAGACTTCAATAAATTAAAGAGAATACAACAGAGATGTAGAACTACAGACAGTAAGACAAATAGTATATGAAATAAATAATATATTTGTAAGTTCTAGTTGTTTAGAGACTAGGATATGATTAAAGCTGCTCATTTTTTGCCACGTCCTCATTTTTGGTTCCTAAACCTTATATATGAATTGATTTTGGGTACTACTTGATATTTATGTACGTAATTTCAGGTATATTTGCATCACTGTTAACTCTTTTATTGTATGAATCTTTTTAATATGTTATTTCTTGTAAGGGAAGTTATTGAATTGGTCTCACATTGGGGGAATATGGGTATTTTTATTAAATTAATAATATCCACATGCCTGACTGAGCCTGAACAAGTGATGTGAGCTCACCCCGGCTGCTGAGGTGTCTGAGCTCAATAATCTAGCACTAAGCACTTCCTCAAGGAGAGAAATCCCCCTTATGTGTCCAAAAGACCTGCCCCGAACAAACCCCAATTACCCCCTGTAGGGTAACTGCAGTATCAGGGCTCATCCTCACCGAGCCTCGCATTCTGCTGGTTCGTCCTGCTGGTTTCATTCATGAGCCTGATGGTGCTGGTCTTAAACTCATCAGTTCAGGAGGTTTGTGCTGGAGAAGAGCTTATAACATTGACTGTGTTTTGATTGATTTTCTGTTATCCCCGCCTTTAGAGGTTGAACATTGCACCTGTTAGCCTGTTTTGTCACTAAAATGTTCCTGGTGTGACCACACGAAGTCTAATCTGGCATACAGTCCTGTGTAAAAAGCCCTGAGGAAAATGTATACCCTCTATAAGTTAGTTTCTCACAGGCTATTAAGAGTATATTATACACCGTCAGGTATTAGAGCTGTGGATCCCAATGGATTTTCCTTACAGCCCCCCAGTGAGTGCCTAAGACTCGTACATGCAGACCAAAAAAAAAGATGAATTTCTGTTAATTTATTGGCAAAAATTAACAAAGTGTAGCCTTTTTCCTTTTCTCTTGCTTCCTTTTTGTAGTTTTTTTCCTTTTTTATTTATTCTACTTTTGTTTTCTTTTTTTTGTTTGTTTTTTATTTTTTATTTTTTTAAATATTTGTCATTTTATATAGACATTTTTCTCCAGTGAATGTTTTATTTTATTTTTTTTAATTGTGCAAATTGTATTTTCACAAACTCTGAGCAACTCTGAGCAGACAAAACCTACCGGGATGTTTGGCGACCCCCTGAGGGGGGAAATTTTAAATTTCCTCGTCAACCCTTACAATCGAAGAGGAGTGTGAGGCTATCGTAAGGTTAAGCAAACATTTATGAACGTAACATTTTCAAGAATACCGCTTGTTTTTAAGAAGACAGTTGAGAAAAATCAATTCATAAGAAATTATTTGAAGAAGACTTTTTTTAAACGCACATTTACGAAGATTTTCTTTCTAAGATACGTTCGTGAATCTGGCTGCGTGAAAAAAAGTTGACCAAACTCTAATGTAGGATGTGTTTTGAGATGTTCTTGTGCATACAGTTCAAAAATATTCACCCAGCTGCGATTAAGCAGGCGATTTGTGGTGTTGGAACATTTAAAAGAGCAGATAAAGGGGTTAAACCCTTCAATCTGAGCTTGTTATCAATTAATGGACGTTTTCCTGTTCAGTTTTAATCCAGCTTTTCTCCAGCTGTTTATAAGTGTTCTGATGTGATTAGTGACGTGGAAAACGAAGAAGAAAATGAGTCAAGCTCGGGCTTTGTTAGGAATTAATAAAAGACAATCAGAAACAGGGCGTGTATGAGTGATTTTATATAAAGACGATGATCTAATCTGCCAAGAATAAGCGACGTTAAGATTTGTCCATGCACTCCTTAAGGGGAAAAATGCACAAATGCATCTCCATCAGGATGAGCACGACATTTTTAAAACCTTCCCATAATCTTGTTTAACGCAAAATGACCTATATATGAGGCGAAAGCCCTTAGGGGAGCAATTTAGCCCGAATAATAGGAGGCGATAGATTAATTCCGAGCCGAAAGAAAAAGCTCAAAGGCTTTCTTATGCAAAACACGACCCCAGTCCGGACAATATGGGCAGGATTAAGCCAAATGAGCAATCCTCAACACTGATTACAGACCAACAGTGGATAAACCCGGCCGAACACACAAGAGGACCCGCTTAGGACAGCGATTAGTCTTTCTATAAGAATACACGGCGTGACCGAAAGTATGCGGACGCCCTTTCTCTGATCACTTACGTTGTTTCACTGGGGCAGGTTCATGATATGAGGCATTTTCATAGGTTTCACATCATCAGTTTTCTTCCCTCTACCCTCCTAACACTGCTCGGATCGCCAATAAATTCCAAACTGATAACCCTTTTCAGATGTCAGTTTTGGCTCTATTGTGCATGTTTGACACCCTGCATGTTCTGAACTGACGATCATGAGCTCAATGTCTCCCTCAATTTTCTGTCAAGTCAGTGACTCCGAAGCATTTTTCAGAAATGATGAAAATGTCCTTGCCCTCAGCCGTTTGTTGTAATCACATACAATATGTTTAAGAGGAGCAACATGGGTTTAGACGGATTAATTTAGCAGACGTTACGGCTTTACTTTCGTGTCGTATTATGGTGAAATTTTGTGATACGTGACCTTTTTTTGGGCGATTATAAGGGGAAACATGCCATAATATTAAAACCGGGATTTTCACGTCTGAGACTGAAGTGATTTAATGCCATAACTCTTAAGGTTTTTCTTTTAAATTTTCTATTAAATATGAAACAAATGGGTCTTTGCTTAATTTCTGAGCTAAACTATGTCTAAATGATGTTTTGGGTTCATTTTATCCATTACTCTCATGAAAGTACTGGATTTTTGGAGATGTGCTTTATATTGGACAGTGACCATATGTTATGATCTTTCCATAAAGTTTGTTTCCGGAGCTAATGAGTCAATGTTCTGTTTGTAAAGTGTGGAATTAGGTGATTATTTTTTGTTTCATACACTAAACGTAGGCTGGAATGATTTTAGGGAAGCAGCAGTTTGATAAAGCTGAAGCCCGACATTAAACCAAGATGTAGCGGATTAATGAAGATGAAAAACGATAATTTGAACAGTATTGTCACCTATTAAATTATGTCAGTATTATTGATTATCGTCACCACATCTCTTCTTTAATATCTGTGTTTTTAGAGGCAGCGTGTTGCTCGTCCTATAAGCTCCCGATGAGCTGTTCTGCCCGGCGACCAAGCTCTGATTGGTCAGCCTGATTTTAATGCAGAAATCAGAACAGGCTCTGATTACACATGTTATGCAGCGTCGCGACCCGTCAGTTTCGGACTCGGTGTGAAGGCCTTCCTTAATATAGGCGTGTTCTTTTCAAAAACTGACTTTTGTTTTTATTCTGTGGTGTTGTTTTTTTCATGCGTAAAAATCAGCCTTGGTGTCGGGAAGGCTTTAACACTCATGTTTTGTAGGACCAGCTTCTCGGCGTCGCTGCATCAGCTGAGCTCGGCACAGCAGGGCACCGGCGGCGGTTTGGGAACCTACGAGGCCATCCAGCACTTCAACGACATCAAGGAGCATCTGCACCTCGTCAAGAGGAACGTCGATCACATCATGCAGACTAATGCGGTGAGATGCCGAGACCTGAAAAGGTCGTCTATCCCAACCAATTTTTCGGACACAGTTTGGTGTCCTTGTGAGCCAGAGCCAGTTTCACAGCGTGGAGGGTTTTGCTAAGCTGCTGCCATTCTTGCTGTGCTGTTTTGTTAATTGTCCTGTCCTTAATTAATGAATTAATTCCCATTTCCGTCTCCAGAATCCAGCCGAGAAGCAGAAATGTCCCGAGCTGCCCCCGCTGCCGTCCTGCCTCTCGACGTCACACTTCGTAGTCTTCGTGGTTGTTCAGACGCTGCTGTTTTTCGGTTACGTCCTATACAAGTGAGTTTTAATGCTTTTTCTTTAAAGAGAATCGATGTGGACCTTAATTAGACGCATTTAGGCTAATTAGGCAATCGTAAGATTAAGAAAACATTTAAGAAATGTTTTGAAGAGTACCTCTTGTTCTTAGAATTATTGTTAAGAAAAGAGTTCAAAAATAAGATAATTGTTAAGACGTTGTTTGAAGAATAACATTTTTTCATAACTTCTTTTTTAACAATGATTAAAAAGATTTAAGATTTTCTTTCTACAGACACTTCTGGGAATCTGGTGCTGGATTCCTGAAAGCTTTCTTAAAGAAAAAGTTTCTTAAGACAAACACTAAAGTTCATAAGAATGTTCTTAAATCGTGAGGTTAAGAGAACATGTATGAACATTTTCAAGAATACCACTTGTTCTTGGAATTGCTCTTAAGGAAGAGTTGGAAAAATAAAAATAACAATATTCACAACAAAATAGGAGATTTTCTTAAGACACTTACTTAAAAACTCTTACTTTTCTTTCTTAAGACAAACATTAAAGTTCATACGAATGTTAAGTGCAATTCTCAATTTTAAGCCAAACTTGAAGTTCTCAAATATGATCTTAACCAATAGTACCACTTGTTCTTAGAATTGTTCTTAAGAAATGACTTGAGGAAAAAGTAGGATCAATCGTAAGACGTTGTTTGAAGAAATAATTTCTAAAAAAAAATGATGTAGGAGAGATTTAAGAAGTTTTTCTTTAAGGCACTTTTAATGTTTTGGCTGAGCTGTGTGTATTTAATATGTCGTGTACATTATTTAGTGCAGACTTGATCATTAGTATTTGTAAGACTAAAAAAAACTTCTCACTTTGTTTCGACAGAAGCCAGCAGGAAGCAGCGGCGAAGAAATTCTTTTGATGATCTTGGTTAATGAGCACAATTGCCTAGTATATTGTTTTGTTTTCTGATGAATCCTTATTGTAAGTTATTGTACTTGAACCCGAAGTATTTGTTGTTTTTTTTAATTGGAGCTGAATTGTACAGGGTGTGATTGACTGGTCGTTCCTGTGGCTGCAGGATCCTGAATTGGATGTAATATATTTGTTAGTGAGGAGGATGGATTTGTCCTACGACTGATTTATGTCGTGGAAGTAAACCACTGGTCGCTCGGAGACGGTGAAACACTGAATAATGATGCTGAAGAAACGAAATGCTGCCTACTCCTGAACTGGAAAAAACCAGAGGATGAAACCTCTTCTCTCTCAAACAATTTGCATAAACGAAACAAAACCACAGCGTCGGGCTCATCGTGTATTATTCGTCCGGTCCGGCTGGTTTCCTTAGTGTACGCACCGAGAGTCCTCTGATGGTTTAATGATTTTTTTTTTTTTTTTTAATGAAAGCAACTGAACACAAACTGAGAAACTGTGACATTTCTGCATCTGTAAAGGCATTTTAGCCATTGATGAAATTTGATGATCCACCAGTGTTAATGTCAGGATTATGAACCTAATTAACATGTTACTGGTTTGTTAATGTTTGTAGAAACGTTGCTTTGTAGGTTATGAAGCATTGGACAAATTTGAGTACACTCATCGAGCAGTTTAGTAGGAAAACCTGCACAGAAACTCATGCTTTTAGCTAATCGCTTAAAATCAAGCAAGGTTCAGGTACAGCGACTTCTTCAAACCTTCACATTCGAAGATCAGCATGTGGAAGTGATGTGCGCTCAGTGATTTTGACCCTGGTGTGATCGTTAGGGCTGGGTATCGAATGAAGAATTACAAGAACCGGGTAAAACATTTCCAATCCATTTATCAGTTCCTACTAACGCATTTCGTGCTTCAAACACATGGATTAGTGCAAAAATCTGTCTGTATTAATTTAAAGGGGCACCTACAGAGTGTGATGTTTTCATACAAAAAATGCGTGTTTTTAACGTAGTGGGACCTTCATACTGAGTGCGCATAGCTCTTCTCTTAATGTGTGGGAGATTTCGATGTGCCTTTCTCATCATCAACTTAAAAAAACAAAAACACGGAAATTAGTGCGGGAAGCTTTTTATAGTTTGTGTTTTTGAGATCATGAACAGATTAGGTTGCACTTAGATAAATAATCAGACGGTTCCATCCAGTCCCTGTGAGCTTTATCACCATCATTCTCCTGCCTTTGAGTTCTATTCCACCAGATCTTTTCTTTCATATCCATGTTATTAGAAGCAGCCTGTTGCTCGTCCTATAAGCTCTGTTCTGCCTGGCAACCGAGCTCTGATTGGTCAGCCTGATTTTAATGCAGGAATTAGAACAGGCTCCGATTAAAAATTTTACGCAGCGTCCCGGTCCATCAGTTTCAGACTCTGTGTGAAGGACGGCAATAATCCACGCGTTCTTTTTCTAAACCTGACGCACGTGTTTTTCGGCTTGATACTGAGCTTCAGAAGCTTACCGGATTTCGACCGACTGCTGGATTAGCCGAGAGAGTCTAAAACGCTTAACATGAACAAAACGTAAGGTACGATAAGATGATGCCCTTATTGTTAACGTGGTTTAACATCCTAAAGCAATGACTGTTCAGCTTTTTTCTTCCCATTTAAACCCATTAGAAATAGAAAGCTAGAATGTAAAAATGATTCCTTTTGAGGCTGGAAATTTAAAAATATTCTTTATTTCTAAACCTTTGGCACATTATTTCCTCGTTTTGGAATCGATAAGAACGAGAATCGAATCGATAAAATGCAAACGATACCCAACTCTAATAATCGTTGGTGGCGGACTAGTGATCTGGGATCTCAGAATGCGCAAAGAAGCCAGAACTTGAGGCGGATGTGTTACAACAGGGAGGTCCTACCCAGTATTAGTGTATTAGTATTACCCAGTATTACCCAGTGTAGCTTTCCTAGTAAAGCTCTCGGTGAGTGTATATACAGCAGGAACCAAAGGAGATTTAGTCTGTTTTTGATTACAAATCGTCTGATCAGAGCAATTTCAGTGAATCTTTGCAAATAAAACTTTTGACAAATTTCTGAATAGTTCAGCATTTGGTATGTTCACCCTTGTGCCATAATGACAGCGTGCACTCGAGCTGCGTAGGCTCTGTACGGAGGACCTGCCGTGATTTTATGATGATCTGAAAAGCATCTCATGATATTACTGATCTTATTTGAATACTTTACCCACTTTATTAGGTACATTGCTCAGCTGCTCGTTAAGGCAATTATCTTATCAGCCAATCACATGGCAGCAACTCAAGACGAGCTGCGGAAGTAAACCCAGCAATGGAAAGGTGTTTTAAGAAAGGCGACTGAACGTGGCATTATTGTTAGTGCTTTTACTTTTGAAACTGCTGATCTACTAGGATTTTCAGACGTGCCATCTGTAGGGTTTACAGAGAATGGATTAAAAAAGAAAATAACCAGTGAGGGCAGTTCTCTAGTGGGAAAATGCCACGTTGATGCCAAACTGGTTCAAGCTGATAGAAGGGTAACAGTAACTTAAATAAGCACTCGTTACAACCGAGGAATCAGAAAAGCATCTCTGAATGAATCCTCAACACGTCCATCCTTGGAGCAGATGGGCTACAGCAGCAGAAGACCACACTGGGTGTCAGCTTGGAACGGGCAACTGAGGCTTCAGTTGGCACGGGCTTAAAAAATTTCTGTAGAAGATTATAACAAACATTGCTCGGTCTGATGAGTCTCGATTTTTGGCTCAGTGTTAGGATTTTAAGGTCAGAATTTGGCGTAAGCAAATTAATGGTGTGCAGGGATATTTTCTTGGGACACTTTGGGTATCTTCATACCCACTGAGCTTCACTGAAACCCCATAGCCTACCTGAGTATTGTTGCTAACCATGTTTACAGTGTACTGTCTTGATGGTCCCAAAATCATCTCAAACTTTTCTTGACCATGATAATGACTTCACAGATCTCAGTCCAACAGAGCACCTGTGGGATGGGGTGGAACGGGAGGCTGTGCAGCTGACAAATCTGCAACGACTTTGTGATGCTGTCGTGTCCATATGGACCAAAATACAAACATAAAACCCAAAGAAGAAGTTGGATAAGGACTGAAGCTGAGTGAACTGGAGCGTTCAAGTCCGTGCTTCTTCTCTTAGTGGTGAATGCTGGTAATCTGGACCTGGTGAGCTTTGTGCAAATGACGATTGTGCCTCCTCTTTCTCTTCGTCTCGGTTCATTGTTATCACTTTCTGTTTCTTCGGGGATTAAGAGCATGTCCAAACACTTTCGCTGCGTTAATGGGGGCTCCCCTTGTGCTGGTGTCCTCATTAGCTGTGGAAGGGATTCTCTTAACGGTTTGAACAACGGAGGGGAAATCCTCCCGGCAGGAGGCTCTACAAATACACACACCAACACAATGGGTTTATTTGGACTGAATGGTTTATTTGTGGACAGAAGCCTGCTTTTGGATGTAGAACGACTTTCTAATGAAGTCCTGCTAACGTTGTGTTTGTTACATTTGCCCTGTACAAGACTCCAGCTGGGATGAGGATTGTATTTTGTCGGATTGCTTTGGGACCTGCATTTGCATTAATGCTGCATCACAGAAGTGTAAATCCCCTTTACTGAGGGCCCTGACCCGACCCCATACTATGACAGAGCCTGGCTTTTGGACTTGTTTCTCATAACAGTCTGGATGGTACAAAAAAGATCTGTGATACTTATGGGTCTGAGCACAATCCCCGTTCCCACTGTGTGATGGTCCATCCCAGATGCCTCCGAGCCCAGAGAAGCCGACGCTGCTTCTGGACATGGTTATGACATAAGGCCTCTTTTTAGCACAGTAACGTTTTAAGTGGTATATGTGAATGTAACTCAATATTGTAGAGCTTGATAAAGGTTTGATAAAGTTATCCCCTGTCCATGTGGTTCTATCAGGTATTGATAAATGACAGTTCTTGATGCAGTGCCGTCTGAGGGATCGGAGATCACCCCTCTTCAGTTTAGGCTTGTGCCCTCAACCTTTATACGCTGAAATTCCTCCTTATTACTTTTTAAACATTTTCTCACACATTTGTTGATAAATTGGACATCCTCTGCCCATAATGCTTTTGGAACAAATCATGATTATAATCCCCTATTTGAAATCGCATCATTATTTCTAAGTATGACTCTAAATCGCTCCATCTGAACTGTTTTTTGGAATGTGTTGCAGGCCTGAAATGCAGGAATGGATGTTTATTAACAAATGAAATGAAGTTGACCCGAAAAAAATGCATTAAATATTTTGGGTTCATACTCTTCCCAGTGAAATTAAAGTAAGTGTTTTAAAAATGTATCTATTTTTTTAACAAAAGTCCTCAGTAGACTTAATGAGCATTTGTGCCTTTATGTAAAAAAAGATTTTTGGTTATATTTGCCCACCGGACCCAAAAACAGACAAAAACAAGAATCCAGATTGAAAAAAAAGATTTCTTTACTAAGCTTTTTTTACTAAACACCCCAACCTTGCATAAAGAAGCCCTTCTGAAAGCTTAACAGTAAATAAGCATTTGCTTTTGCATCATTAAACTGTGAATTGTTTGTGTTTTCTTTCCTTCAAAAATGTTATTAGTTCTGATTTGCATCAGCATCGACTCCCCCTAAGATGATCTGCTTCCTGCAGACTAACACTGGGATTATTAGTGAACTCTGCTGTGCTGCACTGATAATCTCACCCACACACACACACACACACACACACTGAGTCCTCCCCCTCGTTCACTCTTCCTTGCTTTCACTCCCTCACTCTTTCTGTTCGAGAGGATTACACAGCAACAGCACAGACGAGCATCTGTCACTCGGTTCCTCCATCACAGGATCTGCATCCTCATCAGTGACTCCGTTACTGCAGCTTCTCCGTCCCACTTCTGATGCTCGTTTGAAGATTGTCACACCATAGAAGCGAGAAGGTGTTGAGAAGGTGTTGGATTATATACTTGTGAGCCCCTGAATAAGGCGTCACCTCTGTACCTGTCAGCCCCCAAAATAAGGTGTGGTCTTTGGACATGTTAGTCACAAAGGTGCAGCATCTGTAGCTGTCAACTCCAAAAGAAGGTGTGGCCTATGTACCTTTCAGCCCCAAAATAGAAGATGTGATATCCGTATCTTAAACCCCAAAAGAAGATGTGACCTCTGTACCTTTCAGCCCAAAAGCATAGGTGTGGTCTTTGTCTTTAGCTTCAAATGAAGGTGTGACCTCTATACCTATCAGCCTCCAAAGGAGCCTCCAAAGAATGTAGTCCTTGTACCTGTCAAACCCAAAATAAGATGTGATTCTGTACCTGTTAGCCCCAAAAGAAGGGGTGACTCTTATACCTGTCAGTCCTCAAAAGAAGGTATTGCCCTATGTATCTGTCAGGCACAAAAGAAAGTGTGACCTCTGTATCTTTAAACCTCCAAAGAAGGTGTTGCTCTATGTTCTTGTCAACCCCAAAAGAAGATGTGACTCATACCTCTCAGCCTTAAAATAGGTGTGCCCCTGTCATTCCTTGAAGTTGGCGTGGCCTCTGCACCTGTCTTTTGCTGAAAGAGGCATGGCCTGTGTTTGTCAGTCTCATGTGGAGGCGTGGTCTGTGTTTGTCAGCCTTATCTGGAGGCCTTACTAGAACTCTGTGTGCCGTTATGAATTATTAATGTGTACTGTCATTAGATCGTTCACAATCCATCTCCTTTAGGTCAGTCCATCAACAGACCAGTCCAGTGTGTTTTGATTTTCTGGTCAAACCCAGTTGTGGTTCTGTGCTGGATTTTCTGGAGAGCAGAAACCCTCAGCCATCTGCCTCAAACAAAGTCAAGCTGTAGCTTAATCCAGATTACAGCCTGACTCTGTCTCTCTGTCTCTCTCCTGATCAGTGTGTCCTTGACAGAAGCTGGAGGGTTAGCACAGCTCCTAACTTGAACAGCTCAGATTGAAGGCCTTCAGTTAAAAAAAAACTTTGAAGCATCACACTTATTTAAGTGTACTGCAGGTTGAGACTCTGAGTCAGGTGGAAAATGGCTTTTCTGATTAAGAGCATGGTGGGGAACCCGCTGAAGGGAATGGGTCTCGGAGGTGGAGAGGACAAATCCGAGGCGGAAACTCCAAAAGACCCGGCGGCAGCGGCTGGCATGTCCAGAGAGGAGTATGAGGAGTACCAGAAACAGCTGGTAGAGGAGAAGTAAGTCTGATTAAAGCTCTGAAACCCTTTTAAAATGCAGCACTATTTTAACACTCCTAAATCTGATGTAGTTGAGATGATCAGTGCTTTAAAATGCGTCTGGGATTAGAGTAGAAATAAATCAATAAATGAAGAGTTTAAAATCTCCTCTTGGTGTTAATGTTTTTATAAACACAGAAGCAGAAAGTTTACCTTCCCTTAGACAAAAAATTAGAAGAGACATTGATATAAAAAAATAAAAAGCAAGTCATACATTTACAAAAAATAAAGGGTTTCTTTAAACATGTCTCTAATTTCTGGTGTGTGTGTGTGTGTGTGTGTGTGTGTGTGTGTGTGTGTGTGTGTTTTTTTAGTCAACGATAAGAGCCGTTACATAATCCGTGGTCTGTAATCTTTTTCTCCGGCGACAGCGTCAGTCAGCAATCATTTGTCATCGATTGATAGTTAACATTTTACACATATAACTCTAGTGACAACAATAAAGAGAAAATAACAACAATAGCAACCAAACGTGTCCAATATAGCACAGTTACAAACACAAACAAAATCAGTTCTTCCATCAGGTTCTTTATATGATGTGGTTCTTGTACTTATTTTGATGCCATGGAAGTTTTATATATCATGAACGCTTATAATTATTTTGTAATATTTACAGAAGGTCAGTGGGATTAGCACAGTGCCACAAATGTCAGCTTGGTTCTTCTTTACAGTCCAGTGATTATGCTTCTCAAAACTAAAAGTGCTTCCAAGGCCACGCGACTTTCAAATTTGCTGGCAAACAGATAAAATGACACGAAAAACTTGAATCTTGAATCAAACCCAAAACACAGACAGAACAGGGGACCTTTAACCTGACTGAACAGGGAGGCCTTACCCCTTGGGAGGTGGGGTCGCCTCGTACCCAGCTTTGAATCCCCCAGAATGAGAAAAGGATTTTTGCGTAGCATTTCCTGTTTGTGAGGAAAAAATCTGTATGTATTCCACTTGCCTCACCAGAGCTGGAGTACACACCAGGGTGGTTCAAGACCACGAGGCAGGACTCTACCGACGGAGCCACACTGGTTCGTATCCCACCTCAGGCAAGCTGAAATATTCCCTTCCCAAGGCCTAACCTAAGAGCCACTCTGTTCCACTGGGATTAAGTTTAAATGGTTCCAGTTCTGTTTGAGTGTTTTCCTAAGTTTCCGCGTTTCGCCATGAGGCGGTTTTCGAGGTTCAGAGTCCGTTTGCGTTCGGGTGGTTGGGTTTGCGTATGTGCCTCTATGTGACACACCAAAAATAATTTCGCCCATAACAATGTTGACTCTATTATTGACTGTCTCTGTGACTCAGGATGGAGAGAGACGCCGATTTCCTGCATAAAAAGGCAGAGCGAGCGACTCTACGGGTTTGCCTCCGAGAAAAATACAGACTGCCAAAGGTACCGTTTGCATATTCTAATAGGTTGATCGATGCAGAATAACGCTTGAACAGTGAATGGAAGTCTTTGGTGGATCAGGCCGCGTCCTGTTTGCTGTTTACTGTGTCGTGTTTATTTAAAGCTCTAATCCTTTACTGATCGCAGAGGTCAATGTGGACTGCAGGTATGCTCTAAAGAATCCCAAAAGCCTGCTTTGCCACTTTCAAATTTAAAGATGTGGATGTTGTTGATTTTATAAATGAAAAGATTTTGATCATACAAAAACACTTGGATTATCTGGTTAGGTAGAAAATAAACAAGAGGTGAACATTTGCATAAGATTTTATTTAAGTGGGCTACTTTGACTTTTAGTAAAAGACAAACAGAAATAAATGTGGTTTTATTTTATTTGAGGAAACTCTGGAGGCTTCAGTGTATTTCTTTATGTATTTCCCCCCTTTTTTGCCCTGTTTTATCCTGGTAGGGGTAATGGGAGGTGCAGGCAAACATGTACCCTGGACGAAGCTCCAGATATTCACTTAGGTTTCAGAATTGTTCCCTAATCCAACCTTCCCTCCCCTCCTGCCTCCCCTCCTGGCCAGCATGTGGGCTGTCAGGACTCAAAGTCAAATTATTTCATTGATGGGCCATCGAATTGCCGTTGCATCACCTGAGAGCCTGTTATAGTTATTTACAAATTCAGTTCACAAATGAAATATTTTCTCCTAAATAATAAACCTAAATAATCCTCTAAATCAACCCTTCTTTCTTTATCAGAGCGAGCAGGATGAGAACATGCTCCAGATGGCGGGCGACGATGTGGATGTCCCCGAGGATCTTCTGAAGATGGTGGACGAGGACGCGACCGAGGAGGAGGAGAAGGACTCCATCCTGGGCCAGATGCAGAACCTGCAGAACATGGACATGGACCAGATCAAGGAGAAAGCCTCGGCTACGTTTAGTGAGATGAAGAGCAAAGCCGAGGAAAAATGCTCTGTCATGTAAACAGGCGAAACACAAAATTCATTTTCTTGCTGTGGTGGAGAACGAATTCCCGTAAACGCAATGGACTTAAAGGAAAATATTGCAGAACATGAAATGTACCTGATCTTTAAAAATGATGGACCCAGTCTACTAGTTTAGCATCATGCAATTTGCATTTGCTGCGATGAGACAATTTGTTGTGAATTGTCTACGATTTAATACATATGGTTTAAGAAACAATAAAATCGCTCGGTTTGAGACAGTACTATTCATTTACTCACATGTGCAGTTGGATGATGCTAAACAGGTAGCTACAGGTAGCTACATTGCAAACTTTTATTCAATTTGAAGTAAGCAGGAAAGTTTGTAAATTGTATTTGTAAATCAGCCTAAATAGAAATAGTGCTCTGAATTGTAACCCGTATATATATTATATATTGTATATTATGTGTATATTAAATACTTAAGAAAGGACTTTCAGTTACACTCTTGTTTAACAATGCCCAAATAAGCATTTTAGTAATATTTTTTGTTCCTTTTATCTAGTGTTCTTATCTGTAGCCTCACACGGGGCACCAATAACATGGGTACTTCAGTTTTTCTGCAGTTTCTACACATTTACACAGAAGTTGGTGCACCTCCCTGATCAAACTACATTTTTTTTACATTTCCTTGCTTTTTCTAATTGACATCCTCTGCAGGGGAAAAATGTGACATATACAGTCCGTTTTAAACCATAACAGAAAAGGAAGCATTAAATTTGGCATGTGATTTTAAGATCTCAGAAATGACCTCAGATGGTAATGATGTGAAAAATCTGTAGAAATGTTTAGTTATAGTTTGTTTTGTGTAGACGATGTGCGAGCTTCTCATTAGGAAATCCTTTGACCCAACCATTTGCAGAAGACTGTACTTGTTGAGAAGCTACATCGCTGTAATGCCCTTACTTCTCAGATCAGCTACGAAATTGACAGTAAGGAGATCCTGATCGCTTTTTTTCCATTTCATTATGGATCAGCATTCACACGATACAACACTGAGTGTCATTTTTACTTTTAATCTGCTAAATTTATGTCGTTTGACCCTTATGCAAACTGCATTTGGCACAAAAAGACCAGTGTGCTTGTTTCATTTTGTCTGTTTAAAGTGATATGGAAGAATGCTGTATGATGGACACTATTAAAATATGTAATGATTCACACACGTTTCAGAGAAATTAAAGTTAGAAATGGTTTATTTTCAGGATTTGAATTGGTGTTTAAATAAATGTTATGGTTTTTGTCTAGCTAGTTTGACCTTTACCCTTTATTGATGGATGGACAGGGATTATGATTAGACAAAGACCCATTTTTCAAACCATCAATTTTCTGAATGACATTTCTTTACAGTAGAACGTTGTCTCAGGGTTTCCTTTAAAATATTTAGCAGCTTTACAGACAGGGGAAAGGAAAAACTCCCTAAACGGGACGAGGGAGAAATGTTGGACCAAGACTCAAAAAGGAAGGCATATGTAAGTACATTCAATTCATAAATATAAGCTAAATTCATAGATAAATAAAGAATACAAGCAAATGTTATCCATTATTAAATAACAGGAATGGAAGTGCCTCTAAACGGTAATTCAAACTATTAATATAATGTGTTTAATTATTTCATATTTAATCTCTACATCTTTTTTTAAAGTACCAGGACCTTTAAATATCCAGCACACACTGATCTGTATTAGTTACAGGTAAAAACAAGTGGAACAACTTTTTCAGAGAAAACTCGCTGTATCAGAAAAAACATTAATTATTAAACTTTTTTAGATACAGATTAAATAAATCACTAAATTTCATTGAGTATCGATTTTGCACTATAGCTTCGAATGCTACACTTTTTACTGTAAGGTAACAATTTGTGTATCGTTCTTTGTTTTTGTGTGTTTTCTCTAAACACCTGACTGAAAGCCTAATGGACCATTATGATCTGTTCTAATAAGAGAAAATCCGAAATAAAGGGCTTTCTAAGAAAGACTGAAGAGCTTAATCCCCTTAAACTGTGTGTGTGTGTGTGTGTGTGTGTGTGTTTGTGTGTGTGTGTGTGTGTGTGTGTGTGTGTGTGTGTGTGTGTGTGTGTGTGGTTAGCCTTTGTCAGACACTAATTAGACAGATCTGTTCAACACAGAGGAAGTTGTTCAGTTATTCCAATTAATTACACCTGAAGTTTGCTATTTCATTTAATAACTTGATTAAGTTTTTAATCAGGCTGTAATCATGGAAAAAGTCTTACTTTTGAATCAATAACTCATTTACAATATGTGACATATGAAGTCAGCAGTGTAATAACCAAAAAGTCGATCATATAGATCGATAGGATGCTCAGATCAAATGAATAGTTTATAACCAGTGCAGACTTGTGCAGACGCGTTGGTGAAATCAGCTGCTTTGCTAAAACGGGACAAAAACTAGAAACGATTACAGGAAATTTTTCTGCACACTGTAAAATATACTTTGGTTAACTGGTCGTTAAAAGCAGAAATTTAACCTGTCATTTGATCAGGGGAGCACAAACTTTTGCACAAGATCGTAACTTCGTAGCTTTTTTTCACAACTACTTTCTTAATCTAAATTGTATTATTAATATGACGATGATGATGATGTAGAGGCGAAATTTAATTTGATATAAAACGCTACTTTATTCAACAATCCCGTAATATTAAATCGAATTAATTAAAATGAATTTATATACTATCAACACAACCGATAAGTGACTTGGAAAAAGAAACAGAAAATGTTTTAAAATGTTTATCATTTCACAGATGTGTAATTAAACAGATAGGCTGTAATGCAAATGCCTTTTTTCTCCACTTATATAACAGTCCCAGATTTTTTTCTTGACATTATTTTCACTATAAGTGAAATGCCTTTAAGTAAATGATTTTTTTTAAATATTCATGCATCAGTACTGCTAAATTTACTTTATTTAGGGTTTTAAATCTGTCCAATCGCCAACTGTGCCTGTAAAAACAAAAGAATATAAAAGAGTATAAGTTTTTTTGCATTTTTGCGAAAAAGAACCTGCATCTTTGTGTTATTATTAAAATGCTAAAAAGTATTTACCTAATTTTAAGATCCTTAAAGCAATGCTTAAAAATATGTAATTATTGCCTATACATCATTATTTATTTTTCGTTAATTATTCTCGCATTGCTGAATTAAAGTATGAAGGAAACGTGTTACAGTGTAAGATAGAGGATTTCTTGGAGCGATTTCGGTGAAGGACGAGGTTTAAGACTCTCTGACGTGTCTGGGATTTGGAGGGGGCATCATGCTGAGTGGGTGAGATATAAAAGCCTCTGGGTGGGCACTTACACAAGTACCACGAGGAAGCAAACGCGGACAGACCCTGGAGTTACAGCGGCGCACAAAAAGCGGAGACTTTAAAAGTTTACTTTCGCTTTCTGTCTGCTTAGTTTCCAGACTTCGTAGTCTTTATTAAAACGTGCTTGGCGTCAATGCGGCTTCTCGGATCAGAGATGATGGAGGAGAGAGTTTTAGGAAGCCAGGCGCGAGTTCACAGCATCGAGGCTATTTTAGGATTCAGAGAGGAGGAGAGCAGTCTGTCATCCCTCAAAAATCACCCAAACTCCCACAGGATGGAGGGTAAGGCAGGAGTTTTAACTTTTTAATCATTTTTTGTTTGCTTATCAATCTTTAGAACTTAAAGTGTGGCATTCTGCATGGGGATTTTGTCCTTTAACCACAGTCTTTGATATTTATTTACCTTTTTCTTAGATTTGACTTGAGTTCATTTTATTTTATCCTGAAATGATGCAAATATTGATCATAAATGAACTTTTTGGCATGGTCAGCATTCTCTTAATGATTCGTTACTGAACAATACCTAAAACATATACTTGAGACTGGCACTAGGGGTTGTTTTTGATGTATTCTGTAACTTTTATTAACAATTAGGGAGCCCATTATCTCATTTTAACTGCAAAAGTGCCTCTTTAACATCCAATCCAAACCGTAATTCTGTCCTGAAAAGTGCTTTAAAAGTTAATAATACATGATGTAAGAAATTGCTTTGTGGTTAATATTAGAGTGAAAACGAAAATACAAACCTTCTTGAGCTTGAAATGAACAGGTTTGTGATTAATCCCCATTTTATTTCAAGTCAAGTCAAGTCAGATTTATTTATATAGTGCTTTTTACAATGGAGCATTGTCTCAAAGCAACTTTACAAGTTCAGATTATCTCCTAATAACTACGTCCATTCCCAAATTGAGCAAGCCTAGGGCGACAGTGGCAAGGAAAAACTCCCTGAGTGTTGTAGGAAGAAACCTTGGGAGGACCAAGACTCAAAAAGGGACCCAACCTCCTTGGGTGGCGTAGATGATAAATCTAAGAGCGAAACTAAAGTCATATTTACATTCTATAACTCTTAATGTGAACAAAAATCAGCTACAAATATTGTTACACAAAACAAGCTGCATTATTTTATTTGAAGCGCCTTTATGTTAGAGATTGAATGCAAAATTACAAGAGAAACAGCCACTGTATTGCTTAGAGGGTGGCATGGTAGCACGGCGGTCAACTGGGGTCTCTAAAGTGTACCAGTGGGTCCCGCATAAAATGCTTAGAGTATAATAAAATGAAAAGTCAGAACAGTTCATAGATTTTGTGGCTTATTGTGGAAACTGTAGAGAGAAAAATGCTTGATGGTAAGTTTGTGTAGTAATGGCAACACTAAAGTGGCATTATAGTTTTTTATGTTTTTAAGATAAACACTAAAATCTCTCTGACGTTTGAAACGATTGCTAACTCCTTATTCTGCAATAAATAATCTTTGTTGTTTTTAAAATGTAGTGACAATTTAGGATTGATTTATACAGCTTAAAGTGGCTACACCTCATGAAAACCATGCACAAATCTCATAGTTTCACACTGACCCACATTGCATATTCTTTGGGCAACCCTCTGGATCATCTGAAAAGGTGCCCAAACTTCTGCATATGCCAAACGTCGCTTAATGAATGAACATGTTTTTAAAAAATGTGCAGGAATTTGTCATTTTGTTCCCTGCAGAGGTTGTGTGACATCTTTGCATTTAGATAATCAACCTTTTGCATGAAACTCTATGTGCAGCTTATTAACTGTACGATCTGTTTTTTGCCACCAGGTGTCCGTGTGGCCCCAGGTAGTCCTGAGTTGCCTGATGGTGAGGGGAAGCTGTCAGACGAGGAGCGCGCCAAGAAGAAGCATCGGCGCAACCGGACCACCTTCACCACCTTCCAGCTGCACGAGCTGGAGCGCGCGTTCGAGAAGTCGCGCTATCCGGATGCGTGCAGTCGAGAGGAGCTGGCGCTCAAGGTGAACCTGCCAGAGGTGCGAGTGCAGGTAAGTCAGTGTTAAGACTATGAGCTTAGGAATACAGACAGGTACAGAAAAGTTGGCTTCAGGAGTTCTTTGGATGGTTCAAGAAACGTTACCACTCCAAGGTCACTTTCTTCTGCACCCACTGATTTCTGGGATAGGCTCTGGACACCTCTTGACGCTGACTAGGATAAGCAGAGTCAAAACACTGACAATGGAATGAACTCTCTCTATCATGCACTCTTGGAAAAAGGGAACCATATTTACTTGAAGAACCTCTGACAGATGTACTGTTTTCATATTTTGTTATTAAGTACTTATTTCTCTGCTGAAGAAAAAATAAATTGTTCTTCAAAATCCTGCTCTGAATTTATACCACTAACAGCAGCTTCAATCCACCTGCTGGAAATAAAATCTGACCTTCTAAAAATGTAATAAATAACTTAACGATCTAGCTTTATTAACTCTAATGCCTTTGGTGTTTTGTGTAGGATCTTTGTGTGATCAGAAACAAACTAAAAACACATCTTCGTCTCTGACCTGTTTATTAACCAGCACTTAATCCGTTACTCCTCCAGGTCTGGTTCCAGAACCGCCGCGCCAAGTGGCGGCGTCAGGAGAAGTTGGAGCTGAGCTCCATCAGTCCCATCAAGCTGCAGGACTCAACCATGCTATCCTTCCCCAGATCACCTGTCCTTGAACCCTGGATCCCGCCGCCTCCTGTCTGTTCCTCCTCCTCCCCACTGCACTCGTTCCCGCCCTTCTTCTCCTCCTCATCCGGTTACGCTCCTCCATCGTTCCTCGGTTCGTCGTCCACTGTCGGTCCCTGTCAGGCTCTTCCTCAGATCGGAGCTCCTTGTCCTCCACCGCTGCCGTCGTTCCACTGCTCAGGGTTCCTGGACAAGCTGCACCTGGAGGACACGGATCCTCGGAACTCCAGCATCGTCTCACTTAGGATGAAGGCCAAGGAGCACATTCAGGCTATCGGGAAGACTTGGTAGAACTCGGGACTGGAACAACTGAGAGACTGGGAGTACTGGAAGCTTCATAAACACACATCCTCTGTTTGGCCAGTGAATTCAGTGACCCTGATTGATGCCAAGACAATTTATTTATTTTCATCATCAACCCTTTAAAATACATTGTATAGTGTAGAGTCTGACACAAAAGTTTGCGCGCTCCTGGGCATGTATTGTTTGTAAACATAAAGAAGTTACGCAACCTACATTAACTGGGCAGTTAAAGGTAGGTTGGCAACGCTGTCCAGTCATCAATGCCCAGTCACTATATGGAACCAACTGAAATATGTTAAAAATGCATAAATATAAACCATACTTAAAAGTTGATAAACTAGCCCCTCCGTAGTCCCTTTCCATCATTGTATGGTGTGTGTGTGTGTGTGTGTGTGCGTGAGGGCAGATATTTTGTGCAGAGTAGAAGATATAGACGTAAAAAACTATTTGTTACGGCTGCATCGATTCATGAGCTTAGGTTGATTCAAAAACTAAATCGTTAAAATCGCCGAGAGTGTGTGAGAGAGCTTTCTTTCAGAGCTCAGTTACTTTATATGTACTTTGATTATATTTGGGGAGAGAATGAATGTACCAATTTACAGATGAAATAAAAAGAGTGAAAGAAACGTTTTGAAAATGCGATCCGTACTGAAGTGAAGCTTGAACACGTCATGTTGAACTGAACGTAACGGAAACACACTGGAGCAGACCTGAATCGAATCGTTTTGCCTCAGTATGAATAGGGGTGTATCGAATAGTTACTTACTTAACTCGTTTGTGCATCGTATCGTCTGAAAGGGAGAGTTTGACATCCCTAAATAACGTATCAGGTATTAACTTGCAGAAGTTGCAGACATTGTGTAACACATGTTTTGACCGCGGGGTGCCCAAACCTTTGCAAACGACTCTATATTCTGAGCATATAAACACATAAAGCTTGTATTTTGTAAGAATGTAAATATTAAATGTTCATTAAAATCATTCGGTCCTTTCGATCAGTGATTTGTTTATTCATTCATACTGCACTGTTTATTCAGACTTTAACCCTCTAGTGGTCATGTTTAGAATTGACCAGCCATGTAGTTTGGTATGCGTATACCTCTCTCTGGTGTTCAAACGCTACAAGTGCAACTTCATTGTTTTTGTGCACGATTTATCTGCATTTTATTTCTACTATCCCTGGAGTACTTCCATTATTTTAAAGCTATGACTTTCACTCCACTGCATTTCAAAGTAAAAAGAGTACTTTCAGATT
The DNA here is from genome assembly GCA_025084515.1 of Ancistrus triradiatus. Taxonomy (NCBI): domain Eukaryota; kingdom Metazoa; phylum Chordata; class Actinopteri; order Siluriformes; family Loricariidae; genus Ancistrus; species Ancistrus triradiatus. Next base: position 299,569 of record JAJAGP010000418.1, on the reverse strand, counting down.
TCTTTTCAGCATAGCAAAAAGTTTTTGTAAAGCATATTGTAGTGCCATAATGATGAAACTGGTGTATGTGTTAGTATAGAAAGGTACTTTTTCAAATCATTCTAATAAAACTAAAATATAAATTAGAGTAAAGCAGCGCCTCACAAATCATATATACTTTATTTACTGTGTGAATATTTGTTCAGAAAACACACTAATTGAGTAACAGATTGGCCAATCAAGGACGCCCCTGGAAAATACTCTAAAGCCATGACAAGAGACACCACCCACACAAAATGGCGAGCAAGAGCAAACGGAAGGGAATATTAGATTATTTCAAGAAGTATTTTAAATAACTGTTGCTGCTGGTGTTATGGATTACACAGATAACAACAACTATGTAACTGAACTACCGTCACGCAGTAAGTGTTTGTTTACTCAGCACCTGGTAATGGTGGGAAAGCTTAGTTAATGGGTTTGTTGGTAACACCAATTCAGTTAATATTTAGACGAATTGGCAAATACTCCTTTAAGAAGGAGATTTATTAAGAATTACACAAAAAATGGTAACTTTATAATCACACTACATGGCAAAACATCTCATACTTTTTGTACTTTCACCCGAGTAGAAACGTAAACAGATGATTACGTTTACTGGAATTTGCACGATCCGTACTCATTTCGGTATATTACTTCTGTAAGAAAGGCAGTGTTGGTCAATCTCTGGCATTAGTGAGCTCATGTGTACAAAAGGGGGCGCTGTATGCCCTCGTTCGGGCGTTTGAGCTTCAATCCGTCTGATTTGTTTCTCTGAGGTAAAACTTGAGGGCTTCAACCTGCCGCTGAAATTGGCGCGTTTTTTGTCCAGTGATTGAGAGACTAGGGTAATAGAAAGGCAGTTACATTTTTAAAGCTTTTATTGAATACGTTTAACATCAGTTAGATCAGTAAATAAACATACAATAACGTGTAGGTCTATAAAACCACGACATAGATTTACATACAAAAATATAACGTATTATTTAAGTCGATGCAGTGCAGAACGAACAGATTTTCCGATGGTTTCTGGTGGAATCTGATTGATGGACGTGACTGTGGTCTTCAGCTGGTGTCTACATCCCTCGTGTTTAAAGTCAGTACCAAAACATCTGCTACCTGTTATGGGCACATAAATGGCATTATAATAAACATAATCCCCCCACACCCACCCCCCTCAAAATTTGCACCTGTTAATCCCAGTTGTGCCACTCAAGCAAGATAACACCTATTGCTCTTCCTTTGGTGCAAAGTATTTCAGATGAAGGACTACAAATAATATATTTAACGTTTATACTGTATATGTGCTATACAATGTTGTGCAAAAGTTGCGTTGATTTTCCAAATGAAAATAAGTTACACAGCCTCCATGAGAATATAAACCAAACATAAAATTTGTCATCTGCAAAAGTTTGGGTGCCTTTTGAGGCACTATTTGCCGTGTTTACGGCTTCCCAGTCAGCTTCCACGACGCTCTCTGGGACATTCCGACTTGCCAGAATACTAACATCTGTAACAAATTTCTGTTTGTTAATCATCATTCGTTTCGTCTTTTCCAGAAGCTTTTTAATCTCTCCTCCTACATTTAGTTTATTCTAAAGCATCCTCATGCTTGACTCTAACGAAACGTTACTGAAGTTGAATGAATATTGATTAAGTACTAATATCAATAGAATAGTCTTTACATATTTAGTTATTTTTAACGTTGCTCTTTCCGATTTATAAATAATCTTTTGACCCAGGACTGTATACTGAAGTTATTTGTTCATATTCTCCATGTTTTTTCGCACGAAACACTGGAAGATTTCCGTTCGCTACTTTTATTCTTTCCATATTTTTACGTTACTTTATTAGTCTGGATTTCCATATGGTCGCACTTTGATCTTTACGTTAATCTATACGTAATTAAGAAGGGATCAGTCGCACACCTGGCTGATCTCGCTCCCTCTTGCAAGCTGTTCATCCCAAAGTCTGTTCTGCTGCGCCATCTGCTGACGACGTTCCCTCCCTGGTCCGGCCAGAGCCATGACGAGTTCCCTCAGCAGTCTGGTCGATGGTGCATCCCTGCCAGGTTTTTCTCGGATTAAATAACCCTCGTTTATGCCCTCACGCTCATCTGAGTTCAGCTGATCGTCCAGACTTTTCTTTCCCATCAGGTGTCCTGTGGTAAGAGTGCAGGGATTCAAAAAAGTTTTTTCACATCTAAATAAATACAAATCTCGGGATTCAGTCCATATCATAAACCTGGAGTGAACAGATCAGCTTAATCACGCTAATCGTTTAATCACAGCGAACCTGCGATTACCTGGAGTGGAAACACTCGTTCTTTACTCCAAGTGCTTTATCACTGGTGTTCTGATTGCTCTCTAAATCAACAGCAGCCTCTCCATTATCGCGCGAACAATGCTTGCTCTTATACGTCCTCCTCATTATTCAGCTATCAGATCTCCCAGGTAACTGAGATTTTCTTTCCATTTTCTGGGCGGCTCATGAGATGATCAGACATGCTCTGCTTTATTAAACCTTTAAATAAGGAAATCTGCAACTGATCTTCTGAGTGGAGGATAAAACGAGACGGCGATCTACAGCACTGTGAAAATAATTTACAATCTCAGATCTTGCAGAAATTTTAATAATATGAAAACCTACGTTTTCAAATCTGCAGATTTGCGTCAAGACGGAGAGACAGAGAGATGAATCTATTGTAAATCTGGTGTTGAAGATTAGTTTTAATTTTCCTAATATTTTCAGGTTTTGTTTAAGATTATTTTTAGTAGTTTTAAATACATTTTAGTTTATTTTACTTTTAGTCCTGTTAGTGAGCAAGATTTAATATCTTTTTTTAAAATAAATTAATAAAAAGTATTTAATATCAGATAGTCACTGGGATGGACACTTCCTCTCATTTAGGACATTTTTAAAATAAAAAAAATACCTAAAAGTGAATTCTGCTGCAATTCGAAAGGTTTTTGTGTTGGTTCAAAAAAAGATGAAAAGGAGAAACTGTTTCCATAAACTTCCAAAGTGCTATATTGCGGGTGGAAAAATGCAAACTTTTTTTTTTTTTTGCAATTTTAACCAAGCTTATCCCGGTCAGGGTCACCGGAAAGCACCTCTAGGACTTGAACCCGGGTCTTAGTGGTGGCTGGCTATTAACTGGCTGCCCGAGCACCCTGTTTTTTTACCTTAAATAATTAAACATCCAAATACCCTGTGTGAGCAGGTAGAAAAATTCAAATGCTCAATGAGTTTTAAACAGATTTTACTGTTATATTTTACAATAAAATAAAATGTTTCACAGCATTACGTTTCTAGTTTTCCCCTCATTTTAGTTGTTGAAATTACCTCTGACACACACACTGCACTTCGCATCTCAGGCTCCTCGTTCCAAAGTATTGGCGCCCCTGGACGTTTGTACTCACCCACTGCCCAGTGGTTTCCTCGAGCGTAGACCAGCTTGCCAGTCTGTGCTTCGTTATAGATCTGAGCATCACAGCTTATGAGGAGCAGGAAGGCTGGTATGATAAATCTGTATCTCCATGGGATGGACATGATGAAGGTGGATTTCTGTGCTCCTCTGGCACACTGAAGCGTCTGCTGAGCTAAGCAGAGCAGAGCAAGAGCGGGTGGGCCGAGTGTGTGAGGGTGTGCCACAATCAGCTCTTTTATACCAGGGCAGGATGAGGGCAGGACGAGGGCAGGTGAGGAAGCTTAATGAATGAATGACGTGCTGCTCGGCGAGAAACGACATCCTCAAATGTCAAATGCATAACATTGTGTTTAGATTCCACACACTGAACATTGATTAATTAACAGAGCCCCTGAATACCTTACAGTAATTTCACCTTTGTGCAAAAGTTTTGAAACCATGAGTCGAATGTTTTCTTTTCTTTTCCTAACAATGACATTTCTGCAAATTGAAATTAATAAATATTTAAATTTGCCTTTTATTTAGAAAGGGCTGTTGTATGCTTGTATACGACTGTAAGCATTAGGGGTTTTTTTTGTTTTGTTTTGTTTTTTTGTTTCGGAGCATTGCAGACAGTAAAATATTTTCAAAAGTATTAAGACTTCTAATAATCTGTTTCTTATATATTGTTACCTATCAATAAATTAACGTTTGGTTATTCTAGGATCAGTTACCCTTTCTGCTTCTCTAGCTTTTATTTAACGTTTTCTCTTTCCCTGTGTTATGGATCCTAATCTGTTCGTTTCTACTGTCTCTGCTTTCTTCCTACGATAAAGTGATCTTAATTTGTGTTTCTTGTTTCATAGTTTGCTCGTATCTACTGTGTTGTTTTCTTCTTCCTCAGTTTCCAGAAGTTTTTTTGAACTTCAGCTTCTAGTTTCTATTATTTTGTTCAGGATTGTTTTATTTCTACATTATTTCCTACTTTTTGTCTTGTCTTTTAAATTGTTTACTTCTTGCCCTTCCTCTGTCACAGTCCTTCAAAATTCCTTTATTGATTTAACTTTCTTGCTCAGTAGTTTTATTCTTTCGTAAATTTCTACTTCCTAATTCCTGCTTTCTTTTATTTCCATTAATCCTATGATGTTTCTTCTTTGGTTCATATTTTAAGCCCTTGTTCCTGTAGTTTATTTTGTCTTATAATTTCCTTGTACACTTTTATGACTTATGTTGCCTAGTTTCTACTTATTTAACTTTATTGTTCTGTAGGTTTAATTTTAACTTGAGATTTTTCTTAATCATAATTTTCTAATTTTGTCATTTCAGTTATCTTTTATTTACAGTGGGTCTCGGTTAAAGTTAGTTAATGTTCTGTATGTTGACTACTTTTTGTTTTTGTACTTTTTTGCTTCTTCCTAATTTAAAAGTTTTTAGAAATTCTCTAGTTTCCATTACCTCAGTTTCTTAATTGTCCATCGTTTCAAGCTCCATTGTGTCTTGTTCTCTAGTATTCAGATTTTTTACTCTTTCATATTTTACTCTTGGAAAAGGTTATTTTTTTTTAGACAAGTAAATTATTTTATTCAATTTGTTACATAGGCTGTTTTTACTTTCATGTTAAAATGTTAAACTTTAAGAATATGTGTTAATTTTATTCAAATAAATTGAGCAGATAAGTGCTGTTCCTGTTGGAGCTACAGTACATTTATGCTTTTTGTAATTAATAGTGTATCTTTATTTGGTTACAGTTATTTCACTTTGGTAATTGTTGCCTGTAAGCACTGTTAAACCTACAGTTTAGCAATCGTTCGGTGATCCTATCAAAAGTATCATCATTTCCATCATTTTATCAGCTTTGTGTGGCAGATGACGAAACGAATCTAATCAGTGAGCGCAAGCACTTGAACACAAGGAACGAAGGAACATTTAACACGTGGATAAATCAGAAAAAATCTTCTCCGATGTTGTCTCACTTCAGCAAAGCTCTGTGAATGGATCTGATGGAAAAATCAACCAGCAGAAAAAGCAGCGTAAATTAGGTGCTTAGATGGTAATTCATACAAACTCACAGATGTATACACACACCACAAACCTTTCACAATCAGCACCAAACCTTCTGCATGATAAGGTCGGGCGTTCCTCGAAGGCACAATCTGTTATGTCTGCCTTCCCCAAAAAGGCCAGAATCCCCTCCTCATGGGTCTGTAGAGGAATATGAATGCCAGAATATACAAAAACCAGGTGTGTCTACTGTAGAGCTTCTTATTATACAAGACAAAATTTTCAATGATAGGCCTACATCACAGTTTTGACACTTATGGGCTCCCTTATGGGTCAGTGATGTGCATTTTTGTGTCCGTCATCATTGATTTAATTAAAAAATATACAGTATAACATTCTTTCATATTTTCTGTGCAACAAAATGAAATGAATGCTTGGCGTTTTTGTGCTGTGTGTACAAACAGGAGGTCAGAGAAAATAGCAAAGAGAAATGTAGTCATTTCTATATGTACAATTATAATTAAAGTGCTCAGGATTGAATATAATTTGCGATGTCATTTGCGAAATTAGAATTCTTCTTGAAATAAGAAGACAATAAGAATAAAAAGACAATCTTTTTTTTTTTTTTCTTCAAATCCTGTAAGTACAAGATGTAAAAAAAACAAACAAACAAAAAACATCTGTAGTGTGTAGGTCTGAATCGAGTCTTTGTCGAGTGTAAATTCCGAGTCGAATCTCTAGGGTGTGAGTCTAAATCTCTAAAAGTCCGAGACCAAATTGAGTTTTAGTACCTAGCTCGTAAGTCTGAGTCAAGTCTTGAAACTTTAGTATGAATCGAGTCTTGATTATCTGGCATTAGAGTCAAGTATCGAATCTGGAGTCTCAAGCATGTGAGCTCGAGTTTGAGATGAGTCTCTGGCGTAAGAGTCTGAGTTGAATCTTTAGGTTGCAAGTCTGAATCGAGTCCTGTTTATCTGGCATGTGAGTCCAGTCTGGATTGTCTGTTGTTCAAGTCAAGAGTCGAACCTCGAGTCTCAAGACCGTGAGCTCGAGTCGAATCCAGAGTCTCTAGCATGTGAGCTTGCAGTCGAGTATCGAGTCCTCATCTCTGACATACGATATGTACAGCTGAAGATGTGATTGGTCAGCACAAATATATTTAAATTACATTGTCATTCAGTACATTTGCAGGAAACGAAAGCGTTGCATCCCTTCTCATATGAATGTGCTTGTATATTAATTTCTGTCTATTAGATTCGCTGTATAATAAAGTCATCATATAACAGAGCACCAAAATAACTTGCACCAATCAACGAGGCTCGTTCCGTATTGTTCAAAGCGCTCTCCACTAGGTGGCGGTGGTTGTTGTGAATTAACTCTGATTTCACAGACTTCAATATACATTAATTACAGAATGACCTGTATATAGTTTAGTACAGCTAATTTAAGTAGTTAGATTTGTTTTGTAATATTTTGAAATGTATTAATTAAAATCTGTGCAAATGTGTTGGTGTTGAAGGCTATATAACGTGTAAGTACAACAGCAACCCCTAAACAAATTGAAGAGCTTATGTTAGATGAATTAATGTATTATGGTTGTATTGATGTAATAGTAGTAATAATAATAGTAATAATAAGAATAATTTTTTACACATGCAAAAATATTTTAAAGGTTAATTATTCTATTATAGATTAATATTTTTATATTTATATATTATTTTCATTACGATAAACTGTATACTATATAATTGACTATATACTTTAACATTATTTTTATTAGATTTATTATTCGTATTGTTAATAATTATAGTATTCCTTTTTTACACATACAAAAATCTTTTTATTAATTTTATAATATATAAAAAATTAAAAATATTACATGCATTATTACATATATTACATATATGTAATAAATATTGTATTATAATATATTTTTATTAGAATTATTATTTGTATATTGTTTAACATATTATTATTTGTAGTATGTTTAGTAGTTTAATTTTATGATTTTATTTAATTAAAACCAAACATTTACTAGATTTATGCTACAACCCAGACATGTGAATACAAATGTTTTTATTTCCACAAAACATAAGGTTTGACGAAAACAAATGTTTGCCATTTTAAGTAAACTATTGGACTGAATTGAAAGACATTTTAAAGAGATGTTTGGTCCTTTTTTCCTTTTGAAATGGTCACAGGGTCATGTTATAAAATGTTAAAGCTCATGCATATCACATAGGATAAGCACACGTTTGAAGATTAAACTGAATTAAGGATGTAATATGAAAGAATTATTCCACGTCTTTCACTATAAATGAGACATTGTTCTGAAACTGAAGAAGGATATTAGGCCTGATGTTTTGGGCTCATTCCTCTGGAGGATACTGACCCTAAATGGAGAAGTGGAGGCCTCAGAAGCTCAGCTCTCCTATTAAAGATGAAAAGGTCAGATGTTTAAAGGGAGACGGGTGCAGATTTAGAGACGCTGCAGGTTTAGGATGTGCCAGAGGTGAAGTGCCACGAAACATCCTGTCAAACACCAGCCTGCATCAAACACTCAGGGATTAGTGAATAATAACGGTGCTGTTATACCTGATACGTGAGACTAAACGTATTCTTTATGAATTACAGTATACAGTATTTGTTATATTTTACAATAATAGACCTATCGCACTGACTGGAATTCCATTCTATTAGCAAAATGCTAAACGAGTGTGTGTAGTGTGCGGTTTAAATGCCATTCCGGACTCAATCAGGCTGTTGTTCTGTATTTACGTTAAATGTAACATGGTGAACATGCTCAGTGACGTTACTTAAACCAGTTTAGAGATTAAAATCGACTCTAAAAGATGAGGAGGTCGATTTAACTGGCGCAAACAGGGTTTAGCACTGGCCGCGTCCATTTTGCACCTTGTTCCCTACTCCCTACAAAGTGCGCATTGCACTAAGAGCGATTTGCGGTGCCTATCTAACATCACTGGTGGGTTAAGCTGTTGTAAGGCGTGTGTGAGGTCATGATTGTGCTAGGTAGTGTAGGTAAATTTTGATTAGGGAATTGGAATTGACTAGTGGCATAAGTAGCGAGCAAGGCGCAGTTTGGGCGCGTCCTGCTACTTGAACTTGCGTGCAGTGTATTTGTCACAGCGTGTTTTTTTCGATTGTATGCATGTTTTTGAGGATATAACGTCACGTCTGAGTCCATGCTGCGCAAATAAAAGCTCAAACGAACGCGGTGCTGCATTAGTCACATCAGAACCACTTGCGATGCGTTTGCAGGTCCAATGCACAAACGCAAAAAGAGCGCGCATAACGCCACGCTTTTCAGGTTGTGCACCGCGAAATGCATTATGGGCGGCCACGCCACGTGAGACCGCAGTCCATACTGTTCCTCGTCCCAGAAAGCATCGTGTAGCATGTAGGCGCGTGCATCCGTGCAGGAGCCCTTCACAAAGCTCTGCACCGCGCGTCAATGTATGATGGTGCACTTTTAGGGTTTTACGCGCGGCCCGAGAGATCAATAGGACACATCTTGTCACGTGACTGCTGGGACATCATCTGGGGTTGGGCAGCATCCTCTGTTGCAGCGGTCTCCCAGTAGCCTTGCAGAAAGAGAGAGCAAAAATGTGCCAGAACCTGACATCCGTCCCATGATCTGCATCCATCTCGCAAAGCATTTCTTTTTCGATTAAAGAAAAAAAAAATACGCACTGACTTTTTTCCTCCCCCCTCCTTTCATGCATCCCAGCAGGTCTTGCTATTCTGATGCACGGTGCTGCAGGAATCATGGCCGGCCTCCTTGCCACACACACTTGCCTTTTTTGCAGCCCATCCGAGCAGGAGAATCCTCGAACCAGAGCGTTGCGGTGAGACAAAAAGCCGGGCTTTACGCTGGCACCCAGGTAGGTCACCGTCTCTTTGTGATTTGGATTATTTAGCAGTCAGAGAGTCTTTGACAGGTTACACAAGGCCTGAGATCACATAATAGAATGTGCTGCATGCACACACACACACACACACACACACGCACACACACACACACACTCCGCTCTCATAGTGAGCACCTATTACATCATGGGTTTTTAGATGCCGTGCTTTCCATCCAGACCCGATGTGTGTATTGATTCTGTTGTTAATTCAGCTTAGAGGTTAGAGTTCTCACAGGCCGGATTTTTGCACACGCTTTATGTCTTCACGTTGCTGACCTTTCACCAATGCAATTCCAGGTAATCGCACCCATGTGCGGTCGTGTGGACCAGAAAGTGGAGCTTTATCGTAGAATGAACCTCTTTTTAAGACGTTTCGAGGCAGAAATGTGCAGAAGTACGAGCATGTTTTCATTTAGAAGCGACAGTTTGAGTCCTGTGCTTTGTAGCCAGGTCGGGTATCGTAGCGCAGGGTAGGCCAGACGGAGGGTCATACAGCAACGCTGTTCTGAGGTCTGGAATAGACTCTAGGCAAACCACAGAGCACAGATGGCACAGATGTAAGCTTGCCCTGGATGAGACACCAGTCTATCTTTGGGTTTGCTGTTGATGATCCCTCTCTCCCTCAGATTACTTGGTTCTAGTTTCTTTAAAGGCGTTTCTGCAGTACGTGATCGCTACGTGATATACAGCTCTGCTCTGGTTTTGCCTGTTTTACCTGTAAGTTCAAATAAGGATCTATAAATATTGACAAACTCGTCATACACACCCCATATCCTCAGTCCACCTTTTGTTCTTCTTTGATACATTTTTATTCATGCTTCCTTATAGACAATTAAAAAATATTTAATCAAACATGTTAATCGTTCAGATGTGCATCGATACGGCGGCTTCTTTGCCCCTGCATGCTAATCAGAACAGGATTGTGTTTGTTCCGATAATATTATCAATGATAAAATTGTGAAAAATCAGCTCGAATCGCGAGTGAGATGCTGTCAACGGCGAGCGAGGGAGAGCGGCGCTGCTCAGTGCTCGCCAAACAGAATTGGGACGCCAGCGGTGCAGGGTTCTAAAGAGAATTTTCTAACGATGCATGTTAAATGTTTTAATTTTTTGGAGAGATGTGACTGTTGAGAAATCCTTAAGGAAGAACCTGAATTAGTTCTGGGCTTAAAAGACATTAGAGTAAAGAAATTTATATAAAGCTGCTTTGCGATAACGTCTATTAAAAGTCGTGACTCACTGAAATATCAATAAATAAAGTTGTGAACACGCTGATATGAAAATCTAAAATTAAAAATCTGATTAGCGTTTTTGTTTGCTTTATGAATTATGTGTAATAAAGTGATGTTATTATCAGTCTATAACATGAACAGCGATGACCGTTTGCTTGTTAATGTCTGTGGAAATGGGGAAATGATTCCACACAGTTTGCAGTGTTTATAATCAAGACTCGAGCTGCCTGAGACTTTCCGTTCTGAAATTAGAGGAACGTCTTCACTCACTCGTATAGAGCCGTGACTCTCGACCAAGGCTGTAGCAGCAAGAAAGATGTTACTGATCATAATATCAATTATCAAAGTCTCAAAAAATCAGCTCGGGTTGTGAGCGAGGCAGAACGATGCTTATCTGTTTATGGCTAAGCTCTGTTGGTTGTCTATCTGAGTGCATTTCCGCTCTCTGGTGAAACACTGTGTCTTTCAGTACATCTCTAATTAAAAGTGCCCTAGATAAGTTGTTACCTTTGCAAGTTAAATATTAGTTACTACTTAAATACTAAAGTGCGTACCACGTTAAGTCGTACGTCAGATTAATACAGCACGGTTGGTATTGTTAGTAAGCTGATCTAGCGTTTAGGATGCGATTTGGGACGCAGCCCAAGGGTTCTCCCATGATATCAGCTTGACTTTGCTTCTGACCTCCAGGACGTATTTGTTTTTCCCTCTAACCTGTAATTTAATCTATGTTGTTTCAATCTAATCATCATCAATATCTAACATCCAGTCCAGACTTGAGCGTAACTACATACCATATCCTTCGTTATAACGACAGTGGTGTGATTATATATTATTACCCGGCAGCGCGCGCGCACACACACACACACACACATACACACATTCCTCCCCCCGCAGAGCCCGAGTCACCACAGCAGGCCTTTGTTCTTCCATATTTTACAACCCGACGCCGCTCAGGTTCTTCAAATCTCGCCTTGTGTCTCACCTCCTGCTTCTCCTCCCGGGCTGCAGCAGCTGGTTGCGGTCGCGGTCGCGAGCCAGCACTGTCTTTCCACACACACACACACACACACGCACACACACAGACAAAAGGCCAGGGCTGCCTGTCGAGTCAAACACTGCCCCCTCTTTCCCTGCATCTGCGAAGAGGGGGTGACCCACAGGACAGGCGGAAGAGAGGAAATGAACGGAACACACACATATACATCCTTAGCACTCAGAATGGGGCCTGGCGCGATGCACCGACCTTCCCGTGGACGATTCCTAATACAGGAGGGGGATCAGAGATTTAGGGTAGGCACCGTTCCCTGTTTCGAGTGCGTGTGTGTGCGCTTTGCATGCGTGTGTGTGCAGATCAGGCAGGACCTTTGGCTCGGACAGGACCGAAGGATTAAAGTCAGGCAGCTGATTTTAATTGTCAAAGCTCAGTCTGTTTCTCTCACTCTCTCTTGCTCTTGATGAGATGGGAGAAAGCAGGGACCTGATAGAGCGAGAGGAGCATGAACCAGAGTTAGTGAGTGAGTGAGGAGTGAGTGAGTGATGGGGGGAGGTAGAGCAGGAAAAGGAAGAGCAGAACCCGTGCTGCAGAATGGGGTAGAACGAAGAGGCAGATCCAAAAACGAGAAAACAAGGCCAGGTACCGAGCCTGTTTACTTCTCTGCTTTTTCTTTTCTCCGTTGAAACAGGAGCGACAGCAAACTCTAACCTTCTACCTCGCTTGCTTTTACACATCAGCATGCCTTTTTTTTTTGTTTTGTCTCTCATTTTCATTCTATCACCATTTGTAGACGTAAATATCTTACAGAATCCAGGTTCCCGTTACAGGCGTGCATGTGTAATGTCTTTCAGGCCTAGACACCCCTTCAGAGGTTCACTGAAAAAACCCGGCACGTCATGCACATCTGTATTTTATCTATGGTATTAAATTAAGTACAAATCCTTGTAGGTCTCTTTCAGGTCCAGTTCTTCATCAAATGTTCAATGGTCATCATTCAGTCATTTTTCAGGCCTGATCCTTCCTTGGTCCTCCCTCCTTAAATCGTTTAAAACTCGGGATAGATCAAGCAAAAACTTATTTTTCAGGTCAGCACACCATTTGTGCAACCTAGTCTTCCACCAGAGGTGCAGTAAAGCTTTTTGGACTTTTTAAGCTTTGAGTAAATGATTTATGGCCAGGTTTAATCCTTCACAGGCCTTGCTGGTTTCTGGATGCATTTTCAACACCGATCAGATCAGAAAATCCACCCTAAATGTTCCCTCCTTTAGTCAGACCTAGGTTTCCAGGCCTAGCCTTCAGTTCGGAGATTTCTGGCGTATATTTCTTTCTCGTTTCCATAAATCTTAGCCACAGCGTACTTTTCAGGCCTACGTATTCCTGCGTGACCCAGCGTGTTTGATTTATGGCTCTGTTTTCACTCCAGCCCTCTCTTTTTCCGGCCTAGTCCATGTTATTGCACTAAATTCTTAATTTTGGTCCAGTATGTATGACGCACAGTGGTATTTTTTTGGCATTTTCAACACACTTTAACCCTTTTCAGGCCTAGTCTTTTATTACTAAAGGTTTCTAGATGCTTTTTCTTTCAAAACTCGGTCCTGAACGCGTTTCACGGGGTCATCGCAGGGCTGTTTTAATAATCGCCCGTTATTTTCAAGGCCTTGTTCTTGCTCCAGAGGTGCAGTAAGGCTTTCCAGATGTCAGGACATGACCCTGTACAGCGCATGGCTGCGTTTCAGTCACTTTAAAATAGGCAACGCTTTTTTCCGGCCTAGTCGTTCCTCCAGAGGCACAGTAAGGCGTTTCAGATGTCGAAACTTGGCTGTATTTGTGCAATTCCAGTGCAATCTTGGTAAGATCCTAAACTTGCAGGTGATGTGTGTCACAGTGACCTCGCATTGTATTTCGGTAATTACGTGGCACACCTTAGACAAAAATAAAAATCAGCTAACCTGAGGGGCCTGTTTTGACAGAAACCTTCATGCTCTGTGTGTGTGTGTCTGTGTCTGTGTTTGTGTGTGTGTGTGTGTGTGTGTGTGTCCTGTGAGGCTGCACTGCAGCACACACATTATGTGCAGGGACCGGAACCGGCTGAAACCGGTTTGAGGCAGATGAGGAACAATGCAGGCACTGTGCTACAAGCAGGCGGCATGGCAGAAAGCAGGCTCGGGGCACCTTAACGAGCATCTCCTGGTCCAGCCCGGTTCCTGCTCCACGTTTGGGACGGACACAGAGGGCTAGGACGGGGGGAAAATGTCATGCTGGACGAAGGAGGGAGGATCAGATAGTCAGACGTAGTCCAGACAGGGTGCAGTTTTTGGGTCACGGTCAGACAGGCCGGTTGGGCAGACGTAACGTGACCCTCGTCAGCATGCGAGAAAGTGGGATTTTTTTTTCTTCTCTCCGAGGGGAGAGGGGAAGGAAGGAAGAAGGAAGGAAGGAGGAGGTGTTCTGTTGTGGCAGAGGGAGAGTCAGACAGGGGGAGGAAGGAAGGAAAGGATGAAAGGAGGTTGTTTTGCACTAAAATGGTCGGAAGCGAGGGTGAGGAGTGCTTCATTTGCATGCTTTCTCTACCGTCTATGTCTGTACACATCCCTAATCCGAATTCTATCGATTATGTTCTTGTGATTTCACTCATCTCGTCTCGATTTTGTGCTGCCTCGTTCTCAGGCCTCGTGCAAACCTCTAGCCTGCGTACTTCTCCATAGTCATGGGCAAAACATGCCTGTTTTCGGCTTGTTCCGGGGCTTTTTTTGCACCCATTTCGCCTCCATTGTTTGAGTGTCTGTGCATGCAGGAGGAGGGAGAAGGCCATTTTGGCCCTGCCTGTGCAGAGCGTGCAGATGTTATGAGCAGTAATGGAGGACAGACTGTGGCTGCACTGAGCCTGAATGGAAGCAGCAGGGGGATTAGCACTTCTGTTTCTGCACCTTCCTTTTTTGCCCCGAGCTTGTTCCTGTTACGCATTACTCACTCTGTAGCTCTGTGACTCTGTCTCGTGCAGGTTTGATAAATATGTTCCCTGCTCTGCTTTGGTCGTGCCCTCGTATAATCTAGATTTCCTCAGGAAAAGAGGATGATACTGAACTAACATCCAGTACTCAGAGAGTCAGAGAAATTAAACAAATAATAGTATTAGCCAAGAAATGGTGCTTTATGTTACTTGATTTAGGGACCTTGTCTCCTCTCAGCAATTGTTGGGTTTCCAAGGAACTGAGCAAGAATCGCAGAACTTTCAGAAAGAAAACATCTTGTATATTCAGTCTTGAGCAAGCCAGTGAAGATCTAAGGCCTTACAAAAACATGGTGTCCAAACTTGTGCGCGCACCACTTTTTTTTTTTTTTGGCATTCAAATGCATTGTACAGGTTTGTCCACTTTAAGTTCTTATGTAATTTGGCCCAGGGGTGCCAAAACCGTTGCCTACGACTATGTTTATTGATTTTCAGCAAGCTGACTTTGAATTTGCTTAAAACCCAAACACGCATATGTGCACAGCCTTGTATTTGAAACCGAATTTGTATGTGTTCAGTAACCACAAAGCCAGAGATTCTGGACCGTCCTGGAACTTTTGGGTCTCCTCTTTGGGAACGTTTCTGTTTTGGAGTGAACTACAGTAGCAATGGGCAAAGATGATGGTAACGTTCATTTCTCTGAGAATAATAAAACACAAAGACAAAACCGAGAACAGAAAATCAGAGAAGAGAAAAGTTTCTTTGTGCTCCACTTTAATGGATGTTTATTTATTTCTTTCAGATGCGTTTCAGAAGCACTAAGTTTTTTTTTAAATAATGCCTAGAGATGGTTTGTTTTTGTTGTTATTTTTAAAGAAAGGTTTGTGCCTTTAGTGCACTCCTTATATGGTCAGGAGATGATGGCCAGTTTGCCACTGTGTACAAGTTTGCCAAGTTAGATTCATAATAAGTAAAGAGGTTTCATGTTTTGCTTGTCTCTTTCCCGCTGTAAGCGATTCCATGACTTCAGTGGCAAATCACACCATGGAAATATCTGCTGGAAAAGCAGCGGTAAAAGCGTGTTTACATCGGTGTTGGGTACTGATACTGGATAATCCTGGTCTACGGAACCTTTCTGTCCCTGCAACACACCCAGGAAACGGCAAGACTCATCACCAACACGAAAAGCAACTCAAACCTCATCACAGTACAGGATCTGAAGCAGGGTGAGGTGAGGTTTGAGGTGCATGTTAAGTTGGAGAGGAGACTCGGTTTCCCTTTTTTGGCACAGGAATAGAGGAGGAGAGTCTCCTAAAGATCAGGATTGTTTGTGTGTTTCAGGCCCATTCATGGACCAGGAGTTCTTCTGTCCCAATTATTTTTGTATTTTTAAAAATCAGAACCATGACCACAGTTTGGCAAAAGATTTAGCAGAACCGATGCTGAGTTTCTGTGTTAAATGAACTTGAGGTTAAATATGACTTTCCTGCAAATATTAGATTGTTTCTTATCTTTGTAAGGTCTAAGATCTTTGACGTTTTAATCATTCATTAAAATGCGCAGAAGTGTCTCATATTTAAGTTTGTAAAGTTAGAAACCTGGAAAGCAGAACAGTCGTAAAAGCTGCATGACCTTTGCTTTTACGACTGTACGTTTGTGTCTTGTGCCAACTTGTCCATTTTTTGTCTGTTTTATGTTATTTTAATAAACTATTTTATACTGTTTTAATTTTGTCTGTATTATATCACTCAATATTCTTAATATCATACCTCCTATACCATCAGATATAAAAGCCATCACACTGTTGGATTCATGTAAATTACTGGGTCCTGTTCAGTACTGTTTAAATTTTTTTTATTTAGTTTACATTGTTTAAAACCCTCTGCTGAAGCAAAATGACAGTAGATCTTTAAATTGAATGAACCTTTGTAATAAATACTTTTCTATGACAGATTGACCTCTAGGGGGAAAAAGGAAGCAGGTCATTTACTAAACCTGAAATGTTCTGAGTGAGTCTTGTTTGTTTTTCCAGGGTTTTAGCTCATTCTTATAAGACCATGGGCGACATGAAAACCCCGGACTTTGATGATCTACTCGCGGCCTTTGACATTCCTGACATGGTCGATCCCAAGGCTGCCATCGAATCCGGCCATGAAGACCACGAGGGTCAGCTCAAGCAAAATGCCCACCATGATGAGGACTCCCACGCTCCCTCGGGACCGGACGTTGGGGTCAGCGTCATCGTCAAGAACGTCCGAAACCTCGACAGCAACGATCATTTGCTCTCAGACAAAGACGCCCACGCTCCAGTCGGGAACGGGTTGCACAACGGCTTCGTGTCCGTGGCGCCTAATAAGAAGCTTCAGAAGGCTGGAAATCATGGAACGGAGGTGACGGGTCCGACGTTTAACCAGTTCAGTCCCATTTCCAGTGCGGACGAGTACGACGACGATGACAAGATCGAAGTAGACGATCCGTTAGACGGGCAAAACGAAGGACCTTTTAGACCAAACCCTCTCACAGGCTCCAAACGGGAGGAGCTTGTTTCTGCCGATGGACCATCGAGGCGGGGCACTAACGGCAACTACAACCATTCGAAGAAGGAAAATTCCAGTAACAACTGTGCAGTAGAAAGCCACAGTGCTCAGAAACCGAGAAAACACGAAAAGGAGGTGCTCAAGACACAAGACGGAAAGGAAGCAAGGGAACCAGTTCTTGGACGGACCGTGACCAATGTCTCTCAAACGAAGGCCAAGTCGTCCACGAAGCTCTCGTCCTGTATCGCTGCGATCGCTGCTCTTAGTGCGAAAAAGGCCACCGTGGACCTGACGCCTGCTGAACTCGTCATCACCAAACAAGACTCGCCCAGGGAGGCGAGAGAAAGCCCGAAGGTGACGGAAAAGGAGCAAGAATCATCTCTGGAGCTCGCCAAGAAAAGCCTCTCCAAACAGCCTGAGAGCCCTTGCAGTGTCACGAGCGAGAACAGCAGCAAAGGCTCCCCGTCATCCTCAGGATCCACCCCGGTCATTCCTAAAGTCCGCATTAAAACCATTAAGACGTCTTCAGGCGAGATCAAGAGGACGGTCACCAGAGTGCTCCCGGAGTTTGACCCCGAGGCTCTGAGGAAGGGGCTCGACCCTGCCTCCATCGTGGTTTCGTCCTTCTTGTCGCCCACCTCCAATTCCTTGCGCTCATCCAATTCCACGGTGGTCGCCACGTCTGCAGGCTCGTCCATCGAGGTCACGAAGCAAATGACCATCAAGCCCGTCGCCACTGCCTTCTTGCCCGTATCCGCGGTGAAGACCGCCGGCTCCCAGGTGATCAACCTGAAACTGGCTAATAACACCACTGTAAAAGCCACCGTCATCCCTGCCGCGTCCGTTCAGAGTGCCAGCAGTGCCATCCTCAAAGCTGCCAACGCCATTCAGCAACAAACCGTCGTGGTGCCCGCTTCCAGCCTAAGCAACGCCAAAATTGTGCCAAAGACTGTCCATTTGACCAACTTGAACCTCCTTCCCCAAGGCGCATCAGCGTCCGAGCTGCACCAGGTCCTGTCCAAGCAGCAGCAAACCAAACAAGCCATGCCTTCTAAGAAAGTGTCCCGTGTGCAGGTGTTGGCCAGCTCCCAGAGTTCAGTCGTCGAGGCCTTCAACAAGGTCCTGAGCAGCATCAACCCCGTGCCTGTGTATGTGCCCAACCTCAGCCCGCCTTCCTCGGCGTGCATCTCGTTACCGTCCCGCGGATACAAATGCCTCGAGTGCGGCGATTCCTTCGCGCTCGAGAAGAGCCTGAGTCAGCATTACGACCGGAGAAGCGTCCGCATCGAGGTCACCTGCAACCACTGCGCCAAGAACTTGGTCTTCTACAACAAGTGCAGCCTGCTGTCCCATGCCAGGGGGCACAAGGATAAAGGGGTGGTCATGCAATGCTCACACCTCATCCTGAAGCCCATCCCAGCCGATCAGATGATCGTGGCCCCCTCGGTGACGTCCACTGCCCCGATTTCCACTTCAGGACACACTTCATCTCTGGGGAATCAGGGGAAAAAAGAAACGACAGTGATCTCCGCACCGTCCTCGTCCCCGGCCGTGGCCGCCATGCCTCTGGAGGAAGACACCTCTAGAGTTTGCCGGGCAAATCCAAAGTGTTTGGAGTGTAACGAGATGTTTCAGGAGGAATCTTCCCTGGCCATGCACTATCAGAAGAGTGCTGAGTCAAACGGACAAGTAGGTTCCTAAATCTGTAGCATGCCAGCGAGGGTGCCATACACAAAAGTTTATTTTCAACAGCCCAGTGTGCTTTGTATAGTTTGTTGCCCTCTACTGGACACAACACACATAGCATTACGTTATTCACGTGAGCTGTAAGTTTGTCCTCATATGTACAAACTAATCCTCATGTTTTTTATTTCTGCAAATCGAAAATTCAGTAAAAATTAATGATTTCGCGAATAATGCTAATATTCATAAAATAATGGTACAGTGTAATACGAAGTACCTTTTGACTTTTTCTCATTTATATTCTTTGATCTTATTATTATTAAGATTATTGTTATACAGTATATTACAATTTACAGTCGTATGAAAAGTTTGGGCACCCTCATAATTTTCATGATTTTTCGTGTATAAAAATCATTGGTTGTCCAGCTCAGCAATTCAGGTAAGTATCATATAGCAGAGTGGGTGGAACTGTGACCTGTGTGTGGATTTAGTTTTTTTTTGTTTTTGTGTTTTTTTTTTTTTGAGAAGTGAAATACGTTAGGTTTACAGGAAAGTGTGCAGTAATATTCAAACAAAATGGCAGGTGCATAAATTTGGGGCCACCCTTGTCAGTTGAATACCTTTAGCACTAATATGGAAAACAAAAATTTGTTTTGTAAGGCTCATTGATCCCTTGCTGATCGGTACATACACAAGTGAATCCAAACTATGAGAAAGTGTTAATGTGGCCAATTGGAAGTTTTTCTCCCTTTGCATCTTCCTGAAGCGTGGCAAAACATGTGGAAAGCTCAAAACAACTCTCAATGGCCTGAAAAACCAAAAGGTTGGTTCAACATATGGTTCCAGGGAAAGGGAAAAAAGAAAAGCTCTCTCAAGAGATTTCAGCTGTCCGTTTCACTGGGAGGAACAAGTGAGGCAATGGAATTGTGGTGTGAAGACCACAGGCACAGTTCAGTTAAGGAATCCCGAAGTGGCACAGCAGACCAAGAAAAAATCTCGATAGGCAGAGGCGCATGATGGTGAGAACAGTTGCATAGTCAGCAACAGACCACCTCCAAAGACCTACACCTCATCTGCTGCAGATGTGTTCACCTGGTTCATCGTTCAAACTATACAGCGCACTTTGAAAGGAAGGCTGTTGGGGAGAGAAGTAATGCAGAAGAAGCCTTTCGTCAGACACGCCACAAAACAGAGTCACTTGAGGTGGCTACAGCACATTTGGACAATCTCAAGCTTCATTTTGGACTAAAGTGCTTGTTGTTACTGATGAAAAACTAACAACTGGAGTTATTGGACAGAACAAGGAGCGGAAAAGAAACCACAAGCATCCCAGAAAAAACACTTGCTACCCACAGTAAAATTTGGTGGCGGTCCATCATGTGGGGACGTGTGGCCAGTGCAGGTACTAGGAATTGTTAAAAGTTGAGGGTCGCATGGTATTCCAGTTAATATCTCCAGATTCTTGAGAACAAGTTCAAGAAATCAGTGACAAAGTTGCACCGCGGCCAACGGACCCCCAAACCTGCGCTACCAAATCTATAAGGCAAATCAGCAGAGAAAACCAGTACAACGTTCGGGAAGGCCATCTCAGTCCCCGAATGATATACTGAAAAGTGGGCTGTCCATGTAGGAAACCATCAACCTGGACGGAACTGGAGAGTTTCTAAGGAAGAATGGTCCAAAGGCACCTTCAACCAGAAGTCCAGACTGGAAGCTGTTGTAGAAGTGTTTTAGCGGCTGTATTATACAAAAGGAGGATCTACTAAATATGATGTAATTTTTCTGTTTTGGGTGCCAAATTTATGCACCTGCCTAATTTTGTTTGAATAATTACTGCACACTTTCTGTAAATCCTATAAACTTCATTTCACTTCTCAAATATCACTGTGTTCATCTGCTATATGATATATTTAACTCAAGTTGCTGATCTGAACAACCAATGATTTATAAACTAAAATCATGAAAATTATCAGGGGTGCCCAAACTTTTTCATACGACTGTATAACCGAAAACACTTGCATACTATTTGTTTAGGGCTAAAAGTAATATTTTTGTGTGTATAATTATACAGCATAGATTATTATTATTAGTAGTAGTAGTAGTAGTATTATACAGAAAAGGTACAACATTATTGAAAAATATAAGCACTAAAAAGGTTCTGTTTGTGGCTAGCAATTGTAAATAAAGAACTAAGACACTAACAGATCCATATGAATAAAAACTTATTGTTAGATAATAAATAAAATCAAAGCTTAGTCTGTAATATAATACTTTTATTATTATTGTTATTATTAAAAATAATAAAGCAATAGTTATATGGGTCTGTTGGTGTCTTATTGTTAATTATTAGTATTTATTTATTTATTATTATTATTATAGCCTTTATTGTTCATCATGACTATAATCTCCTTAAACATAACTTATTATTATTATTATTATTATTATTATTATTATTCTATAAGTTCAAACCATGTGTTTGTATTTAAGTGTTTATTAATATTTTTATTATTTATCCTAAGTGTTCTGTGTAATCACAACAACTAAAAATAATAACAATAATAGTAATAATAATAATAAAATTGCTAAATTATTTTAAATTAATGTGCATACTATAGTTAAAATAAGAAGAATAATAAATTCTGCACATTAGGGTTTTATTATGGCTGTGGTGTCCTTTTAACCTTTTATTTTCTGTTTTGCCACAGAAAACCTGCACCATCTGCCAAATGCTGCTGCCAAACCAGTGCAGCTTTGCTTCCCATCAGCGAATCCATCAGCACAAGTCTCCGTACGTCTGCCCCGAGTGCGGCGCCATCTGTCGCTCCGTCCATTTCCAAACGCACGTCACCAAGAACTGCCTGCACTACACGCGCCGCGTGGGCTACCGGTCAGTCGTGCTACGGCTCACGCCATCCTTCATTCGTCACTTCGTCACTTCCTGCTCGCAGAAAGCTCTCGTGCTCTTAACGTTCGCAGGCGTCCGTCTCGCATATGATTACAGATATGATCAGAAGCACTGTGTTATTATCAATAAATCACTCTTCGCCTTCTCGTCGTCCTCAGGTGTGTCCACTGTAGCGTGATCTTGTGACGTTCGCCACCCTCACGTCCACAATTCAGGGTTCTCAATGTGAGATCTCTACAAATGCCCCACTGCCCCATAGCCTTTAAAATCGATCCGCGGGCACACACTCCCACGCCTACACGCAGCACCCGGGGGTCAAGATCGGAGAGCCCAAGTGAGTCTTGTTTATTAAATATGCACTTATTACGTACATATAGACTGACAATTTCAGCTGGATTAAGAAAATTTTAGTTTGTATAGAAAGTTTTAGTGTGTATAATTATACAGAATTTTTTATTCTTATTCTTATTATTATTATTATTATTATTATTATTATTATTATACAGTATATAACCAAATGTATATAACTGAAAATTTTAGTGCTTATACTTTTTTAAATTATCATTGTTGTTGTTGTTGTTGTTGTTGTTGTTGTTGTTGTTGTTGTTGTTGTTGTTATTATTATTATTATTATTATTATTATTATTATTATTATTATTATTATACAGAAGAGGTAAACCATTATTGAAAAATATAAGCACTAAAAAGGATCTGATGTTTTTGGCATAATAATAATAATAATAATAATAATAATAATAATAATAATAATTTAAAAAAAGTATAAGCGCTAAAATTTTCAGTTATATACATAACCAAATGTATATAACTGAAAATTTTAGCGCTTATACTTTTTTAAATTATCATTATTATTATTATTATTATTATTATTATTATAATACAGAAGAGGTAAAACATTATTGAAAAATATAAGCACTACAAAGGATCTGATGTTTTTGGCTTAATAATAATAATAATAATAATAATTAAAATAAATAAGGGTGTCACGTCGGCTGTATGGTTTAGGAGACACGCTGGAAGCGGATTGAACTCAGGAGGTATTTATTAAACAACGAAATGGATTACAGAACTTATAAATGGAATAACAAGGAGATATGCGAACGCAGACCGAAATAACGACGAGGAGAGGATAAAGGTAGGTGCAGGATATGTGAGGCTTGGATACGAAATATAGGATAGGACACGAAAGATAGGATCGAGAAAGACACGGTTTGGATAGATAGCGAGTGATCGATATGGTTAGGTTAGAGAGGCTTGTGATGGAAAACAAGGTGCTGGAAAACAAGGGGCAGGTGCCACCCCCCACGGAGTCCGAGCCGGAGCTAGGACTCCAAAGAAGGTCCCGCGGGGTCTCAGAGAGGTCTGGTGGTTTCCTCTCTGGACGATCGCTGGGAGGATTCTGGGCAGACGCAGCCTGCTGGAGAAAGGAAAGGTCTGGTAAAGGAACAGGTACTGGAACGGTTGACTGGGGTGGTTGGACTGGTGCGGAAGGTCCTAGAAGAGGGTCTGGCATGAATGACGTTTGTGCAGCCACTAGGAAGGGAGACCTCGGTGCGAAGACCGGGACAGAGGACCTCTGCGCAGGCACTGGAGCGGACAATCTCAGCGCAGGCACTGGGGCGGGCGACCTCGGCGCAGGCACTGGGGTGGGCGACCTCTGGAAGGCCTCGGACTCGGATAGTCCTGGGAAGGTCTCTGATGACCCTGGAGTGGTCTTGGACTCGGATGACCTCAGGAAGGTCTCGGATTAGGCTGACCCGGGGATGGTCTCGGACTTAAATGGACTCTGGACAGACTCGGACTGATTCAGAACCGACTGCCTTAGACGAACTCTGGACAGACTCGGATGAACACATGACAAGCTTGGACTTGGACGGATTCAGAACTGAATCGGACAGATTCAGGACAGACTCGGACTTAGACAAACTCTGGACAGACTCGGATGAACTCGGTACGAACTCAGACTTAGACGGACTCTGAATAGACTCAGACTGATTAGGGACAGATTCGGACTTAGACAGACTTGGAGCTGACTCGGACTTAGACGAACCTTGGACAGACTCGTACGGGTTAGGGACAAACTCAGATTTGGAACCGACTCGAACTTAGACGGACTTTGGATAGACTCGGACTTATTAGAGACAGACTCGGAGTTAGACGACCTTGGGAAGGTCTCGAGGATAGAGGACCTTTGGAAGGTCTTTGACATGGGGGACCTTTGGAGGGTGTTGGAGGTTGATGACCCTTGAAAGGTCCCAGAGATAGAGGACCGCTGGGAGGTCCCTGATATAGGCGGACCTGGGACGATGTCCGCAGTAGACGACCTGGGGATGGACAGCTTCAGCCCAGATACCGAAGGTGTTGGTACAGGTACCAGGCGAACATGCTTAGATTCAGAGCTAGGATGCTCAAGCACGCGGCTGACCGGCTTCGGTAACGGGGTATCAGGCTCTGGTAACAAAATTACAGGTCTGTGAGACCCTAACAGCTCATCGGCGGAGCTAGCGGGCGTGGTGTGCACGGATACTGGGCTGACATGCTTCACTGTATGGATACCAGACGTCGGCGACCGGTGACAGGTCTCTGACATAGACGGGCCCTGGACTGGCCCTGGAACGGGCGTCCCTAGAACAGACTCTGGGACGGGCGACCCTGGAACTGGGACAGGTGTCCCTAGAGCAGACTCTGGGACGGGCGACCCTGGAACAGACTATGGGACGGGCGAACCCTGGACTGGACCGGGCATCCCTTGAAAAGAGTCCGTTGTAGCGAGCTTGGCCACACTGATAGTTGGGATCCTCCGACAACCGGCGAGCGGAGGGTCCAGCAAGTGGCGGGCAAAGTGGTATACCGGCTGAACGCAGGTGATCTGGGCACTTGGTGTGGGGCGACCGAACAGTGGAGCCTCGGGGGTGTATGGCCCACTATTACAGGAAGGACCAAAAACTGCCCCAAGCGCATCCACAAGCTGGTCACAGGCCCCGGTCTGCACCTGTGACTATCTCTCTGTAACCCACTGTAATGCCCTGCCTGAGAGGCAAGATACCACCAGCGAGACAACGGCAAATTCCGAGCTGGGTGGATAAAGCCTGAGGTAACAAAGGCACTGCGCACGAAATTTGTTGTAAAATCGAATCCCATCGAATCTCTCCGGCAATGCGATCTCAATGGATGGTGGAGAGTCAGAAGTAGGCGGAGCCAACAGCGCGTCGGTAGTGGTTGCCGTGAAAGAGCGTCCACGGAGGGAGCCAGCTGCGAAATAGCGTGCATTATCTCGGCGATCTGAACACGAAGCTCAGTGAGTTGATCGCTGCTCATCGTGATCGGTCTGAGTTCAAATCCAAAACTCCCGCTGCCTCCAAGCACGGCTCAGTCTTCTGTCTGCCGGATGTACGGTTTAAGAGACTCACGCTGGAAGCTGATTGAACTCAGGAGGTATTTATTAAACAACGAAATGGATTATAGAACTTATAAACGGAATAACAACAAGGAGATACGCGAACGCGGACCGAAATAACGACGAGGAGAGGATAAAGGTAGGTGCGCGATATGTGAGGCTTGGATACGAAATATAGGATAGGACGCGAAAGATAGGATCGAGAAAGACCCGGTTCGGATAGATAACGAGTGATCGATATGGTTAGGTTAGAGAGGCTTGTGACTTGGTAGGGACCACGAGACAGAGCAAAGAGACTGAGGAAGGAGACTGTATATATAGAGGTGTGGAAGGTGTTGGAAAACAAGGGGCAGGTGCAGGTGATCGAAGGAGGAGGAGGAGAGAGAAAGGGAGAGGTGACAGAACTTGGTGGAAAGTGAAAGAAGGGAGGCGTGGTGAGCAGGTGCTTGTGCAGGTGTGACAAAGGGACTAAGAAACTAACAGATCCATATGAATAAAAAAACTGCTATTATTATTATTATTATTATTATTATTATTATTATTATTAGATAATACATACCGTATTTTTCGGACCATAAAGCGCACCGGATTATAAGACGCAATATCAACGATCGGCTGCTAACGGGTCTATTTTCATACAAAAAGCGCACCGGGTTATAAGATGCATTATATATACGCATGACTATAATCTCACTAATAATAATTTATTTGTATTATTCTATAAATTAAAACCATGTGTTTGTATTTAAGTGTTTATTAATGTTAATATTATTTCTCTTAAATGTTGCTCCTGCTAGGTTTAAACGCATTAATCACATTTGTCATTATCTAATGAAACCTCTAATATTTTCTTATTTGAATCCAAACGTCGACTTTTATTTGCCTAGGCGGTGTAACTCTGCTGTGCTATAGGCCAGGAATTGCTCAGTCATACACAATTAAATAATTCTTAGGCGAATGCCAGATCTCCACAACACAGTCGTGTTTTAATAATAGTCTACCTGGCTTTGATTTACAGTGCTTTAAATTGTAGACGAGTATGCTGAAAGTGGATCAAATTTCATGTCAGATTTAATTTGTACACCATCATTAAAAAACATAATGATCAGATTTGGGTCGATATAATAATATATAATAAAAGAAGTGCAATAATACTGTATGTGGACGTGTTCCTGGATATTTTAATTAACGAGAGTTAAAAGTAACGCTTTTTATAACTGTCCCGGATCCGCTTACAGGTTTAATCGTGAGGGTTTTCCACTAACCGAGCCCAAACCGCACCGATTTGATGCAGTAATTCGATAAGCGAGTGGAAAGGAATTCTCCACAGTAGCTCTTTTGCACGTCCAGCCTCTCCTCTGAAGCTCAGTTCTTCTGCTCACGCTAATGAGAGGAACAGATGGTTCCTTTGTGTTT
>JAJAGP010000418.1:142063-272980 GCA_025084515.1 Ancistrus triradiatus | reverse complement strand
TTTTCTGCATCATTAAAAGAGAGGATATTTCTAAGTTTAGCGATATTACGTAATTGAAAGAAAGCAATTCGAGTGATGCTGCTAATGTGCGCATCAAAGGAGAGATCTGAATCAAGTGTGACCCCTAAGTTTTTTACAGACCTGTGGAAGGCCTCTGATAGTCCTGGGAAGTTTTCTTGGACTCGGATGACCCGGGGAAGGTCTCGGATGACCCTGGAGTAGTCTTGGACTCGGACGACCTCAGGAAGGTCTCGGACTCGGCTGACCCGGGGATGGTCTCGGACTTAAACGGACTCTGGACAAACTTGGACTGATTCGGAACCGACTCTGCCTTAGACAAACACTGGACAGACTCGGATGAACACAGGACAAGCTCGGATTTGGACGGATTCGGAACTGACACGGACTTAGACAAACTCTGGACAGACTCGGACGAACTCGATACAAACTCGGACTTAGACGGACTCTGAATAGACTCGGACTGATTAGGGACAGATTCGGACTTAGGCTGACTCAGACTTAGACGAACCTTGGACAGACTTGTATGGGTTAGGGACAAACTCAGATTTGGAACTGACTCGGACTTATTAGAGACAGACTCGGACTTAGACGACCTTGGGGAGGTCTCGAGCATATAGGACCTTTGGAAGGTTTTTGACATGGGGGACCTTTGGAGGGTGTTGGAGGTTGATTACCCTTGAAAGGTCCCAGAGATGGAGGACCGCTGGGAGGTCCCTGACACAGATGACCTTTGGAAGGTCTCTGATATAGGCGGACCTGGGAAGACGTCCGCGGTAGACAACCCTTGAATGGTTTCTACGATAGCAGACCTGGGGACGGACGGCTTCAGCCCAGGTACCGAAGGTGTTGGTACAGGTGAACGTGCTTAGATTCAGAGCTAGGATGCTCAAGCACGCGGCTGACCGGCTTCGGTACCAGGTTATCAGGCTCTGGTAACAAAATTACAGGAATTGTGAGACCCTAACAGCTCATCGGCGGAGCTAGCGGGCGTGGTGTGCACGGATACCGGGCTGACATGCTTCACTGTATGGATACCAGACGTCGGCGACCTGTGACAGGTCTCTGACATAGACGGGCCCTGGACTGGCCCTGGGATGGGCGTCCCTAGAACAGACTCTGGGACTTGCAACCCTGGAACTGGGACAAGTGTCCCTAAAGCAGACTCTGGGACGGGCGACCCTGGAACAGACTATGGGACGGGCGAACCCTGGACTGGGCCGGGCGTCCCTTGAAAAGAGTCCGTTGTAGCGAGCTTGGCCACACTGATAGCTGGGGTCCTCCGACAACCGGCGAGCGGGTGGATAAAGCCTGAGGTAACGAAGGCACTGTGCACGAAATTTGTTGTAAAATGCAGGGTTCCCATCGAATCTCTCCAGCAATGCGATCTCAATGGATGGTGGAGAGTCAGAAATAGGCGGAGCCAACAGCGCGTCGGTAGCGGTTGCCGTGAAAGAGTGTCCACGGAGGGAGCCAGCTGCGAAATAGCGTGCATTATCTTGGCGATCTGAACACGAAGCTCAGCGAGTTGATCGCTGCTCATCGCGATCGGTCTGAGTTCAAATCCAAAACTCCCGCTGCCTCCAAGCACGGCTCAGTCTTCTGTCTGCCGGATGTACGGTTTAGGAGACACACGCTGGAAGCTGATTGAACTCAGGAGGTATTTATTAAACAATGAAATGAATTATAGAACTTATAAACGGAATAACAACAAGGAGATACGCGAACGCGGACCGAAATAACGACGAGGAGAGGATAAAGGTAGGTGCGCGATATGTGAGGCTTGGATACGAAATATAGGATAGGACGCGAAAGATGGGATCGAGAAAGACACGGTTCGGATACATAGCGAGTGATCGATATGGTTAGGTTAGAGAGGCTTGTGACTTGGTAGGGACCACGAGACAGAGCAAAGAGACTGAGGAAGGAGACGGTGTATATATAGAGGAGTGGAAGGTGCTGGAAAACAAGGGGCAGGTGCAGGTGATCGAAGGAGGAGGAGGAGAGAGAAAGGGAGAGGTGACAGAACTTGGTGGAAAATGAAAGAAGGGAGGCGTGGTGAGAAGGTGCTTGTGCAGATGTGACAAAGGGACTAAGAAACTAACAGATCCATATGAATAAAAACTGCTATTATTATTATTATTATTATTATTATTATTATTATTATTATTATTATTAGATAATACATATATTCCAAGCCCAAAACAGAACCTTTTAGTGCTTCTGTAGTATAATAGTAAGAATACATATTATTACAAATAATAAAGAAAATGTTTTGTTTATATGGATCTGTTGGTTTATCTTATTATTAATTATTTGCATTATACTTATTATCTATTTATTTATTTATTTTGTTTTATTTTTATTCGTTAGTGTTTATTGTTCACCATGCCTATAATCTCACTAATAATAATTTATTTGTATTATTCTATCAATTAAAACCATGTGTTTGTATTTAAGTGTTTATTAATGTTGTTAATATTATTTCTCTTAAATGTTGCTCCTGCTAGGTTTAAACGCATTAATCACATTTGTCATTATCTAATGAAACCTCTAATATTTTCTTATTTGAATCCAAACGTCGACTTTTATTTGCCTAGGCGGTGTAACTCTGCTGTGCTATAGGCCAGGTCATACACAATTAAATAATTCTTAGGCGAATGCCAGATCTCCACAACACAGTCGTGTTTTAATAATAATCTACCGGGCTTTGATTTACAGTGCTTTAAATTGTAGACGAGTATGCTGAAAGTGGATCAAATTTCATGTCAGATTTAATTTGTACACCATCTTTAAAAGACATAAGGATCAGATTTGGGTCGATATAACAAAATATAATAAAATAAGTGTAATAATACTGTATGTGGACATGTTCCTGGATATTTTAATTAACAAGAGTTAAAAGTAACGCTTATTATACTGTCCCGGATCCGCTTACAGGTTTAATTGTGAGGGTTTTCCACGAACCGAGCCCAAACCGCACCGATTTGATGCAGTAATTCGATAAGCGAGTGGAAAGGAATTCTCCACAGTAGCTCTTTTGCACGTCCAGCCTCTCCTCTGAAGCTCAGTTCTTCTGCTCACGCTAATGAGAGGAACAGATGGTTCCTTTGTGTTTCGATGTCGAAACAAATCGCACCTGACGACGTGAAGATCTCTCATTACGGCAGCTCGGGTCACAGAGGGAATATCGCTGGTTTTCCC
The DNA here is from genome assembly GCA_025084515.1 of Ancistrus triradiatus. Lineage (NCBI taxonomy): Eukaryota > Metazoa > Chordata > Actinopteri > Siluriformes > Loricariidae > Ancistrus > Ancistrus triradiatus. The sequence continues at coordinate 269,758 of JAJAGP010000418.1, read as the reverse complement.
AGATGCTGCTGTGATGGATGAGGACATGGATTCCAGATCTGTTTCTTTTGCTGCTCTGTGTAAATGCAGAAAATCTTGGATGCTGCTCTAACATTACGACAAATGTACTGTAATAGTTATTTATAAACGTTGACGTACATCTCCAGACCTCACAGGACTTTCAGAGTGTCCTGAACCACAGAGACCACTGGTTCAGTTTTTCTGAGAACAGAAATGAGACCCCTCGTTGTTTACGTTACATTGCACCGGTATCGATACGGTCATGCCATCTGTTATGTAATCGAAGTGCTTTAATGTGGATTTCACTCTCCAATGGCTACGACAAACAACAACTTGGGGTATTCCTATACAACCTGTCTGTATTTTCCTGAACAGAGGCTCCGCTGCACAGCAGGGAGCTCACTTTAATTGCTGTACTTTGGTATGTTCCTGTTTGGAGGACATTTTTGAATCAAATTGAGACGCTACAATAATTCTTATAAAGTGAGATGTTGGTGATGTGTCACGCCTCGGATCTGATTCTTGTTGTGGAAAGAAACAGGTTAGAAATTGAAACATTAAAAGAGCTGTGCAGAACTTTATTTGGCAGAACCAAATCAACATTAACTCGATTTGAGGAACTAACGTAGACTTAACATCAGACATGTATAGCAGACGTGTTCAGCAGTTTGTATGCATTTAAATTAGGGCTGCACCAATCCAGTATTAGGGTCGGATATCGGTAGGTAATGGTACACTCTGCTCACAATTCAATTCATGATAGAGTTCACGATTCCATTTTCTCAAAAGACATACCTTTTTTATTTTTGTACTCTAAACAATAAAAAAATTGCACATTTTCTTGTACAAGTTTTTTTACAATAAAACTTTAGTCACTTGCAGTGAAAAGAAATGACTAGAAACGTATTACTAATTAATAATATATGAATAAATTACTAATATATAAATACAGTGTATGATGTTTGGCTCCTTGGTTGTGTGGAATTTGAATGCTGTGCCAGGGTTGTGCACATATTTTTAATTTTTTTAGGGACAAACAAATAAATGTACTTTTTTCTGTTATATTTTGTTTCGCAAAGTTAGTAAAGTAATGTTTAAGTCAGTACTGATGCTTTAAGTTTCTCCCACATGGTTAGGTTTACGGTTTATTAATTCAGCAATGGTATCGATCGATATCGGGTCTCGACCGATATGCAGAGTTAATGGATCAGTATCAGGGCATCCCTAATTTAAATGTTAAACGTGAGTCTCTGAGGGCTCGTTAAATAGTGAATGTAAACGTAATAAAATCATACTTTGAGCAGAAGATTTGGTGATACCCGGGACAAAGATGATGACAGGCATTATGTTTTTGTTATTTAACTTTATAAACGTCGCTCCTCGATTCTCAGGTTGATCTACAAATGCTCGATGTGCGACACAGTCTTCACCCAGCAGGTTTTGCTCTACAGCCACTTCGACCAGCACATATCCAGTCACAAAGTCTCCGTCTTTAAATGTCCGGACTGCTCCATGCACTACGCCCAGAAGCAGCTCATGCTGGATCATATCAAGGTGAGGATGCAAAGCGATAAATCGGTCAAACCCTGTTATCTGGATATCGGATAGCAGTAAATAAATGTGCTTTTATTTTCCTTCTCTAGTCAACACACGGGACTCTTAAGACCATCGACGGGCCTCCTAAACTGGCCCCCGGCCTGCCCCTGAGCAGCAAACCCATCAACTCGATGCCCCACAACAACAACAACAACAATAAAGACTCGGGATCCCACAACGGCCTGGACAAAGGCGAGAAAAAGCCCTCGTCTCTTAAGAAACCCCGAAGCGAGACGGACATCCTGAAAAAGCCTGCGTCGTCGTCATGCTCATCCTCGACGTGTCCCGGCTGGACATGTAAGGACTGCGACCGGCTATTCACCCAGAGAGAAATCTTCATTGCTCATATGAAAAGAGAGCATGGCAAGGTACATGCAGTACACTCCCGTATAACGAATAAGAGATAAGAGTTCTGCTGGCATTCTTGCTTGCCATCAGATCTTTACGTTATTCCTGCGTCTTGAAAATCTGCTGCTGCTGGAGGTTAGAGTTAAGATCCTTGATTATTTTTATTTTTATGCCAGGATCCTCGTAGAGACACTCTGCACGCTGGCGGTCCAGATCGGGGTCGTGTAATTTAGCACAATCAGAAATCAGGGCTAATAAGAGGGAACGTATGGAGCCGCGACGAAATCACGCCTCTTGACTTGAAGTTTAGGTATAAACACAGGGAGGGGGTTAATATTAGCTCTTCAGAGTCAAATTATAACCTGTTTGGGGTCGGGTCATGACTTGACGTGCACACAGAATATGTACACGGTGAGTCAGTGCACAAGTCCACATTAGAGACATGTGTGTGGGTTAAATTAAAAACTATACACAGCTTGAAAAGCTGTTTGTCGTTCTCCCTTTTCTTCTTCTTCCACACATTTCTGTGATTAACACAGCCTGAAGTATTGGGACACAATACAGGACAAAAGTATTAGGCCACAAATGTATATGAGGCCAAAAGTATTAGGACACAAACCCACATGTGGACCAAATTATTGGGACACGTGGACAAAAGTATTGGAACACAAACCATCAGGAAACACAGATGTAGATTTATTTATGAATTTATTTTATTTAAAGAACACTGGTTATTTTGGGGCCGAAATTTTATAAAAATATGCAGAATGTCTTTTGTTTCCTACAGTCGTTAAAATCTTTTTGTCACGTTCGGGACAAGCAGGCACAAGGGAGACAGACGTACACGCAAGAGTGACGGGTTTATTTACAGTGAACATTAGAAATAATACAAACACAACAACAGACGCAAGATAACAACTAAGGCAAGAGATAACAAAGGACACATGCAACAATATGCTAACACGCTAACAAACATCAACCACATGGGACAAGCTAACAGGGCTAATGCTAATACAGACAATGATACACAAACTAACAAAGCTAAACACCAGCACACAACAGGAACCTAGAACAACTACCTAAAACAGGGAACAGAGGAACAGATATAAATACACAAAGGGCAAGACAAGGAGAAGGAGACAAACTAGCAAGCAGGATGAGATCAGACAGGAGCCAAGGAAAACCATGTGAGAGAATAAAGCCACACAAGGAAGTGCACAGGAAGTGGGGTATATATAGAGGACAGACCAGCAGGTGGCTACAGCCCCGCCTGCTGGGTGGGAAGCAGAAAGCAGGGGGAGCTAAACAAGATGGATGCATGATCGTTACATAACCCCCGCTCAAAAGGCGCGGCTCCAAAGCGCAAAGGACAGGACCAGAAAAGCAAGAAAACCAGACAGACCCAGACTAAACCAAGGGAACAGAGCAAAACACAGACGAGAACAAAGCAGGGGGCCAGAACAGAGGAGGTACAGACACAAGACTAAGTAAAACAGGAGACAACATGGGGGAGCAAAAAACAGGGTTCGCAGACCCCACAGGCACAGTTCTGGACCACTGGGTAAAGTTCCCCACAGGAGTGCTACGGGGCCTGCACAAACAGAGTTTACAGATTCAGTAGCCCCGGGCCAGAAAGTTCTGCTAGCTACAGGCAGAACTGCAGGGACCACCTGCGGAGCCGGATACCACCCAAAGGCAGAAGACGGTAATGGCGGCCGCCAGGGGGGTGCGGTCCATGACCTGGGGTCCATTTTAAGACCACCAGCCTTCTCCATTGCCGTAGAGCTGCTGGCAGTCAATGTCACCCTTGAGCTGCTGACGATCGGCGTCGCCCTCGGGCTGCTGGCGATTGGTGTAGCTGTCAGGCTGGTGGTGCTCGGGTCATCGTCGTGCCACTGGGGATCCGGGCCACCGTAACTGACATGGGTGGGCAGTGGGAGGCCGGAAGGAGGGCACGGACCCGACGAGAAAGCCAGCCCGCAGGCAGCCACAGAAATGAGGTTGCCCTTTCCATGTCCTGGGCTGGGCATTGACCTGACGGGCTTTTGGATGAGCGCCGACTTGACTGATCTTTGGATGGACACCGACTTCACACTTACGGATGGGCGCTGACTTGACTGACTTGGAGGCGGGCGGGGTCACCGTTTGGGCAGCTGGCGAGCGGGGTCGCCGTTTGGGCAGCTGGCGAGCCCGGGTGGGTGGTGGGAGGTCGGAAGGAGGGCACGACTCCAGCACAGAAGCAGGTGATGCGCTCAGGCTCTCCTCTGGGGCAGACGTGCACTGGACGATCTCCAAGGTGGGCATGCTCTGGACGTCCTCCAAGACGGGCGCGCTCAGGATAATCTCCGAGGCGGGCGCGCTGTGGACGATCTCCGAAGGGGCTGAAGGGGGGCTGATCCACGATCCAGTAATGGCCAGTCCCTGGGCTACCGCCGAATCGACCGCTCCCAGTACAGCCAAGAAGTTAGAAATCAGCCTCGTCGCCTCCGACCTCTCAGCAATCTGCCCTGCGAACTCCATTGCCCTTCTGGCCATACTCAGGGGTTTCATGACCCCCTGAAGTGCTCGTTGAGCCTCTGTCATGGCCATGAAGTCAGTAGTCAGGCTTGGGCAGGCAGGAAGAGGCGACAAGTACCGTTTGCCCCTCGTGGTGATCGGTCCCCTCGGACAACGGGCGAGCTGAGGATCCAGCACCTGACTGACCAGCTGTGGCACAAGCTGATGTCCAGCATAAGGAAGCACGGGCGTGGCACTAGCAAGCGCAGACTCAGGCATTGTGGTAGCGGGCGAGGGCTCAGGCATTGTGGTAGCGGGCGTGGACTCAGGTACTGAGCTAGCAGGCGTGGTTCTCCACCTCCGGCGGCTCTTCCTGCCTGCACGGGAGGGTCCACAGTCCGAGTTTTGAAGGGTCACGGCCGGACAAGAAATTTCTAATTCCGAGTCCCGACTGAGCTGAATTAATGAGGGCTGGTACTCCCACTTTAAATAGTCCCCTGGATACTCATCCTCAGAGGACTCAGACCACATGTTACGTAGGACCGGGGAAACTCTCGCTACATCCTTTTTAAGGTCTGGCTTTCTGTCACGTTTGGGACAAGCAGGGACAAGAGAGGCAGACGTACACGCAAGAGTGACGGATTTATTTACAGTGAACATTAAAAATAATACAAACACAGCACACAGACACAAGATAACAACTAAGGCAAGAGATAACAAAGGACACATACAACAATATGCTAACACGCTAATAAACATCTACCACATGGGACAAGCTAACAGGGCTAATGCTAATATAGACAATGATACACAAACTAACAAAGCTAAACACCAGCACACAACAGGAACCTAGAACAACTACCTAAAACAGGGAACACAGAGGAACTGAGATAAATACACAAAGGGCAAGACAAGAAGGAGACAAACCAGCAAGCAGGATGAGATCAGACAGGAGCCAAGGAAAACCATGTGTGAGAATAAAGCCAGACAAGGAAGTGCACAGGAAGCGGGGTGTATATATAGAGGACAGACCAGCAGGTGGCTACAGCCCCACCTGCTGGGTGGGAAGCAGAAAGCAGGGGGAGCTAAACAAGATGGATGCATGAATCTTACACTTTTTCTCTTTTTTCTCTCTCTCTCTTCTACAGCACCTGAAAAGCATCCATTTGGTCGTCAGTGTGAGAAGTCTTCAGTTCCTCCCACAGTCTGTGCCGGGCACATCGCATTAACATAAAGGCGTTCGGAAGGTCTACTCCTGTCGTGAGTATCCACGACTCGACCGGGCGCTGAAAACCGAAATCACTGAAGCTAAACGGGGTCTGCTCTCTGCTTTCTTGCTCAGACACTGTCCCGAGTCGAACCGTACCTTCACCAAGAGGCTGCTTTTAGAGAAACACATGCAGCTGATGCACGCCTCACAGGAGACGGCAGGAAACCTGCACGGAGTCCACAGCATGGAGGAACCAGCATTAAAGATCGGTCAAACTGCACATCCGAACAAAAATCAACTTCAATCAAAAACAAGTTTTTTATCAAAAGGCACCCGACCTCATCAGAAAGTCTAGATGTTCTGTGTAATAACTAACTTATCTAAATAATACATTTATAATAATAGTTTTAATACACGGATAATAAATTATTACAATAGTGAATATAATAAAAGAGAACATATAAATTTATATAAAATGAAATATAATAAGTCTATGAAATAAGCGTTCTATAATACATAAATTAAGAACATGAAAAAGATTATAATCAAATAAATAATGATATAAAAATTGAGAAGAATAATACATAAAATATAAAATCTTATGACTGACTTTAAATAAATAATAGTAAAATAATACAGTATATCATATAGAGATTGTAATTCAAATATGAATATAATAAATAATAAATTCCATAGTGAACAATGCAGATAGTACAATAGTGTATATCTATAAAGTAAACAGATTATCTAATATATAGAATTAATTGCTATAATAAATAGCATATATACTAAAATGGAATCTATAATCAAATAATTAATGAACTACAATAAAAATAACAATACTGTTGTATTAATAAATAAGAATGATGAATATAATGAATAGAGATAAAATATAATCCCACATTTTATAGAATATACTATAGAATAATTAGTTCCAATATTAAGTAGGTATAATAAATGAAATAATATAATCAAATAGTAAACTATAATCATTAATATAATACAATAGAAAATATAATTAAAATTATGTAATAAAATATGTGTAAATTAGTCAATAATGACTATAGTAAAATAGTATGTATAATAATTGTATGTATAATAAAATATAACAGTGTATATAATAGTCACGAATATTCTAAAATTGTATATAAAATGGAGAATATATTAAATAAATATAGGATAAATAAAATAATATAAATAAATTTCATAATATAGAATATAAGAATATATGTAATAAGGAATTAATTCAGATAATAAAATGGTGTATATAATGAATAAAGTAATGAATAAAATAAATACAATACAAGTGTCTCTGGGCATTATTTGTAAAGTATAAATGCAGTCACTGAGTGTCCTCATGCCTGCCTTTCCCTAAATATGCCCATGTTTTAATTTCATCTCTTATCATGGTCTAATTTTGATCTCATTTAATTTTATTTTTGCTAAATGTGTTTTATAAATAAATTTGCTTGCTTACTTATAGACATTGTAATCTGCTAATCCACCATCACTGGGGTAATGAAACAGAAACGCAAAGTTTGATTATCCAACACTGTACATATGACATGGCTGAGTGTGTGTGTGTGTGTGTGTGTGTGTGTGTGCGCGCTCACACAGGTGCGCAGCCCCAAACGGAAGCTGAACTCGGAAGGCGAGGATGCGGAGGAAGAAGAGGACGAGGAAGACGAGGACGTTCGAGGCGAGAGGATTCCCAGTGGCCAGCGGCGGGAGCAGCTTCCTCAGCCCGTGAAGAAGCTGAAGGTGAGCGTCCTGAAGACGCACCGATGCGCCGTCTGCGGCTTCACCACCACCGAGCCACCGCTCTTCCACAAGCACCTCCCCCAGCACAAGACGGACGGCTCGTCCCACCAGTGCGCCGAGTGCGGCCTGTGCTACACCTCGTGCCACTCGCTGGCACGCCACCTGTTCATCGTCCACAAGCTGAAGGAGGCGCCGAGCTCAAGGGATCAGCAGGAGAACGCTCAGGACGTCTCGGACACTCAGTGCAGGGTCTGCGGCAAGACCTTCGAGACCGAGCCGGCCTTAAACACGCACATGCGCACCCATGGCATGGCCTTCATCAAATCCAAGAGACTCAGCGCTGCAGAGAAGTGAGAGCAGCCCGGCGCCATCTAGAGGCGGCTTTTAGAATAGGCAAAAATAAAGGATGCGGACCTGTATGTGCGACAGTGGCGTTAGGTCGACCGTGAGGCGTTTTAGGTCAGGTCTTGTATAAATACACGAGGAAATGTATAAATATAAATACGTACCTACGCACAAAACTAGACTTGTGTGTCTAAACATATGTAATATATTCAAAGTGGATTTATGTGTATTTAAATAATCTACCTGAGCGCATTTTGTACACTTTACGATAGATGTTTGTATGGGTGTCGTCTTTTATACGCCAGATCTTTTATTTTCTATTCGGTCCCGTCTCGTCGTTGTCGTCGTCTCGTCCCCCCGAGCGTTGTGAGGTACGGTTCGAAAGCGAGATGCCAAATCCCTGAAGAGTCCACAGAGTTCGCTCGTTTTTGTTGTTTGTCAGTTTCCCAAAAGGGCCAAGACGTGCGTCTGAAATTTGCTTCTCACCTTTTAGCTGCTAATGAGAAACAAAGTAATAACTTAATACCTAAATCTGTACAAAAATACAAATGATTTGTGTCCAGTTCCTTTACTGTCCTTGCATATCAAACATCTCAAAATCTGAAAACATCAGATGGTGCGACCGTCCAAACATCAAAAGTAATGTAGGGAGTTAGAAGTGCTAGCGCCAGGTCTCTCCATCCAGGGCAAGTCTAAAAGCGCGTGAAAATACAAAAACGTATTTTTAACCTTTACACTTTCACTGACTTTAGCATATCGTTACAGATTGGCCATTGCCAGGTTCCCAGCAGACTGACCACTGCCAATGTGCGTCGGTTTTTTTCCAACCAAATAAATACATTTTTAACTTTAAGTTGGGTTCCGAATGAACACATATGAAAGATAACATCAGCGGTTTTTTTTGTTTTAAGTCAAAAGTTCCTTATGGATTCCAAGCTAGCTTTGTTTACGGCATTAACACCGGCAATTAAACACATATAGGGCCTTGGTGCCCAGTTGGGGCACTGTTGGGTCCTTGAGCAAGGCTCATAACCCACCATTTCTAGGATTGTACCAGTGTCGTTCTGGGTTAAGGCATCTTCTAAATGACGTAAATGTGGATAAATGAATCAAAATAGAGCATTTTGGAGAGACACCTGCAATTTAACCTAACTGTAAAATTTGCCTAAATTTGACCACCGTTTAGTTTTCAGTATTTATTTGCTTAAATTGTGTACTAAATTGTGCTCTTTATACATGAACATGAAACTTGCCCAGTATTGTGGATTTCAGATATAACAATAACAATATATTTTTATGAACATTTACAAAGAGGGATGAATGTCCTAAGTACCACCACAAACCACATGTTAAAGCCACCTGCTCCATGAACATTTCTCCCCCAAACACGTCTTGGCTTGACTCCGGTTTTGAGACACTTTGTGTACATTGTAGTTTTTTAAACCATTTTCTGAATAATTTGCACTTCCAAAAAGTTTACTTGAGGTTTTCAGTTTTAGGAAACACTTCCTGTTATTACTGGAACGTTCCCTATAGCACCTCAACTTACGTCCTGAGACAGCAGTGAGAGCCTTACATTTCTCCACATAATCAGATCCTATCCAGCTTTAATCTTATTGTATCAGCAGATCTTCTAAATGAATTTAAATTATAATAATCATATTTGCTAATAACGGACTATTTAATTCAGCCACGCCCACTGTTATAAGTCTGGCATAAAAGAGATTAGTCGGCGCTTCCGTTGCTCATTTGCCAAGGTGACACTAAGCTCTCCTCAGGTTTTCCCCCGATATTTCCTTTCAAAATCATTCAGCTACACATCTCCTGTATTTCTTGTTTACAGCTAAAGTGTCTAGAACCAAAAAACTAGAACTCTTAGCCATTATTGATGCTGTTTGATGGTTATAATCAAATACCCAGTATGTAAAACTCAAAACCGTACTCCACCACTCCAGTGTTGCTCTGGTTCGTTCCCAGGACGCCATTTGGATGTATTTTGTTTTTCTTTTTTACATTTTGGGTACATTTGTGAGAACGCGTTGTGCATGAGAGATGTTCCCGGTGGTTATTTCTTAGCTCGTCTTGCTGCTGTTCAGTAGGTTCGTTCAATGTTTGTGTAAAAGAAAACGACAAATCAGTTATTGTCAATAAATAATATAAGAAAATATCTTCTCATTCCTTACTCTTTCTTTTGCCTGCTCCTGATTTTAGTTTCTGTTTGTAGTTACTGTTTTAGATGCACTAAAATATTTTTCTTAAATTTATTTATTAATTTTCCAGTGACTGTTGTTTGTGCAAAAACTGCTGCTCAAAGTGCTTAGATGGTTAAAAGACAAAATCAAACGCTGTTTAACATCTGTTCCCTTTAACGGCCGAGGTCTTAAGAATTATAATAGGAAATAAAAGTCTGTTTTATATACATCTCATTCACGTCTGAATGACAAAACTAGTACGAGTGACACCTGCGGACAGAAAAGAGAACTGCAGTTTGAAAGGCAGAAAGAAAAATGGTAATTTTCAGTAAGTTGTATAAAAGACAAAGCAACGTGACTATTGTAATGTCCAGACATTAAATGGCACATATTTGTATTTACTAAAACAAACAACAGTATGAATATACAGTGGGGCAAAAAAGGTATTTAGTCAGCCACTGATTGTGTAAGTTCTCCTATTTATAAAGATGGGAGAGGTCTGTCATTTTCATCATAGGTACACTTCAACTATTAGAGACAATGAGAAAAAAAATCCAGGAAATCACACTCTAGGATTTTTAAAAAATTTAATTGTAAATCATGGTGGAAAAGAAACAAGTATTTGGTCACCCACAAACAAGCAAGATTTCTTACTCTCAGACCTGTAACTTCTTTAAGAAGCTCTTCTGTCCCCTACTCCTTACCTGTATTAATGACACCTGTTTGACCTCGTCATCTGTATAAAAGACACCTGTCCACGCCTCAAACAGACTCAAACTTAACCAGAGTGAATCTCAATAGGTCAGGCAGGTTGGTGTGAATAAATCAACTGTGGGAGCACTTTGTAAGAAATGGAAGACGTCAAGACCATTGATATCTCCCTCGATCTGGGGATCCACGCAAGATCTCATCCCGTGTGGTCCAACATGAGCATGAAATTGGTGAGCACAAATCTCATACTACACGAAGGGCCTGAGGAATGACCTGCAGAGAGCTGGGACCAAAGTCAACAAAGGCGACCATCAGTAACACACTCGCCGAGAGGGACTCAATCCTCTGCACTGCCCAAGCATGCCCCCTGCCTTAAAGCCAGTACATGTCCTGCCCGGGTGAAGTGTTTGAGAGAGCTATGAGGATCCAGAAGAAGATTGGAGAATTCATGTGGTCAGATAAACTAAAATAGAACGTTTCGGTAAAAACTCAACTCGTTGTGTTTGGAGGAAGAAGAATGCTAAGTTGCATCCCAAGAACACCATACCTACTGTGAAGCATGGGGGTGGAAACCTCATGCTTTGGGGCTGTGTTTCTGCAGAGGGGACAGGACGACTGATCCGTGTTAAGGGAAGAATGAACGGGGCCATGTATCGTGAGATTTTCAGCCAAAACCTCCTTCCATCAGTGAGAGCATTGAAGATGGAACGTGGCTGGGTCTTTCAGCATTACAATGATCCCAAACACATTGTTCGGGCAACCAAGGAGTGGCCCCGTAATAAGCATTTCAAGGTCCTGGAGTGGCCTAGCCAGTCTCCAGACCTCAACCCCATAGAAAATTTGTGGAGGGAGTTGAAAGTCCGTGTTGCCCAGCGACAGCCCTAAAACATTACTGCTCTAGAGGAGATCTGCATGGAGGAATGGGCCAGAATACCAGCTACAGTGTGTGCAAACCTGGTGAAGACTTACAGGAAACGTTTGACCTCTGTCATTGCCAACAAAGGTTATGTTACAAAGTATTGAGTTGAACTTTGTTATTGACCAAATACTTATTTTCCACCATAATTTACAATTAAATTCTTTAAAAATCCTACAATGTGATTTCCTGGATTTTTTTTTCCTTATTTTTGTCTCTCATAGTTGAAGTGTACCTATGATGAAAATTACAGACCTCTCTCATCTTTATAAGTAGGAGAACTTGCACAACCAATGGCTGAATACATACTTTTTTGCCCCACTGTACGAATATGAAAGCAGAAAATCAACAAATAATACATAATAAAACCGTAAAATGATTTAATAATTTAAGACCGTATTATTATTATTAATATTTGTTTATCTATTATTATTTTTGATGTTTTAACCCCACTTTTCCTGATCAGGGAAATGTGTATATCATAGTAAATGTCTAGTGTAACGAAAGACCTTCTCATCAATCCCTGATCTTCATGCTGGATTTCGAGACACGTACCTCGTAATCTGTAGCCAGGTGCATCAGCCGTTCCAGGTATTTAAAGCCAGGTCCATTGAAGCTTACCCGACAGAGCAGTGATGTTGCAGGTGAGAAGCTCCATAACCATTATTACCTTCAGCCTCTTCTTTCTCATCGCCCATGGACACAACATGACCTCGAGGTGCGCTCAGGACTTCTTCATGTTCCTGAAAGAACTGCAGAATGCCAAGCCTGAGCAATATGCCGTGCTGAGTAAGTCTTAAGATGAGCCAGGGTTAAATATGGAAACATAATCAATTACTAATAAGCAGTTAACACTTAATATTATTAATAACATGTGCATGTTCTGGTTTGTTGCTCAGTGTTTGATGCTTTCGGGAAGTTGGGCAGTGACGTAGAGGGAGGAAACGTGAACAGACTCGGATCGATAGAGGAGTGTTTGTCTGTTAAAGGCCATGGATTTGGAGGACAGTACTGCCAGATCTTCCTCAAACAGGTACACCTGGAGCATCTTCTTGGCAGTGGCGTGAGGGTTTTGCTTTGCATGCCTGATCAGCTTCTTAGCGATTACAGCAGAAAGCTTTCTTTCTCTTACAGGTCTTTTCCTGTCATTTCAGACAGTTTTTTCAGATCCTCAGTCAGCTGATTAGAGGAAATCATGACTGTTTAGTGTATGAATGACCCCTGTAAAATTAGTTTCTGGACTTTACTGAATTGGATTCATGTCTAACAATACGTTATATTCAGCCACTAAACACTAAACAGCTTTAAACTGTTCAGGAATATGTTAGGTTTGTGTCTAACCTAGTGAAACCTAGTTTAACCAGGTGTGCCCAATATTGGTGTTTGTGGCATGTGCCGTGTGTGTTACTGTTACCATACAGGGGGCTGTTCAGTATTTTGTGGGTATTTGTGTCCCTGATTCCTGCGATGAAGATGAAGTGAGGACCCTCATCTACAGTGAGTCTATATTTATATTTATCATATTTATGTGCTATATAAAACAACGTTACTCAGTGATGTGGCTAAGGTGTGTTAAAACTGTTGCTTTATAGTTGAGTGTGTTTTTTGTTTGTTTGTTAGAAACAGAGAGTGAGTCTCAGAGACTGTAAATAATTGTATGATTGTGTTTCGTTTTTCTGTGTAACTATCTTGCATGCATTATCACTATAATCCAGAAAAAGATGTTATGTGCGTTTGTGGTCTTGGATATAGGCAAATCTTATTTTTCTGTTTGTGCTTTTTGGGGGATGTCTTATTGTTTGTATACTGTGTCTAAGTGAAGATATGATGTTCACGAAGCGAGCTAACTCCGGGCTTTTTGAGACAGTTTTGTTCTATTTCGGTTCCACGAAAGAGGCTAAACTTAAGCCCCATTAAGTTACTATAGCAACATATGCGTTGGAAAAACCTGCTCTGTGACAGGCTAAAGCTGAGGCTTAACTTAGCTTCATCAATTCATATAATCGTCATATAATCACCGGCTTGAAACAGTGTTCAGGAACATCGTTCCGCTGCGGTACCGTCCAATAGTTGTGGATGTCCTCTTTTAATATAAAATCATAAACTTAATACAAGCTTATTTTTTTTAATGCGCTTCATATTTTGACTCTTTAGGCTGTTTAAATACAGCGTGAGCTTCGATTACAAAATGGCTTTAAGTAGTATCAACAGACTGCACCTGGATTTTATTAAGGGATCGGAACGAGCCTGTTTGGCTAACTAATGACAACATGGGGTGCCAAAACATTTGCGCAAACCCTTACTTATCACTCTGTGCCTCTGTAGTTCTTTCTGAACAAGATGTGAGCTCCGTTATCGCTCCTGTACCTCATCTGTTCGTATCCGATCCAACACTGGACGTTTATACAGTAGAGTGCATCAGTAACAACATGAGAGCCGATAGAGCTGCTGTAATCGGTCTGTGAGTAACACACACACATAATCACACAAAAACACACACTACGTACATATACACACACATAAGTGCACTGTAAACACCACATACAGTACTGTGCAAAAGTCTTAGGCCACCATTAGATTTTGTTTAGCAATAGTATACTAAGGTCAAATATATAGCCTACGTTTTAATACTGCATACACATTTCCTGTATTTTCTTCCTGAAACAAAGGTATATGGAATATTTGACACTATATGCAGTGGTGGATGAAGTGCACAAACCATGTACTACAGTTAAAGTAAGAGATAATCAAAATAAAATATTACTCCAGTAAATGTAGAGCTCCACTTGAGTAAAAGTACAAAAAGTGTTTGCCTTCAAATGGGCTTAAGTATCGAAAAGTAAAAGTACCATGATTTATTATGGCTCTAATCAGTGTCACTCTTGGTACACCATACGTTTAACAGAAGCTTAAATTACGTAATCCTAAACAGATTCGTTTTTATGCACACAAATGCCAAAAGGAACGACAGATTTTTCATAATGTAGCAGAGTTAAAAAAGGTATTTGACTTTGAAATGTAGTGGCCTTAAATAAAAAGTCACACAAAATGGAAATATTTCGATAAAGTAAACATACATGAAAAAACAACGTAAGTATAGTAAGGAATTTCGTTTGCTTTGTTACTGGTTGTATGAACACAGGTTACTGCTGTGTGTGTTTCCCTCACAGGTGTGTGTGTATCCTGATGATGACTCTGCCTCTCACAGCGTCTGTTTACTAAACCGGTGTCAACTGGTTAATTTTAAAGAAGAGAAGGCTGGAGGTCCAGACGGACCCGATCAACTACGGGAGCTTTTGGGTCCAGGCCAATCAGGGCAAAGAATGCATCCATTACAGGGAGAGCTGCAGAGAAACAGGAGAGGAACGAGAGGAAAAAACGAGTGAGTGAACGGCACATCAGTTATTAGTTCTTAATGCACAGGCTTCGAACTTTTGTCAAGGCTGTTGTATTTAGTAGCACTCTCTCGGTCCCTCAGTGATGATGGGATAGTGCGGAGTTTATCAGTTCAGTGTACCGGTGTGTTTGGCCGTAATGGTCTGGGTTCAGGATCCAGTTATCCCTCTCTGAATGGTGTTCGCATTCTCAGTCTCTTCTGGATCATCTTTGGACACACCCTGCAGCTCAGCGTCTGGAGCGGCCTCGGTACCGACCACCCAGAAAATAACACAGACATGTGATTATATCTGCCCTGAGAGAAACACTCTTGGAAAACCTCAGATTGACGATAAAGACTCGAGACTCGACTTGAACTCACATGAAAAAAAACTCACACTCTAAAGACTAGACTCGAAGCGGACAACTTGGACTCGTACACTAAAGAATAAACGTTGACACTAAAAACTCAAGACTCAAATCAGACTCATCTGCTAAAGATTTAAGACTTGAATCAGACTCATATATGCTGAAGACTTGAGACTTGGACTCAATCCAGAATACAACATTTTGGTTATCAGATCTTCCAGTGCTCATTACATGTTACAGCGTGTTTATTACAGTGTTAAATTAATAAAATATCGTGTATTTTAGATAACGTTAAGCGATGGAGGGAAGCTGTTGAAGGGACATCCTCTGTACCTGGTGGGCCTATAGTGGACCTGTTTATCTCGCTGTTGATACGTTGTTATTACTCGGGTTAATCTCCGGCAGTAACTTAATCGCTTATTATTTCTAATGTTATATTTATTACGTAATTACATTGTTTTTTAGAGGGACCCGAGTGCTAAATCACTGACTTGGGCTCCATCCAGAGATCAGAAGATAAAACTGCGTCTCCATCTTATCACTTCACTTCCTTTGAAGGAGGTTCAAAGGTTGTAATCACATTACAGTTACGATTAATTCTAAAAAAAAAAAAAATCATCCCTCGAGCTACTTGTGATTCTGAGCGAAAAAGCGAAAAACTTTAATTATTTCTTAAACGTTTAAAACAAACCTCCATTTCCACCAGGTAATGAGAGAAATGAGGCTTTCTGAAACTTTTAATCATTTGAACCGAATTATTCGGTTCAAAAAATAATTGTGTATCCAAGCGCGCCAACTTAACAACAAACATGCGACTTTAGTGACATCTGCTGGCCAGATTTGTGCAACTGCCTCTGTAAGACCAGAAAAAGTCCAAACTAACCACGATTTGAATTTCAATATTCCTTTCTCTTAAAAAAAAATAATATGGGAAAAAAATTGTAAAAAAAAAAAGTTGGAAGTAAAGGAATGAGTAATGGGATTAGATTTTATTGATTATTAAATTTTAAATTATTACTTCATAATTATATAATGAATTGTTATTGTTGAAGTTTTAATCATTATGTCTTTAATTTTTTTTATTGTCTAAGAGTTTTGTATATTATGACTCCGTTTTCCTTTTAAACATATTTATGATTTATTTATTAATATTAATAAATGTGGGTATTTATTCAGGTATACTTTGAATTTTTTTTTTATTATTTATTTACAGTTTATTTTTACGTTTTGTACAGTTTAAGCTCTATCAGTTTCTTTTCTTCTTTCTTTTGTGTGTGTGTGTGTGTGTGTGTGTGTGTGTGTGTGTGTGTGTGTGTGTGTGTGTGTGTGTGAAAGGAAATATTTAAGATGTAATATTTAATAATGATATAAGGAATTGTAGACTTTAAAAAAATTGTCTTGTTTTGCAAATTTGTTTTATTAATTAATATTAATAATTATTTTTTGTTTTAATTATTATGAATAATTTATTGGTGTATTCAATCAGTTATATGTTTTATTATTTTTTATTTATTTAAAGTTTATTTTTACATTTCTTACATGAAGCATGCTGTGAGTTTAAGCTCTGTCATTTTTTTTTTCCTTCCTTCTTTCTTTTCCGTGTGCGTGCGCGCGCAGGATCCAGCCGCTACACCTCTTCATCGTGTGTGGGATCGTCTCGCTGTTCTTCTTTGCACACAAAGGATCTTTCTGGTTCATAACAGAAGATGAAATCCTGAACTGTAACAAACTATGGTGGTCCAACCTGCTGCTCATCAACAACCTGTTCCCCGTCACACCCACTGTACGCTACACACACTCACGCACACACACAATAAAGCACACACACGAAAGCTCACATCTGAACCTTTGTGTTGATGTGCGATACAGTGTGCACCCTGGACCTGGTATCTCTCCATCGACTTCCAGTTCTACATAACGACACCACTGCTCATTTTCCTCTACAGATTGTGAGTGCACTTACTTTTTCCCGTTTGAACTTATTACATGTTTTAGTGATTTACAAAATGGAAAACAAAGTGGAACAAAATGAAAAACCCTAGTAGAACGTTTGGAAAGGGGTCCAAATGTTTTGCAGACGGCAAATTTTATGTTCATGTCTTTCTTTTGAAATCTTTGTGTTAGAGTCAAAGTCATATCGTGTGTCTTATTTATTATATTTTCTTTTAATATGTTCTCCCTTTTAATTCTGATATTTATCTTCCGTTTATTTAAACGATTACTATGTTATTAATTAGTAATTAGTCTTACATATAATATCTAGGCTGTACGCAGGTTGGTTTTCTTAGTCTTACTAAGCTTTCTTCCTTATGTAAATGATCAGCCTGACCCTTTTGGCTTTCCATGCAGTCTTGTAGAAATGCTTGGGCATCCCTGGTCCATTCAGCTTAACTCGAATAGAGCAAACGTCACAAATATGACACATTCTGGCACGTTTTTATGCATATATTACAAAACGTACAACAAAGCAACTCATAAAAAGTCTGATCCTCTGTACCTCTGTAACTCATGATTTTGTTGGACATTAAATCTTGTCGCGTTCACATTTCAGAAGTAAACGAGCCATAGTTGGCGTCTCCGCAGTCCTGCTGGTGATGTCCTGTGTTTGCGGCTCTCTAATCACAGGGTTCCTGCGCTTACCGGTTCACCAACCCACAGTCCTGTAAGCAGAAATCTAACTTTGTATGTTGTTTGAACTTTTTTAGAAATGTTGGATTGCTGCAAAACTCGGTATGCAGGTCTGTCTCGGGCAGATATGTAAATGATTACAGGTGTGGCCACAATGGGGTGTAAAAGTGCTTCTCCTGAAGCACTGCCCTATAAAAAGGCTCTCAGAGGATACTTTTGGGTAGTGTACCTCTTTGTGAGAGATCGTACGACGGACTTGAAGACATTTTGCGCGGTTTTTGCAGACTTTGACACAGCGCATCCTTGTGGTCATTTTGACGAACGCTGCCATCTGAGCCGTTCTGACCTAGCTGGTAGGAGGTGCTGGGAAGAGTGGTTTTATGGGGGCACACACACACGGTGAACAGGCTCCAGACAGACCCCTAGTAGAGAGGATCGTTTGATCCACCGACAAGCACGAGCAACCACAACTTCGTTATTCATAATCCAGACACAGGGGGCACTTTCACTAAACACCCGTTTCTGCCCAGACCATTTCCAGGGGCTTAGCAGAAGGAAATTTGTTGTTAAGGCCAGCCACCAAAATCTGGACTGCTACGGACTGGAACCGTATCGTCTTTAGCGATGCATTCAGGTTCTGTTTGGGATCTGACGACGGTCGGGTTTGAGTGTAGAGGCCTCGGAGTGAGCGCTTCAATCTTGCCTTTGCTGTGGAGTGATGATGATCTGGAGAGTCATTGCATACGACAGTCGGTCATTTCTAGTAGTGATCCGAGGGACACTAACAGCTCAGCAATATGATAAATAAATAAAAACACGATCAAGGTTGTCTGTTTGTTTTTTCTGTCCATGTTACTTGATATTTTATCCTCAGCGAGTACGAGAGCTACTTTCAATTCTACTACAACAAGCCGTACACCAGATACGGTCCGTACCTGCTCGGAATCCTCTCGGGAATTCACATGGTCACGAAGAAAGAAGCTTTCATAAAGCGACGGGTAATATAAATGCACAATATAAGCACTTTAAATAAAACAGTACAATTTGGGAAGATCCGCTTTTACGAAAACTACATCGGTACAAAGTCTGGTTCCGCGTTTCTTGTCCTGTCTTTCAGTGGCAGGCTGTCGCCGGCTGGGTCGTCTCGCTGTCCATCATGGCTGCGACGATGGGATTTGCGCATGTTCTGAGGGGTCAGGGGTCTGTGGGTCACGCTGTGTATCAGGGGCTCCATCGCTCCCTCTGGGCCCTGGCTGTGGCCTGGGTCATTGTCGCTTGTGAGGAGGGATACGGAGGTAATAAAACTTACACCCTTGTTCACTGCGAAAGCCTCGGGTTGCCTTTATTTCGTACTAAAAACATCGCTTGTTGTTGTTACTCCCCTGCAGCTTTGTGAATACATTTTTTTCCCTACCCTTGTGGATCCCGTTCTCCAACATTAGCTTCGCCTGCTACCTCGTTCACCCCGTTCTTATTTTGCTCTACAACGGCCAGCCAGGAAAACGCCCATCCACTACACCGACCTCAACTTTGTAAGTGAGCATGATCTCTTTGCCTCTTAATAATCCAGTCTAAACTCCTGGAGATCATTTACTAAGTCTACTGTCTGTATTTTCATTACCATTTCACCCCAATTTTCCACCCCAAGTTTGATGCAAATGCTGGTGTTTTAATCCAACGTCCCCCCCCTCTCTCCCTCTCTCTCCTTCCAGCTGTATCTGTTTTCTGGCCTCACTCGTTCCCCACCATGGTTCTTGGTTTTGTTCTCTCACCGTCACTGATTGAGAAACCGTATCAGCTTCCTGAGTTTCTCCTTTCACCCAATTTTCACCCCAAGTTTGATGGCAGATGCTGGTGTTTAATCCAACGTCCCCCCCCCCTCTCGCCCTCTCTCTCCTTCCGCTGTATCTGTTTTCTGGCTCACTCGTTCCTCCCCATGGTTCTTGGTTTTGTTTTTTCCTCACCGTACTGATTGGAACCGTATCAGCTCCTGATTAAAGCTAAAGGATAAACACCTTCCCTTCTCATACTGGACTCATACTTTCAGATGGACACTGCATTCACTACTCTAACATATTAAATACCAAATGTTAATTATCCTATGTGTATGTAATTGTTTGCCTTCTTGAATTGTACATAACACATTATAATTGTATATGTTTATAAAAAATAAAATAATGACTATAAGAGAGTTGGCATGTGCTGTTTAATACCTTGGGTCCTGGTCAAGTCAAGTCAAGTCAGATCTATTTATATAGCGCTTTTTACAATGGAGCATTGTCTCAAAGCAACTTTACCAGTTTAGATTATCTCCTAATAACTACGTCCTATCCCAAATTGAGCAAGCCTAGGGCGACAGTGGCAAGGAAAAACTCCCTAGCTCTAGGAAGAAACCTTGGGTGGACCAAGACTCCAAAAAGGGACCCAACCTCATTGGGCGGCAGGTAGATGATACATCTAAGAGCGAAACTAAAGAAACCATGGAGTCAAAGTTCGAATAAAATGTGAAAGTATCACATCTTTTTATCTAGTGCGGCATTCGAGCACATTGATAAATCTAAGCATGTAGTCTATTTCCACTACAAAGCTAGAAGTCTCTGAGTCAATGTCAAGAGCTTCGATACAGTCAAATAATCGTGAAGTCAGCAACCATACTCAACCAGCATCTAAGTGGCCCGGGTATGGTGGGGCTGGAGCTGATGACCAGAAGCAGCTTGAGTTGGAGCTACAAGCGATGAACATCATGTGTGGGGCTGGAACTATGTGCTGGAACACAGATCGGAGAGAAAACAGACGATGGTAATTAGTTATTGATTAAGAGCACAGTGTCTATTAACAATCACTGATGCCAAGTGTAGCATGAGACCCCGGCAGCATTAGCTATAGCAGCATAGCTAGAAAGAGGAGAAGAACTGGTAGGAAACACAGCCAAGAGGGATCACATGAGACATTGGCAACCCCACGGGGAGGCAGAAGACAGCAACCCAACATCTCTGATCACCATAAGACTCTTTGACTATGAACCCCCAGCCTCTGCCCTTATCTAAGGCAAGGATGCACGAGTCAAGATCACGAGGACCGAAGCCCATTTTCAGCCAGACCGCCCACTCGACAATCCTGGCTAGCGACAAGGCAGGCAGGCCAGACATGAACTCTAGACTCCGGCCCCAGCAACCCAAGCCATGCATCCTGGTCTAAATCTAGTCAAAAGCCTGTGTAAATAGGTATGTCTTTAGCCTAGACTTAAAATTTGTAGAGTGTCTGAGTCTCGACCTAAAGTGGGAAGTTTATTCCATAGTTGGGGGGCCATGTATGAGAAAGCCTTTCCCCCTGCTGTGACTTTTTTAATTCTAGGAACTAAAAGAAGTCCTGCAGCCTGCGAACGAAGTAGACGAGTTGGATTGTAAAACTCTAAGAGTTCACTCAGATAATGTGGGGCCAGGCCATGTAGAGCTTTATAAGTTATAAGAAGTATTTTGTAATCAATGTGGAATTTGACTGGTAACCAGTGCAGTGATGATAGAACAGGAGTGATATGATCAAATTTTCTAGTTCGAGTTAGCACTCGGCAGCTGCATTTTTAACTAACTGAAGTTTATTTATAGATTTACTAGAGCATCCAGTAAGTAAGGCGTTACAGTAATCCAACCTTGAGGTTATGTTGGTGTGTTTTGATGAATGCTGGAGTTTATTAGACTGTGCTGGTGTTTGGTGGTAAATGTTGATGTTTGATGGTACACCCTGGTGTGTTTTGATGTTGAGGTTTTATTAGGCACTGATGGTTAATAACGTTGGCTGATTGGGTTCTGTTTTTGAAACCAGTAGCAAAACTTTCTTTTATGTCTGATTCTGCTCTTTGACTCCCTGCTGCGTTTGTGATTAGAAATGTTTTGATTCATGGTTTTCCTTTCAGACTCGAGGTCTGTCTTTTACACAGCAGGTTCCATACACACTCACAATCAACCTGAAGAGGTTCAGAGCTCTTTAAGATCAAGTGATTTTATAATTTATTGTAGAGAAAGTGAAAGTTGATTGCTGCCAAATATTAAACATCGAATATAATAGAGGAATAAATGCTGTTTGTGGATATGACACGATTACCGAGCTGCATTTCTCATAAATAAACTATCTCATAAATCTGATCTTGGTATATAAGCAAGAACATAGTTTTATTTTAAAAAGTCTAAGTTTTTCTCCCTTCTACTCAGTGTTAATTGAACACTGAAAATAATTTACATAATCCCTACAGTAACGGACTTATAGTGTATGTAACATTTCTGGACGTTTTAATTATCTATTCACAAAACTATTAATAATTGGGTTATGTGCTTAAACATTTAGCATGTGTAAATGTTACATTGTTAAGTATGCATTTAAAGAAAGTCGTATTTTGTTGTTTTAATAAACTATAGTTAGATCGAAGCGAAAAACTCCAGAGGGTCTGCGCTATTTTGCTGAAAGATAAATACCGCCATCTTGTGGATGTCTTACGACGTGCAGTAATATGAGGCTATGTGTTGCTAATGTTGTATGCTATATTTAGATCCTAATCATCAATTCGGTTTGAGGTTTAACATGTTATACATTTTGTAATTTGAAGGATTTATGTCATAATGGGAAAAAGTATGGAAAAAAACACAATTTGGCAGATTCAAAAGTCCATAATTACCTCACAATCCTTCCCTGAGGATATTTATTGACTACTAAACTTTTTTACACACACATACCTGCATTTGAATACTTGTATTGTTAGAGGCCTTTATAATTGGCTGGTAAAATTCCGTTTAATTCGATATGTAGAGTTCAAACTGAATGAGTGTACGGCAGGTGTTTTTAGGTTGTGTAGTTTCACACTGTAGGTGGCAATGTCGTCCTGCGCTCTATAAAATGGCCGCTGACTTTGTTGTCGATGTTTATATCGTGCCAGAACAAAAAAATGCATACATAATGATTTGTAAAGCACACTTATACATATTTCATATTTAATAGTGAATATCGTTTTTATTCCTGATTACTGAAGTTAATTCTAGTCTCAAAGTACCACACGATGAATCGTTTTATTAACTTTGTAGTTAACTAGCTAGCTGGGCTAGCGAACTCGAGCACTAACAATACAGGGCAGTAATAGGCAATATAGATCATTTTCCATTTTCTCCCCCTTAAAGAGTTAAAGAGTTCTAACATTATAAATTAGGTTCCACACTAACTCTGAAATGACGTAAATTAAAATAAAATGAAACCATTGTATAGTACACTCGGGCCAAAAAGTATTTAGCCAGCAACTGATTGTGCAAGTTCTCCTACTCCTACTCTGCAATTTTCATCATAGGTACACATCAACTATGAGAGACAAAATGAGAAAAAAAAAATCCAGGAAGTCACATTGTAGGATTTTTAAATAATTTAATTGTAAATTATGGTGGAAAATAAGTATTTCATCAATAGCAAACGTTCAACTCAGTTCTTTGCATCATAACCTTTGTTGGCAATGACAGAGGTCAAACGTTTCCTGTAAGCCTTCACCAGGTTTGCACACACTGTAGCTGGTTCCTCCATGCAGATCTCCTCTAGAGCAGTGATGTTTTGGGACTGTCACTGGGCAACACGGACCCTCAACTCCCTCTATAAAGTTTCTATGAGGTTGAGGTCTGGAGACTGGCTAGGCCACTCCAGGACCTTGAAATGCTTTTTATGGAGCCACTCCTTGGTTGCCCGAGCGAAGTGTTTGGGATCATAGTCATGGTGGAAGACCCAGCCATGTTTCATCTTCAATGCTCTCACTGATGGAAGGAGGTTTTGGCTGAAAATCTCACGATACATGGCCCCGTTCATTCTTCCCTTAACACGAATCAGCCGTCCTGCCTCTTTTGCAGAAAAACAGCCCCAAATCATGATGTTTCCACCCCCATGCTTCACAGTAGGTATGGTGTTCTTGAGATGCAACTCCGCATCATTCTTCCTCCATTTGAGTTTTACCAAAAAGTTCTATTTTGGTTTCATCTGACCATATAATATTCTCCCAATCTTTCTCTGGATCATTCCATATGCTCTCTGGCAAACTTCAGACGGGCCTGGAAACACATACTGGCTTAGCAGGGGACACGCCTGGCACTGCAGGATCTGAGTCCAATCTTGGGTCGTAGTGTGTTACTGATGGTAGCCCTGTTACTTATTTGGTCCCAGCTCTCCTGCAGGTCATTCATCAGGTCCCTCCGTGTTAGTTGTGGGATTTTGCTCACCGTTCTCCACCAATAACCATTTTGACCCCACCGGATGAGATCTTGCATGGGGGCACCTGATTGAGGGAGATTATCAATGGCCCCTTGTATGTTTTTTGCATTTTCTTCAAAATTGCTCTCACAGGTTGATTTATTCACACCAACCTGCTTGCCTACTGTAGATTCAACTTTCCCAGCCTGGTGCAGGTCTACATTTTTCTTCCTGGTGTCCTCGACAGCTCTTTGGTCTTGGCCATGGTGGCCATGTTTGAGGCTGTGGACAGGTGTCTTTATGAGACAACAAGTTTCAAACAGGTGCCAATACAAGTAATGAGTGGATAACGGGAAGAGCTTCTTAAAGAAGAAGTTACAGATCTGTGAGAGTCAGAAATCTTGCTTGATTGTGGGTGACCAAATACTTATTTTCCACCATGATTTACAATTAATTCTTTAAAAAAATCCTACAGTGTGATTTCCTGAATTTTTTTTCCTTATTTTGTCTCTCATAGTTGGTGTACCTATGAATGAAAATTACAAACCTCTCTCATCTTTCTAAGTAGGAGAACTTGCACAATCAGTGTTGACTAAATTACTTTTTTTGCCCCAGTGTATATACGTGTAATTAATCATTTCATATATTACAAAAAAATCTTACACATAAACAGTGCTTTTTTATCAGCTTATCATTTTGAGTATTAGTCATTGGAATTACAAAAACAAGTTGCTGTTGGAGAGAATTTGTGCTGTTTGTTTTCATAACACCGTGTTGGTTTTTGGTTGCGCCTGAACGATGGCAGGTTCTGCGCTTTCACGCCACACCTTTCTGCGAAAACTTTGGGTGAAAAATAAAATGAATGGAAAATCAAACATGCTGGTTCACATCGCACACAAACAACAGCTGGCCAGGGTACGGCAAAAACAAACACACAAAACGTGAGCAGGTGTGTATATTAACACACAGTCATGATTTAAAATGTGAGGCCAGAAAACGGTGGTGAAAATAACTTGCCATGGTGCAAAAGCTTTCCAGAGGGCATTCTTCAGCTTTCTGGACGGTCTCACAACTTGTATCATGACTGCGTG
The DNA here is from genome assembly GCA_025084515.1 of Ancistrus triradiatus. Taxonomy (NCBI): domain Eukaryota; kingdom Metazoa; phylum Chordata; class Actinopteri; order Siluriformes; family Loricariidae; genus Ancistrus; species Ancistrus triradiatus. The sequence goes on along the minus strand of JAJAGP010000418.1, from coordinate 244,510 downwards.
TTATTATACACACCTGCTCAAGTTTGTGTTGGCCGTATGGGATCTTTGTTGCTTAGAAGTTACCCTGGGTTCCGTTTTATTACACGCCATGCTCATGGAGTGATCCCTTTGTTTGGTCTAAACACTCCTGTGGAGAGTAACAACAATCCAAACTCTAGAGAGGGTTTGGTAAGCTTTTCCAACTTGATGAGAATCTCTTTTTCTCATAACATAATAACAACCATATTTTGGGTAGATGCTTTTTATTTAAACCACATCATTTCTTGTCGTTATGAAATTCCTTATTTAAATTATTTTTTTATGATTTTTTTTCTTCTTACTTATTTCTTATTGCTGGGTGTATTTCTGTGGCTCTCTAAATGATCCTGTATGGCGTGCTTGAAGGGAAGCCTGCACCCTTATGTCCTAATGTTTTTACACCAAAACACGGCTCAATACAAAAAAACACAAAAGCAAGGAAAAAAATGCTGACGAACACCACACAGTCTTACACACATACTCTCTGTGTTCGTAACGGATCTGGCGAGGCGAGTGTGTGTTTTAGCAGAGCTCGAGGCCGATTTTGTGCTTAAGTTTAGATGTAGGTTTCCATCAGCCCTGTGGGTTTTCTGGACTGAGCATAAGAATTTAGAAGAGTTTACTTGTACTTTTTAAATATTTCTTCCTGATTTTTAACTCCACATATAGTGGTCACAGGCGGTCCAGAACCTTTCCCGTAGAAATGCACACTTGCTTTAGAGACTCCAGTTGACCTAACACATGTCTTTGGGATATGGGAGGAAACCCATGCAGCCATTGGGAGAACATGCAAACTCCACACAGCAAGCGACCACGCCATGAATCGAACTGGGTATCTCTTTAGGAGACCACCCTAATACCACCCTAATAAATAATAATAATAATAATTAATAATAATAAAAACGCGTAGGAATAATAACATAGAACTAAATAACTTAAATAAAAAAACGTAAAACTTACCTAAACCATGACTTTTTCTCCTGACTTTCTCTGGCCTAGATAATTAAAAGTCTAAATAATTAAGATAAAAGTAGCTAATGACTATTAGTTTTAACCTAAAAGTAAAATACAGTTGTATAAACACTAAATATACTAAAACTAAATAAACCTTCCGAATAGAAAATAATATTCCAAATATTATTTCACTCCGCAATCACATAAACACTGACTAAGTCCCTGTATAGGAATAAAAACGTCTTTATTATGTTTAGGAAGCTGTTCTGATGTTTTTGTAAGAACCGGTTGAGCTTTACCAGTGTTTCCAGGTTTTCTGCGAAAATCCGCATTCTCGAGTTCCTGTTTTTTCAGGGAATTTGCTAAATCTGCGAAATGCAAAATAGTTTAGGTTATACACAAACAAAAAGGTGAGCGTGTACACACCACACACCACACACGCTCACACCATGCTCAGTGGAACTCTTGGTGAGAATCTTTTATTAGTGTTATTTTAAACTCGATGAGGGGCAGCACCAACACTAGCTGCTGCAGCACCGTGGCCAGGGAACCGGGCCTGGTTTGGTCCACAATTTCGTGTAAGCGGTCTCATCTTCTCTCCATGTAATTGTGCACGCCTGATCGAACACAGCCAGGAAGAAATCCGCATCATCTTTAGTCACGCACATGGGAGGTTTCACACGGAACGTCTAGGACCCGGGTCACAGCGGCGACACAGAGCACAAAGAGAGAACGGAGAGTAAACAAATCAGAGTTGTGCAAGCCTTGGTGAAATAAAACGAAACGATTCCATGACTCATGATTCATGACTTATGGTTGTACCCTTTGATTATTTGACCGAATTCAAAGTGTTTCAAAATAGTTATTGCTGAAATGTTTGTTTGTGTGCACTTGGGTGGCCAGCAGGAATCTGACCCAGGTTCGAGTCCCAGACATCACCCACAGGCATCTGGGAGCCGATTAGGGGATGAGTTCCCAACGCTGCAGCAGCGACCTCTTCCGAGCTTGGTTGGTCTTTGTTTAATGAATTCTAGGTCCGGACCTAGGGAGGTAACCCCCATGGGGGGGAGTGGGGACCCCCAGGAAACCGGGTCACCGGTTCCTTGGTGGCACCTGCAGTGGGACTTTATCTTATTATTATAACAGGTAGTGTCCATTTCATAATGGCGCAGACATATGTATTTCGAATATAAACACTAATAAGCATGTCAGAAAGTATAACCATCATAAATCGGGGAGCATCTGTACGTCTAATTCTTTTGTAATTCTAATGGTAACCACTAGAGGCGATAGTGACACTAGAGCCAAACTCATGCAGCTTTAACAATATTTGTGGTTCATTTAATTTCCACACAGTACATCGTCAATCTCTAGAACTAACTCAAGGGTGTAGGGTTTGAATCGATTATGAATGAGCGCAGCAATCATATTTTTACCTGGCCGTAAATCCCTCCTCTCCCGATCAGCACCCCCATGTCCTTGGTGTCCTCCATTATCTCCAGCATGGCATCAGTGGGCAGAGGCTCCCGACTCTCCTGAAACAATGAACAGGTCGGTTTAATGTTTATCTGTGCAGGAGTTTTGGTAGGTTTGTTACTCTTATGCAGTGCCGAGATTTTTCTCAGGTTAATTTTTGATGAATCTTGTAACATATCTGGACATCATGCCATGCAAACTCCCGCATTCCTTCGGGTTAACCAGCCATGTTATTTTAGGAGAATGATTGACCATGACATGGAGGCACATTGAACTCCAGAACGTCCTGAACACTGAAGGAGTTTCTGCCGCTGGAACAGAACGATTTTTGTAAGGTTTTCTGGATGTTCAGTTTTCACTTATTGTGTAACAGATGTAAACTTATGACAGACCTGCAATTCCATTTCTGGGCCAGCAGATGTCAGAGTCATAAAGCTAAAATCTGGCACCATCTGCTGTTAAAGAGTCTGTGATTTCTTTGTTTATTCGGAAGCATTTGGGAGCTCGAAGTGTTCGACACAAATTAATTCATTTTTCTTTAATTAGGACTCACTTTATCTTTCACCCATCTCCACTCCAATCTGCAAGTCCTTTTCCACGAACGTCTCCGATGATCTCGTATTTTGTCTCGCAGCTTGCGAGTTCCGTCAGCAGGTGAGTTCCGACCACGGCGCAGTTCTCCTGGATCTTATCCTCCTTAATCGTCTGAGTATAAACCACACACGTATGAACTCACATACAACTATTAAACCTTTAAAAAAAGTATGGAATTTACATTTTTAGATAGATTTTTTAAATTAAAATTTTTTTAATCGCGTGATACAAATTATTATAAAAAATGTGAAAATAATGAAACGTTAATCCTTTCGGTAAAAATAACAACTTGTGGGTCCACGGACAATATCTCGACCAGTTTCTGATTTTTTTTATCTCCTTTTTTATGGTCTGTACTCACATCCCCAGCACGGCGGAGGCGATGTGTGCAGGCAGAGGGTTTCCACCGAAAGTGTTTAAAGTGGAGACCCTTAGCGAACGAAACGAGCAATTTCTACAGACAAACACACTGTTACACACTTATATAACATTTTACTATTTCAATTAGTTATGTTAGTAGTTGCGGACACGCCCCCTTTCACACGTTTCATCACCCGATGTCCAATTGTGTCGCAGTAACTGCCACCCAGGCCACAGCACCTTCAAAAAAGTCTCCTTAAACTCACCTTCAGTCGTGACCACAGCTCCCGATCGGGAATCCGTTCGCTATTCCTTTAAAGCATGGGTCACTATATCTGGAACGACGCCGTTGAGTCTGAAATCCCCAGAAGTGACTCCTGTGCGTCCGAAACCCGGTCTGTACCTGATCAAATATTTAGAATCCGAATTTATCCGACCCAGGAGTTCCTGATGCAAGAGCTGACAGGACTGGGGCTCTAATTAAAGGGAATTATTTTGGTCCTGATAGTGCATTACCTTTTATTTAAATTAATATTTTACGTTCCCAGATTATAAAACACTAAATCCCGAAGGCACAGCAATTGTTACATTTTTTAAAATATATATATATATATATATATATATATACACATACATACATACATACATACATACATATACACACACACATTTATTTATTATATATACACTGTTGTCTCATATTCTAGTTTTATATTCTCGATTTCTTTTTATCCATCATATATTCTCTATTTCAATTATTCTATTTCGCTTCTGTTTATTTAAACTATTACTAAAAACATTAATTACGTAACTTAGTTTAATTCTTCTATAACAGATCATTAATCTGCAGTGTTGATGGTGTAGATCTATTCATGTGTACAATAATTGAATAGGACAGTCGTGTGTTTGTACCTCATCTGCGATGCAGACTCCACCTCGGTCCCTCACTAGCTTGTAGGCTTCTGTGAGGAATTTTTTGGGATATTGCACAGTTCCTCCGAGTCCCTGCAGAGAGAGGAGGATATGATTTAACTTTAGCTAGGATTAAACATGTGATTATGGGTCAATGGTACGAAGAAAGAGCAGCATTACAGACTGATAAATGAACTTTCCATATAGCAGCAAAATAGATATAAAAATATCATATCCTAAAGACGTTTACTAATTATGGAAATACTTATGGTATATCATCAAAAATAATACAGGGTAAATTCCTGTTTGGTTTTACATATATATAATAATAGATTGTGTTAATACTAAAATAAGAATCATTCAATAAAAACCCTCATCTTACAATTTTACATCTCAGTCATCTAAAAATGAAATAATTTATATCTACTTTGTTTTTTTAATGAAATGTGATTCTGAGCTCTGTGTGAAGCAGATTAATTAAATATAACTTCTAATTAAATGAGCGTTAACATACAGACTGAAGCTAGTTTGAATATTTTGGTCGCTGTTGGTAAAAGATGTCCTGATTAAGTTCTGATTCTTACCAGAATCGGTTCTCCGAAGAAAGCAGCGATGCGGCTCGGTACTGTTGTATCAAAAACTTCCTTCAGCTGATCGATGTATTTATCATTGGCCTGGCAGTGATCTAACATAAGACACATTCAGATCTTAAGTAGTGTTTACATTATAAGTAAAGCAAAAGTGATGATATTTATCATATCAGCCCTATAGGACAGCTTTGTAAACTTTAGAATACTTACATTTACATTTACAGCATTTAGCAGACACCCTTATCCAGAGCCACTTACAATTGATACAGTCTTACAATCCAAGCAATTGTGGGTTAAGGGTCTTGCTCAAGGACCCAACAGTGTTAGCTTAGCAGAGGTGGGATTTGAACCCTGGACCTTCTGGTCCGTAGTCCAGTACCTTACCTGCTAGGCTACCACAGTCCACTTACTTAAAGTCTTAAGCTAACGCATCGTAGATTACAATGACAACATTATTTACATTTACTTTATTTACATCATTTTAATTTACTCTGAGCTTAAGGTAAATTTATTTTCGTTTTAGTTTATTAAAGATTTTAAAGTTCATCCTAAGAACATTTAATGCGGTTACATCAACATCTAGGTGGAACAGCTGCAATTTGCCAGGTCGGACGTTACGCACGCACAATTGGCTACGTCTGACAGATCGTCCCACGGTACTGCAACAGCGCCCCCTTAAGCAAACTATGTTTAATAAAATAAAGGTTTAGACCGATTTCACACTGAAGTAACTTAGAACGCAGGCGCGAGCATTTCTGTTTTACTTGTGTTTCTAATCATTCCAATGAAAAAGGTTGGTCTGTGACAGCTGGACTCAAAGCCCCAGAATGCAATGCAGACGTTTGCTGGTAAGTGAGTAGGTGGATAATGTGTTGGAAAAGCATTATGGGTATTGTAGTCCATTGCTTACTGATGAAACTATAGACTGATAAAAGATGGTTAACCAAACCAGAACAGTACAGGAGATCACCCAGAAATCTTTTTTTTTTTTTTTTTTTTTTTTGTGATTTAAAAAAGCATATATTAAATGATCAAAATAAACGTTTTAAGTCATTTAGTGTGGATTTTCCCTTTAATACAGATGATTCAAATGGTCGTGGTGTTTTTTGTTGTTTGTTTTGTGTGTGTGTGTGTGTGTACCTGGTGAGCAGCTGCAGGTCCTGATGGTCTGTACAGGTGAATCTCTGCAGTGTTTCCCTCCCCAGGGCCCCCTGAACACATCAGGACACATGGTCTAATGGAGGGAAATTACACATGGAGAATCAGGAAAACCCATGCCCAATGAGAAATAATTGCAGGCAGAAACTTGCTGCTGCTCATTCTGGTATTCCTGATAATTAAACGTTCAGTACTGACACCTAAGCCGGATACATACGTTGTGGCAACCCATGTTGGAGGCCACGGGGTATTTATACACCGTGTTGGAGGTCAGACCCATGGCGACTGGACTTCCACCGTGATAGGAGCCTCTAAACAACACAAAGGAGAAAAACAAGCATTAATTAAATGAAATAACCCTTTTTATGCACTCTCTCAGTGAGAAACTGTCTTATGTGACAGTGCAACATATTTCCCGTTGTACAACCCCAAATTGGAAAATTCAAATAACAAAAATCCACAGTGTTTCTTATATTTCCTTTGACTTTTATTTAATTGCAGGCAGTATGGACCAGAGATATTTCACTTTTTTTTTGGAGCACTTCTTTTCATTTATTAATAAACCTCTATCCCTGCATTCAGGCCTGCAAGACATTCCAAAAAAATTGGGAGGGGGGGGGGATTTTAGGGCTAGAAATGACAAAATGACATTATCATGAGTCTTTGAGGAGTAAAGCTGATCAGACGATCTCCAGTTTATCAACAAATGTTTAAAAACAATGTTCCTCAAAGAAAGATTGGAAGGGATTTATAAATTTCTCCCTCTACAGAACATAATATCATTAAACAAGTCAAGGAATCTGGAGGAATTTCCTAAAAAGCCTAAACTGAAGAGGGGTGATCCCTGCTCCCTCAGACGGCACTGCATCAAGAACCATCATTCATCAATAGCTGATAGAACCACATGGGCAAGGGATTCCTTTATCAAACCTTTATCAAAATCTACAATAGAGAGTTACATTCACAAATACCCCTTAAAACGTTACTGTGCTAAAAAAAAGCCTTATGTTATAACCATGTCTAGAAGGGGCTTCGACTTCTCTGGGCTCGGAGGCATCTGGGATGGACCATCACACAGTGGGGACAGGGATTGTGCTCAGACCCATCAGTATCACAGATCTTTTGTGGACCAAAGAGGAAATGTTTTAAGGCACTTGATTAACGAATTCATTCAACTGACCTGAGAGTGATGGCGTCAAAGTTGCCGGTGTATAACCTCGCCATGAGCAGAGCCAGATCGTTTGCCTCAGAGCCGCTGTTGGTCAGGTATACAACCTGCAAACACACACACACACACACACACACACACACACACACACACACACACACACACACTTCTGATCTTTACGCCATTTTTGTTTGACTTGTCTTTTCCTTATGTCATGTTCTAACATCTGTCGTCCCGCTCCGGGTTGTGCGAGCTCCAGTCCATCGCAGGGTAGAGTACGCTGTTGCAGAGCCCCCTGACTTGTGTCTTACTGTAGCTAAATAATAAAAAAAATTAAATAAATAAAAACTGCAGTTTATGTCAGCTGAAGAAACCAAACTCTAAAAGATTAAAATTAAGATGCTGTTTTTGCATCAGGTCGTTTGCACCGGTAAGAGCACGTAGGAACTCGTGCAGATAAAAATGAGCAAATAAGTAAATAAATAAATAATAGGAATAAGAAGAATAAAAGGAGTGGTCTAAAATCAAACATACTGTACAAAACTGTATTAGCTGTTGAGATTTTGTGCGAAAAATGACCAATAATTATAGAAAGAAATCAATAAGTAATAATCAGAAGAGGTATTTTTGATCTTTGTGGATAGTCCTGTCATCTCACAGCTCCAGAGACCCGGGTTCGAGTCCCGTCTGTCTGGAGTGGGTACCTGTCTGGACCGGGGTTCAGTCCCAGACGTGCTTTAGGTCAGTTGCTGTCTCTAAAGTGTCCCTGTGTGATTGTGAGTGTGAGTGTGTTTGTGCCCTGCAATGAACTGGCACCCTGTTTAGGGTTGGTTCCCACGTTGCACCCTGTGCTGTGAAGTGTGTGTGTGTGTGTGTGTGTACTTTCAGAGGTTCAGGCAGATGAGAGACGAGCTTTTCGGCATATTCCTGAATCGGAGGATGGACGTAGATGGATGACGTGTGCCACAGACGCTGCAGCTGCTCCTGCGCAGCTCTCGTCACTTTTCTAAAACACACACATTTCGTGTAAAAGTTTTGGCTACATTTCTACAGGTAACAGAAACAGCAGACAGCAGATTTTAAAAGAACGTGTGCACGTTTAAAAATGTGTGCCAATGTCGAGTTTTAGTGCAGGTGATGCGCTAGTTCTCTGTAAATCTCTAATGCTGAATAAGACCGGAATAAGACCAGAATAAGAGCGGATCTCACGGGTGGCAGTGCCCCAGGCTGACGGTGGCGACCCCGGCGAACATGTCGAGGTACCGCCTCCCATCCACATCATACAGCCACTGCATGAACCCCTGATGGATGAACAGTGGCTTCCTGTAGTATGTCACCTTCATGGTCATGGCATTACAGTTCAGCTTCCTGATCTCCAGCATCCGCTCCTTACTCATCCCCTGCATCAACACACACACACACACGCGCACGCCCACACACGCACAAATTATAACCACCTGCTCTGAAATAATGTTTAGGACGGAGTTACAGGTGTTTTGAACTTTTCAAACTCACAACTTACCATGTTTGGATTTTCAAGTTTCAGTTCCGTAAATCCAAATTCAAATTTGAAACTCAGAAATACAAATTCAGGCCAGAGGTGAAACATTCGGGGCTTCCCAGGAAAGTAAACTTTGATAGAATGAGTTTTGAATCTGAAAAGTTGTAATTTTGAAATGTTTTTTCTAACAGCAAATTTCACCACCTCACACGTTTGAAACACTAAAAAGCATCGTTAGAATTCAGGTTTTGTGAATTTTGCCATGAAATATTTCAAGTTTATGAACCAAGTTTATTATACTAAGTTTAAATTTCCAATAAGGGGCCACTGTTTCCTAGATTTTTTTTTATTGACATTTATGCATTTGGACAAAAGATGCCCATAATGTCGGCTGCCGACTGCTAAGTACGGTTGTGGATCCTTAATGGGACAAGCAGCACCTGTATCATCAAACATGAGTTATTTTACCTGGTAGGTTTGGGGTTTAAACTGGCACGAGGGCATCTGTGCCGTCAGCTGCTCCAGCTCTGCCTTCTGACTAAAACCACCTGTGCCCAGAAACATCAACATTTTTAAGGATTTATTTTTCTAAAATGCATAAACATCTAAGCTCTGAGGTTCATTGGTACATGGGTACAGAAGTGCGCACTGAGCATGTCGTGACTGATTGTGTGCAAACGTTACTGTTTGTGCTCTTGAAACAGCTGCTTACCAACCGATAAGGAAGAACGCAGGTTATGCCTGTGCACTCACAGCTCAACATTACAAACACGACAGCAAAAATCTGGTACTAAAAGCACTCACCAGTGAACTGACGGAGCTCCACCACATGCCCCGCTCTCCTGGATGCCCGGGCACCCCTCAGCTGAACCAGGATTTTATACATTTTTGCAGATTTAGGTTACAGTGCGCAGTGTGGAACTGTGAGGAATGCAGAACTCTCCTGGCTGAAGGGGCGGAGAGGAATCCACCAATGGGCATGCGTTCCAAAGGTCAAGTCAACTCTAGAAATGGGCTCAAGGAGGGGGGCAAGAGGGCCAATAAAAGCTTCGTTGCTTGAAAGAGTCAGAGACACGCACACAGCTCCAAAAACAACCCGAGAACAAACTCACATTCTGCACTATACTTCCTTAATCCAGAGGGCGGGCCTAAACTGGCAGAACAACCTTAGGGCAGGGTGCCAGCCCAAAGGAGGGCACACACACAGACTGCACAGCATGTCTTTGGAGTGTTGGAACAAATCGTCACAGAGAGAACATGCAAACTCCACACCCGGGTCTCGGGAACTGTGGGGTGAGAGTGCCAACCACAGCAATAATCACAGTTCCAAAGTGCCACCCTTTAAATAATGGACTAATATTAAACCTCCTACTGATTATTCACTTAGAAAGTTTGTACAAATCTCATTAAGGGTTCTGATGGTTCCGGGGGTCCGTCCCCAGTCAAGGTCTGGACCCATACAGACACAGAGAACATACCAAACTTCACAGGCTTGGTTTCGAGCTGCCGCACCACCACAGCTTAATGAAATAGTCTTTCCAGGAAATTGAGAATACGATGGCACAGCGGTTAAGGTGCCGGACCAGAAGGCTGGAGAAAGACCTCGCAGTCGGTGTTCCGATTCCTCCTGAAAGAGTCGGATTTAGACCAGCCAAGGTCATCTCTCAGCTCATGAGCTTGCTTTGTACTGAAACGGGGAAGGACCTTGTCCAAACTCTCCAAAGGGGAACCGGAGACCTGCTCCTGAGCTTCGTCCTGTCTGTTTTTTTTTGTTCTGTGAGCTTGTGAGACTTCTCGGCTGAGCTGTTGTTGCTCCTAGAAATTTCTGCTTCAATAAGAGCATCTCCAGCTCTACGGTACGACTCCTTCTGGAGATCATAGACTGATTTTGTGCATCTGTTACACACTGGTGTGGCTAAAATAGCTAAAGCGGTTAAATAAAAGAGGTGTCCAAATACTTTTGGTTGTGGAGTGTACCCAAGAAACATTTTATGTGTATGCTGTAACTTTTTCTCTGAGATATTCTCTACAATTAAAAGCACTTCAGGAAACAGGTTCAGTTATCCATTTTTTAGAAATACTTTAATAAGTCCAGCTTAAGATCAGACTTGATGCTGTTTCAGTGATATTTCGAGAGACAGTGGACAAATATTACATTTCATGCCTTTTGTTGGATCAGATAAACTTACCGAAACAGAAAAATCATTGACGTTTACATTTACTCATTCAGCAGAGACTCAACTACGGCATAATATTATTTTAATCTTTTTTATTTTAGACTTTTAAACAGGAATTTTTATACCAGAAAATAAATTTTAACATTTAAAACAACAATTCTTATCAATAAAAATATAATTCCTACTAACAAAAATAGAATTTTTACTAGCAAAAATATATTTTACTAGTATAAATTCAATTTGAGCATGTAATTCAATTTCTACATGTTTGAAATTGATTCAATTTGAACAAGTTAGAGTTGTATTTTCAACAGTAAAAATTCAATTTAGCACTAGGAAGAATTGTATTTTTAATTTTAATTGAAATATTTAATTTTTAATTGAATTAGAAATTCAATCTGCACTAGTAAAAGCTATATTTTAATAGTAATAATTGTAGTTTTAATAGTAAGAGATCAATTTGCATTTGTTAGAATTGTATTTTTAATACTAAGAATTCAACTTGCACTAGTAAAAACTATATTTTTAATAGTAAGACTTCAGTTGGCATTAGTTATAATTGCATTTGCATTGTTATTTTTAACAGTAAGAATGCTATTTGCACTCGCCAAAAACTCTATTTTAATATCAAGAATTGTACTTTCAAATTTTAAACTAGTTAGAATAGCATTTTTAATACTAACAATTCAGTTTGCACTAGAAAAAAATATATTTAATCTAAGAATGTAATTTGCACTAGTAGAAATTGTATTTTTAATAGTAAGAATTCATTTTTCACTAATTAGAATTGTATTTTTATTTATAAGAATTCAATTTTCACGAGTTAGAATTCTATTTTTAATAGTAAGAATTGTAATTTTAATAGTAAGAATTCAATCTGCACTAGTAAGAATTATACTTTTAAGTTTTGGAAATCAATTATTAGTTCAAATTCCGTTTTTTTTAGTTAAAATGAAAATTTTACAAGTAAAAATTCAGGCCCCACTGAAATTAATTTGGAAAAACTATTTTCACTATTCACTATTTTTTATTTAGTAAGAATTCAATTTTTTTCATGTTCAAATTGATTAATAACATGTTCAACATGTTCAGATTTAATTTCTGATATCAGAATATATTTGATTAAAAGTCTGCCGTACACAACTGATACAAATCTCACAATCCAAGTGGCTGTGGGTTAAGGACCTTACTCAAAGACCCAAAAGTGGCAGCTTGCGGTCCACAGTCTGGTACCTTAAGCGATGTGCTCCCACAGTCCCACAGCGTTGAGGCGTGAAAATAAAATTAGTAAAAAAATAATGAGAGGAGTGAAAATAACAGGACAGTGTTTATAAATACGATCTTATGCAAAAGTCTGACATATAAAGCGCTTCACTGTTCTGAACAAAAAAAAAAGAGATATTTGAAGATGTTTTTATGCTGCTGATGCTTTTTAAGTATGAAAACATAAAATGAACATCCTGAAGTTTGTTCCTGCGGAGACTGTTTAAGACTTTTGCATAAGAATTCTGAAATGGTTCGATAACAGTCCCAGTCAGAGAACATACCAAACATCACTGTACATTACAGAGTATAACCTGCTTCAATCTGTAAGTGCTGCAAGTTTAAGAGTTCTAAGAGTTCGATAATCGAACCCTATCATGTTTCAGTCTTTAAAGGCACTCGTGCTTTAGTTTCAGTTTCCCACGAGCAGTTCTCCGTCCTTACAGGATTAAGTTTTTAGCAGCATGAAGTGCAGAAAGATCTTCAGACGTGTTCCAGCTCAGATATCAGACACACTGCATCCCTCAGATATCCCTCCCACTGAAGGCCCTCTGTATCCACAGATTCAACCCACCACGGGGCAAAAATATCCACAAACAAAACAAAAAAAACAGAGCGACGTTTTTCTTGACATTCGTGCTCAACATCTGTAAGATGGCTCTGGATTTATTTACCATAACAGTCACATAATGAACCAAATGGCCTTCCATAATTTCCTTCTGCAGCATTCACTGGATTTTTTCACCTTATCGTTACTGTGTAAAAAATACCGTCTAACCATATTGTTATCATAAAAAGTAAGCGTTATGAACCTTATCCCATCTGTGAAACATGGCGGTGGTAGTATTTGGGCCTTTTTTGCTGCATCTGGGCCCGGACGGCTCGCCATCATCCTCAATAATTAAAAAAGGGTATTACATTCATGCTTGTGTCCAGGGGGGCCCAAACTTTGGCTAGGACCGTGTGATCATGGATCGGGTTTCTAACCAGGATCAGAGATCCGAGGCGTTAGGAGCTCAAAAGGGCGGAGTCCACGTATCCGTTGCCGACCAGTCTCAATCCCTCGAGTATGACCGAGGTGTCTGATTTGTAGATCTGCTCTGATGGACACGCATCTCGGGGCTCGCTCCGGCACTGGCAGTAATCCCCGGGGTAGGATGGGACGTCGCTCAGAAGCAAACGATTATCCGCCATCACGTCTCGGACTTTGCTGTAGTTCTGTCCGGCTGAACAGTCCAACCTCTCCAGACCTCGTGCCTCGGGGTCAGTGAGGGGTCTGAGGAGCAGGAGGTTCTCCCGATCCACCGTTTGGACCTCCACGTACTGGCTCTGGCCCTGACAAACAGAAGCCACGCCTTTACTCAGATGAAACTCGTCGAGACGGCTCGGCTGCTGAAAATAGTCATGCTGGGCCATCTGAGGGGACGAGAACACGTCGAGATCGCCGTCCTGACCATCATCGGTCCTCGTGGACGTCCAGCAGGCCTCCGGGGCTCCGCCCTCCTCCTCTCGGCTGCACTTCTCCATCAGTAAGGTCCTGCTGTCGCAGCTTCCTCGGCCAGAATCGCAGTCCGATTTCGAGGTCTGCTCTTTTGCGTCCGAAATCAGCTCTCGCTCGTCTTTGTCGTCGCACACCTCCAGATACTCCACCAGAAGCTCCTCGTAGCTGGTCGGTGGGAAACTCGGCATGATAAAGGCGTCGTCGGAATTCCTGCTCTGTTCCAAAAAAAACTAAGTCAGGTTGCGGTGGCAATGGTTTTAAAGTTTACAGTGTGTGTGTGTGTGTGTGTGTGTGTGTGTATTGTGTTACCTTGAGGAGCTGTTGGTCAAAGCCTTTGATTTTTGGTCCAGGAACAGGAGGCAGCAAACAGTGTTTCACACTAATAATAATAAAAAATAAAATAAAATAAAATAAAATAAATGTAATTATTACTGTAGTAGTAATAATAATAATAATACTAATTATAATAATAATAAATAATAATAATAATAACTAATAGTAGTAGTAGTAGTAGTATTTTATTACTTTGTTCCTATTATCATTAGTATTTGTATTGTAAGAATTATTACTATTCTTATTATTGTTAATATATGTATTATTTTTATTGTTAGTAGTAGTAGCAGTATTTTATTAATTTAAACAAATTAATTATATTATAATTAAATATATATTTAATATTAATATATTTGTATTTATTATTAGCAATAATAATCATAATAATAATCATAATAATAATAATAATAATAATAACAACAATAATAATAGTGGTATTTTTTCTTATATTGTTCCTTTTATTGTTATTATTTTTATTGTTACAATTATTACTATTATATTTATTATTAGTAGTAGCACTGCTGATTTCATTATTATTATTATTATTATTATTATTATTATTATTATTATTATTATTACTACTGTTGTAAGTAGTACTGCATTTTGTTTTTAATATTGCTATTGTATTTAATATTTAATAATTTATATTATTATTTATTGTGTAAATATATTGCTAGTATATTATTATTATTACTATATTATTATTATTATTATTATTATTATTATTATTATTATTTTGTAGTCATGTTTTCATTATTTTGTTATTATTAGTAGTATTATTATTATTAAATTACTGTTCTTGTTATTATTGTTGCTTATTACTGTTAATGTATTTATTATTGCTATCATCATTATTATTATTATTATTATTATTATTATTAATATACTTATTATTGCTATTACTTTATTACTATATTATTATTATTAACAATCTCCCTGTAACATTAGTCACATTGCCCAAAACCAAAGCTCCACTGCTGTTTAATATAAACAGGTCGTCACTGTGAGGTGAATGAAGAACATGATCTCAGTCTCACCTGTTGCTCTTAATGCTCATGATCCAGGTGAGGATGAAGAAGATGAAGACTGTGAAAATGATCACTATGATCCATGTGTTCCTCTCCTTGGGCATGTCTATTGAAATTACACATAAATAAAAACAGATAAACGATAAATAAAACCATTCTAATGTACCAGTGTGTGGATCAACATGAGAAAGCAGTCCATCAGCCAGTAACTTCTGATACATACAATTATTATATATAACAGTCTTTTTATTTTAATACAACTGAGGATTTAAATTTTTATTGTTTACACACACACACACACACTTGTATAAATTTACATATATACATATATATTATATGCATTCAAAGAATGTATATATTATGTAGATTTATTCAAACATATAATTTTTTTACATTAGAAAATAATAAAACATTTCATACTTAGTAATTACTCCGTTTCAATCATTATTGAATAATGTGGTTAAATTGTTTTATTTTACTTTAACACATTACTAATGTCATTTATAATAATGTATTAATATTATTACATTAATATTAGCATATTACAAGATTTATACTGTATTATTATAATTATCGTTATATTGTGTTGTTATTATTAAATTCACATCTTATTTGTATTGATTTTAGTTACCTATTACCCAGACTTACATCAATTAATTATTATTGAATTGTTATTTATTTCACAACCAATTTTCTTGTTTCTTTAGACTTCATATAACCGTTAATGTTATAAGTTAAATCTATTTTCTTATTTTGATACATTACTAACTTTTAATCCTCATAAAGCAGGCTGCTGTTTGTTGATGTTCCACACAGAGCAGCTCTATATAACTCCCCTTGTTGTTTATATGATGATTATGATTATTGTTTTACAGAATCATGTGTGGGCTAAGTGACGGCTGACAGGTGTGTTGTTGGTGGTGCACAGGTGCAGTTTGAGCATTTCCATATTTCTCAGGTAGGAGCGTGTTAAACATAAATCCTGATAAAGACGGCCTGATTTTATCGCTCCATCTGCTGCAGCCTGTTTGGCACGTGCAAAAGTTTGTGCACCCTATGCACAGATTGGAACAAACAGCCTGACAATGTTTCAATCATTTTGTAGTTGGCCCCTTACAGTCAGGCATTTGGACGTAGACGGGGCTGGTCCATTCGCTCCAGAAGCCGTGATCTGGTTTGCAGCGAACCTGCACCATGTACTCCTGGCCAGAATGCAGGCTGAACACGTTGTAGTACTTTTGCAGGCCAGCATCATGCTCCTACACACACACACACACACACACACACACACACACACACACACACAACGGAACACCAGTCCTCATTAAATATCCATAAACAGCTCGAGTAACTTTAGTCAAAACATCCACACTCATTCCTTCTCTCATATCAGTTACGACATCTGCGCTTATATTTTCGGTTTCATCAATATAGAACGCCTCAACCCACATCTAGGCTACACATAGGCTCACAAACTGCAGAATCTACGCTTTCCAAACCCTTAGTCTCAACACTGTGCGGTAATATATCTGCAAATAATCCCGTTTGGAAAAAACAGCCAACAAATAAATATCCATCTCAATTAGAATAATAATTTTTTAAAATCATTCCAAATTTCAAAGAAGTCAAATTATCCCTGATCAACAAGTCAGAGGTCTGGTCTTCTGACTGGCTGTCAACAAATTTTAGCAATCAGCACCATGAAAATACAGTACTGTGCAAAAGTCTTAGGTCACCATTAGATTTGTTGTATATAACACAAGTTTGAAACTTGGATCCGTCGCTCTATAATCCTCTTTTCTGCTGACCTTACTTCCGATCTTTGTGAGGTTTAGCATATCTTAGGCTTTTCACCCTGTTCCCCTTCTGAAAAAGTGGTTTCTTGGCTGCTACCCTTCCAAAAGGGGTCAACCTGGCAAGGGGAGCTCACACTAAATACTCAGAATATTGTAGCCTGGAGAAGCTGTTTATTCAGATTTTTGTTTCAGTTTTATAACAGAGGATACAAATTTCCTGTCTTTTCTGGCTGTATTCTAATAAAAGAAACCGAGAAATAATTACAGTGGGGCAAAAAAGTATTTAGTCAGCCACTGATTGTGCAAGATCTCCTACTTAGAAAGATGAGAGAGGTCTGTAATTTTCATCATAGGTACACTTCAACTATGAGAGACAAAAGGAGAAAAAAAATCTAAGAAAATCACATTGTTGGATATATTTTAAGAATTTAATTGAAAATCATGGTGGAAAGTAAATATTTGGTCACCCACAAACAAGCAAGATTTCTGGCTCCCACAGACCTGTAACTTCTTCTTTATGAAGCTCTTCTGTCCTCCACTCGTTACCTGTATTAACGGCACCTGTTTGACCTCATTATCTGTATAAAAGACACCTGTCCACAGCCTCTAACAGTCAGACTCCAAACTCAACCATGGCCAAGACCAAAGAGCTGTCGAAGGACACCAGGAAGAAAATTGTAGACCTGCACCAGGCTGGGAAGAGTGAATCTACAATAGGCAAGCAGGTTGGTGTGAATAAATCAACTGTGGGAGCAATTGTAAGAAAATGGAAGACATTCAAGACCATTGATAATCTCCCTCGATCTGGGGATCCACGCAAGATCTCATCCCGTGGGGTCACAATGATCATGAGAACGGTGAGCAAAAATCCCAGAGCTACACGGAGACGGAGGGACCTGATGAATGACCTGCAGAGAGCTGGGACAAAAGTAACAAAGGCCTACCATCAGTAACAACACTACGCCGAGAGGGAGAGGGACCTGATCCTGCAGTGCCAGGCATGCCCCCTGCTTAAGCCAGTACATGTCCAGGCCCATCTCAAGTTGCCAGAGAGCATGGATGATCCAGAAGAGGATTGGGAGAATATCATGTGGTCAGATGAAAACCAAAATAGAAACTTTTTGGTTTTTAAAAGCTCAACTCACCGTGTTTGGAGAAGATAGAAAGAATGCTGAGTTGCACCATACCTACTGTGAAGCATCCTAATGTGTGGAAACCTCATGCTTTGGGGGCTTCGGGGTTGTTTTTCTGCAGAGGGGACAGGACAACTGATCCGTGTTAAGGGAAGAATGAGATTTTAAGCTAAAACCTCCTTCCATCAGTGAGAGCATTGAAGATGGAACGTGGCTGGGTCTTCCAGCATGACAATGATTCCAAACACACCGCTCGGGCAACGAAGGAGTGGCTCCATAAAAAGCATTTCAAGGTCCTGGAGTGGCCTAGCCAGTCTCCAGACCTCAACCCCATAGAAAATGTGTGGAGGGAGTTGAAAGTCCGTGTTGCCCCAAATCATCACTGCTCTAGAGGAGATCTGCATGGAGGAATGGGCCAAACTACCAGCCACAGTGTGTGCCAACCTGGTGAAGACTTACAGGAAACGTTTGACCTCTGTCATTGCCAACAAAGGTTATGTTACAAAGTATTGAGTTGAACCAAATTTATTCACCAAATACTTATTTTCCACAATAATTTACAATAGAATTCTTTAAAAATCCTACAATGTGATTTCCTGGATTTTTTTTCTCAGTTTGTCTCTCATAGTTGAAGTGTACCTATGATGAAAATTACAGACCTCTCTCATCTTTCTAAGTAGGAGAACTTGCACAATCAGTGGCTGACTAAATACTTGTTTGCCCCACTGTATATATGGTCATTAAACTATTGATAAAACAACGGGTATATCTAATCCAGTGGTGGCCTAAGACTTTTGGACAGTGCAATATATCCTCCTTGTACTAATCATACGTTTCTTCGCAGTACAAAGCGAAGTGACTCATAATTAAATGTACTTCCCGATGTGGATTTGGTCCCCCATTATATAGCTTTTTTTGGGCCACGGACATATTTATGGCTTACGTGGCCCATAACGTCTAATACTGAACGAATATTTGTTAAAAAATTTAATCCAGAAAACTTTGCAATAATATCACTGCAATACGGTGGTCTCTGATTGGTCCTCCCATTGGATTGGGGCGGACCTTCGCCTCGCTAACGAAAAACAGGGTCTCATTCGTCTATAAACAACTGCAAAACTCTTTCAAGAAAACTCTCAGACCACAAAAACAATCACAGCTGATGTCATGCAAATCAGCAGGTTGATGAGTTACGGCGCTCTGCAGCTCCGCTCCAAAAAATGTGGCTGTAAGCCAAAAGTCCAAATCTCTGCTCGGGTTTTAATATGGGTGTCGACCTTCAGAAGGACGGTCAATGATTGAAATGAGCAAACGTGAAGGTAAGCGAGTTAAACTTTAGCTCAGGGTAACCTTTTTCCTTAACTGCACCCATGCACTTTGTTTATTTAGTCCGGTTTGGAACGATCCCCGGTGAGAGCACCGTAGTATAACATGCTGCCTCCTCGATTGGCCAGAGAGGGCACTGTTGAAGCAGTCTCCCTTCCTCGCTGTCACCACTATATCTTGACTAATTTTGTTCCTAATTTAACATCGCACGCTATAATTAATGTGAAAATCCAGCAACAACTTTGGCCCCGCCCCTCGTACACACCTCCCAGTCTTCGTCTTTGTCTTGTTTGACTCGGAGCTGATAGACGAGCGTGATCCAGCCGGACCGAGTGTCTGCGGAGCGAGGCTTCTCCCAAAACACCCGCACATACGGAGGATGAACGTTATCGATTAGAACCGCCGCCACGTCCTCCGGTGTGCCAGGCTGAACTGGAGACAGACAGACAGAGGATGATCTTTTATTTAATGCTGTATCAGCTGCACACAACAAGCACTAGGTAACATCGAAACTAGGGAGCATCTAACGTAACCGATTAGCGCATGTCTTTGGACTGTGGGAGGAAATCAGGGTCAGGATTGGACCGGAGACCCTGGAGGTGTGAGGCGACCCGCTGTGACACCGTGACGACAGAGAGAGAGACAGACAATAAGAGACAATGAGAGAGACTGAGCAAGCAAGAGAGAGAGACAGAGACAGACAAAGACAGAGAGAGACAGAGAGATAGGCAGCCAAATAATAGGAGATAGAGAGACAGACAGACAGAGAGAGACAGAGAAACAACAAGAGACAGAGTGAGCAAGAGAGACAGACTGGCAGACAGACAGAGAAAGACAAGAAGAGACACATGGAGACAATACCAGAGACAGAGAGAAAGATACAGAAAGGGACAGAGGGACAAAGTGTGATAGAAAGAGAGGGACAGAGAGAGAGACAGACTTATAAAATGAAACAGAGAGATTAATTAAACTACACTGTTATAATTATAATGCATCATTATTCAGTGGTGGTGCTACAGGTTCAGATCTAGAACAGTTCCAGATCATTACTGGACTGGTCGTGTACGAAAACAGATTTCCTGAGGGAGGGGAATTATCCCCCCGAGTGCTCAGTACCAGCCCTGCAGTCTTACACCCTTTAAACTGCTACTTGATTTAAACAAAAAAAAAAAAAAAAAAAAAAAAAAAGAAACAGTGAGTCATTTTTCAGGGAAAAAAGCAGATCTCAAACTGGTGTTCGTTAGAATTCCTGGGATTAATTCCTTGTTGATATAAATGACGTTTCTCGGAAATGAGCTATGCAAATTTTCGACTGTAACGGAGTAAACACGCCCGACGGAGCGTCCCAAATCTGGAGTCAGTCAGGAACGTGCCGAGACACACGCTGCAAACCGACAGGCGCAGAAATCCCGGTCTCACTCCCATTTCTTGTGGGCTGAAAGCTCACAGTTCATTTAAGCAGCAGAGAGCTGATTTGCATAAAAATGCAGTTAGAACCAGATAGCACCAGCATCAGCCTGGCCAAACACACAACGGTGACACGGGGGCGCGGGCGGGCGGTTAACGCTTTCTGATTTAGCCTTCATGAAAGCAGTTAAATATTTCAGCATTGGATGAATAGATTGCTATTTTATCACTTTATCACGCTGGGTCAACACACGGCACTAAAATCAGCAACAAACATTTATCCTGTTTTTTTTCTGATCAGATCCGTGAGGTAAAGGCCTGAGTTCTTGGGATCACATTACAGTTATTGATTAATACAACATACCAACAACTTCCAAAGAATTTACAACAAGTGATGGGAGAAACAAAGCTTTCTGATGGGTTGAATCATTTGAACCGATCGCTTCAGCGCTTCAGCGACACCTGCTGGCCAGAATTGCGCAACTACTTCAGGAAACGCCACACAAACCACGATTTGAATCTTAAATAAGACACATAAAGGACTGCCTGCTGTTATCCTTGTACTTTTTTGGTACAGATGAATACGCGAAACTCGTAGATTAGATTCTTTGCACAGTGTTTTATATTAAATAATATTAATTGAAACACAATGCGAAAACATTTTGAACAGTATTTTAAGGTATGAGACAGTCATTCTTATCTTTGTATGGTTATAAAACTGAAAACACTTAATGAAAACGGAAACGAGAGCAGAACGATACCGGGTTTCTTGCTGCCTTTCAAGACTGCGATTCTCATTTCTGTCAGCAGGTGTCGCAAGACGTCATTCAGACATGAATTAGGCATATAAGTCAGATCTTTTTCCTATCGAAATTACTAAGACCTTGGACAGTGAAGCAAACGGACAAAATTACATTTAATGCCTAAACCTTCTTCATCGTAAGAACCTTTTAAATTAAAGATAAACAACGTAGTACTAACTAAACTTGCGATACGTACCGATATAGGCCACGTCGACCTCGGCGGGCTCTGAGATGCTGCTGCCCACGGCGTTTGTGGCCACCACGGTGATGTTGTAATTGACCCAGACGGACGTGTTGTTCTTGTTGAAGAAGCAGGAGTTCGGTCCGGCCGTCCTATAATCCGAACACTCGTACACCGTGTCTGATCTGCGAGAGACACAGAGAGAGAGAGACACAGAGAGAGAGAGACACAGAGAGAGAGAGAGAGAGAGAGAGAGAGAGAGAGAGGTGCAGAATTTAAGTAATGCTGCACCATCCATCAGATAATCCGCACCCATTTCAATCTCCTGATGATGCCTCACACTTTTCTATCACAAAATGCAAAGGCCGGACCTAACACACAACTTGCAAACTTGTGCGATTTTAAACGTATAGTCGAGATACATCGAATATTTGGCAACCAAAATTATAAATGAAAAGGCCGAGTAATTTATATAGAACAATGACAGGAGCTGCTATGAGTATTAATATGTGAAATTTTAAAAAAGTACATTTACATCTTTACTAGGGGTGGGTACTGGAACGATACAATTATATCACCATGCATTGCGATATTCCCAAATAGTTCGCTAAAAATATAAAAACAGCTGCAATACAAGTTACGATGTACAACGCTAATACATCACGCCATGTTGACAATTCAGCAGACAAATCGAGTCAAAACCCTTTTCTGCGCCATCTACTGGAGCGGAGAAAATAGTCTAAAACGCCCCATTTAAAACGTGCTTTTTCTTCCTTCAAAAAATTTTATATTTTGAGCTGAAAGTTGACGTAGTATATCAAATAATATAAAATAAATATCGCAATACATGGCTGCATCGATATTTTAGCACAGCCCTAATAATTACAGACGTATTTAACACCTGAGACACGGAACAACATTTTATTTTTTAAAAAGTCTTCCACATAGATGTTTTATGAACTAATTTTTATACATATATCTCCATTAAGACTATACTGCATAACTACTTAACGTTTGATTTGACTTTTAAAATCAGAACCGTGAGGTTTAAGGGGGCTGTCCTTACCCCTCTAGGCGGTAGTAGAGGGCGTAGGTGGTGTGAAGGCCTCCGTCGTCTCCCGGCTCCCACCAGCAGGTGAACGTCTCTTTCTCGGGTGAGCGACAGCTCGTGATTTGAGGTCTGCCCGGAGCTCTGGGTTCTGCAGAGGAAGAGAGAGGATGAAGAGATAGAGGAGGAGCAAGGAGAAACACGACATCTCGCCGAGTTCTTCCACAAAACCTGCTCACCAGCTGCTTGAGATGCATAGACGGAGGCCAGGATCAAAAGCGCCGTCAAACCCAAGTCGATCTTCATCCTGAGAAACGCTTCCTGCAGAAGGACCAGAGAGACACTTGGGAATTGGGCAGGCCAAATTTGGAGAAAGCAAGGAAAATAATTGACACCTGAAGTACTTCTTTAGAAGGCATCGTCTTCAAAATAAAAAATAACGGATTAAAAACCTGATATTCACACAGAATTACATACAACTAATTTACACTCAGGTGGCACAGCAGCTATTCACTACCCCACCACATGGTGCCCTCTGGATGGGTTGGGCACCACTTGCCTGCTGTGTCTGAGGGAAAAGAAGGCGGGCGGCTGCAACAGGAGTGGAATGGAAGGGTTGGTTTGTCTGGGATAAAAACGTGAAAATATCAAATCAAATATTTAACTATAAAAATATATGAACATAAAATAAATATTTTTAAAAATAAAAATAATAAATATAAAAATATATAGAAAATATTTTTTGAATTATATATTTATTTAACATATAAGAATATAAACAATTTAAAAAGATTACTGAGGGTACACTATAATAATGAGTTATTTAAATATTTTTATATTATTAGTAAATACTGTAACTCAGAACATGCTCAATAAAATATAATAAAATATTATAAAGTATATGTTTAATAGATATTCTTCTTCCCTTTAAATCAATCTATTTTTTTTTAAGGCGTTTAAAGATTTTTTTCTTTTCACTGATATAGTTAGTAACATTGTGGGCTGTTAATGAAAAAGTTTATATATTTTTTATTAAATGTCCCAAATATGAGATTATATTCACATCACTTTGATTAACGTTCATAAATGTGAAGAAGAACGTGATTTTTGTACAGCCTTTATATCCTGTTTTATGCTTTTTTTATCCAATATTTTTTAAAATGTATGCATTAACAGGTTCAGAAGCCCATGGGGTACTTAAACTTTCTCACACAGTTGATGTACGAGCCTGTGTGGGAGCGAGAGCTATGTGTTTTCGGTTGAGTGTGAATTGTTACAGTGTGTGATGTCGACCCTCATCGCCCTCATGCGAGTCAGAGCGTGTAAGAGCTAAAGCTCGTCCGTCAGCAGATTTTATTACGGCTTTATTACAGACCTGCAGCAACCCAGAGGTTAAGGCTCTGTAACGTTTGAGGGCCAAAGGTGGCACCGGTGGGCCCTCGAGCGAGGCCCTCAGCCACAAACAGTAATCATTGAGCTGGGAAATTGAAGGCTAAGGGTTCGATAAATGCTGTAAATGCATCTGTGGCACAGCTTTCGCACCAGCACGTTGACATTCGGCCTCAAACAGGAGCATTAGAGGGTCGTTAGTAGGGTGGCACCGATACCGGGACGGCCCGAGAATGTGCCCATGAGGAGTTTCAAATACTTTATGGATCAAAGCACCTTCTCACCCTGTATAGCAGTTTTCAGAACGGTTGGTTTTGAAAGCCTGATGCTTTAAATGATAATGAGCCACCGCTCACACCAGCTCTCTTAATCGTTAGATGATCGTCAGCTTAATTAGCTGGGAATTAATGTATTAATATCATTTAAACCTTCACGTTAAATAAGTGGTGGTTTCTGTGTGAGGAATCGACCCCATGTTCTAGTCGAATCGACTCTTCTTGGGGATTTGTATATCATAAAAATATAAAAAATATGGAACATTATAAAGAAGATAAGCAATGCCGCTTAACTAGTACGTTCATAAAATACTTAAGAAGTAATTTATCATAGCTCAGACTTCTTTAGAGACACAGTCAGGTTTTTGCAGACTGTAGCTGCGACGCTGCATCAAAATAAACTCTATCCACTCTGGAGCCAGATTCACGAAAGCTTTCCTAAGAAAAAACTTGCAAAGGTTCTAAAAACAAACACTGAGAAGTTCATAAGAATGATCTATAATACAATTCTAAAAAAATCATTGTGAATTAATTCCTTAAATTTCCTCATTTCCATTAATATCATTAGTAACATCAATATCCTAACGTAGGTAAACTGGAAAGTCACGATCTATTTTGGGTGACTGTACGTCATGGGGGTCTGTAACATGACGCTATTACGTCCTGTTGGCGCTGTTACCGCAGAGATCTGATTATGGCATTATGGGATTGCTGCTTATAGCTCTGTTGGATAACCTGGAGAGAAATAAGCTGCTTAAACTGCTGAGAGAATCCACAGCGATACCGCAGGACCTGAGCTGATCTTACATCACCGTCACTGCCACATCTGCCCTCCCCTCCCACGGGTGACTGAGGATGCCACGCCACCAAAACATACCTGCTGTTTATTGGACTAAACAATGCAGATACCCACTCATATCCTCTACGTTATTTTATTTATTTATTAGAAATACTATTGACTTATATTATATAATACACTATTACATAATACATTATATATACACACACTACAGTCTTATTTATTTTATTCTATATTTTATTATAGTTATTATGTTTATTTAATTATATATACACTATAGTCTTATATTCTACAGTTTTTATTCTCTATTATTTATTTATTATACAATCTACTGACTCATTCTATAGTTTTGTATTCTATGGTATATTATATATTTACTATTTTATTTATTATATATACACACACACACTATAGTATTATATTCCAGTTTTTATTCTCTATTTTATTACATTTATTATTGTATTTATATGTATTATTCTATTAATTATGTACTTTTGACTTGTATTGACTTGTAACAACATGAAGTTATTTTTTTATTATATTTATTATATGTATTATTACCTTATATTCTATATTGTTTTATTCTCCATTCTATTACATTTAATATTTTATTTATTATTTATATTACTGTCTTATTTTCTATATTTTTATCGTTTTTTATTACATTTATTTACACTTATTATTTTGTTATATATATATATATATATATATATATATATATATATATATATATATATATATATATACATACACACCCATACATACACACACACACACACACGCACACACGCACACACGCACACACACCACACAAAAACATAAAGGGAACACTTAAACAACACAATATAACTCCAAGTTAAATGTGAAATCATCAAACTGTCCACTTAGGAAAGCAACACTGATTGACAATTCAATTCTCACATGCTGTTGTGCAGATGGAATAGACAAAAAGGTGGAAATTATTGGCAGTTAGCAAGACACACTCATAAAGGAGGGGTTCTGCAGGTGGGACCACAGACCCACTTCACAGTACCTATGCTTTCGGCTGATGTTTGGGTCACTTTTGAATGTTGGTGGTGGTTTCACACTCGTGGTAGCATGAGACGGACTCTACAACCCACACAAGGGCTCAGGTAGTGCAGCTCATTAATGACGGCACCATCAGTGCGAGCTGTGGCAAGAACGTTTGCTGTGTCTGTCAGCGTAGTGTCCAGAGGCTGGAGGTGCTACCAGGAGACAGGCCAGTAACACCAGGAGATGTGGAGGAGGCCGTAGGAGGGCAACAACCCAGCAGCAGGACCACTACCTCCGCCTTTGTGCAAGGAGGACAGGAGGAGCACTGCCAGAGCCCTGCAAAAATGACCTCCAGCAGGCCACAAATGTTGCATGTGTCTGCCACAAACGGTTAGAAACCGACTCCATGAGGATGGTTATGAGGGTCCGACGTCCACAGATGGGGGTTGTGCTCACAGCCCAACACCATGCAGGACGCTTGGCATTTGCCAGAGAACACCAGGATTGGCAAATTCACCACTGGCGCCCTGTGCTCTTCACAGATGAAAGCAGGTTCCACACTGAGCACATTTGACAGACGTGACAGAGTCTGGAGACGCCGTGGAGATCTGCTGCCTGCAACATCCTTCAGCATGACCGGTTTGGCAGTGGGTCCAGTAATGGTGTGGGTGGCATTTCTTTGGAGGGCCGCCACAGTCCTCCATGTGCTCGTAGAGGTAGCCTGAACTGCCATTAGGTACCGAGATGAGATCCTCAGACCCCTTGTGAGACCATATGCTGGTGCGGTTGGTCCTGGTTTCCTCCTAATGCAGGACAAATGCTAGATCTCATGTGGCTGGAGTTGCGTCAGCAGTTCCTGCAAGATGAAGGCATTGAAGCTATGGACTGGCCCGCCCGTTCCCCAGACCTGAATCCGATTGAGCACATCTGGGACATCATGTCTCGCTCCATCCACCAACGTCACGTTGCACCACAGACTGTCCAGGAGTTGGAGGATGCTTTAGTCCAGGTCTGGGAGGAGATCCCTCAGGAGACCATCCGCCACCTTGTCAGGAGCATGCACAGGCGTTGTAGGGAGGTCATACAGGCACGTGGAGACCACACAATACTGAGCCCCATTTTGACTTGTTTTAAGGACATTACATCAAAGTTGGATCAGCCTGTAGTGTGTTCTTCCACTTTAATTTTGTGTGTGACTCCAAATCCAGGCCTCCATTGGTTACTAAATTTGATTTCCATTGATGATTTTTGTGTGATTTTGTTGTCAGCACATTCAGCTTTGTACAGAACAAAGTATTCAGTGAGAATATTTCATTCATTCAAGATCTAGGATGTGTTATTTGAGTGTTCCCTTTATTTTTTTGAGCAGTGTATACACACACACACACACACACACACACACACACACTATAGTCTTATAATCTATAGTTTTTATTATCTATTTTATTATACTCTTATAATTATGTTCTCTAATTAATTTTTTTCATTTAGCCTCCATTTACTTAAACTATAAATATTTTACTATAATCTTGTTATTTTATTTAATTACCACCAGATTTGGTTCCTTTTTGAGTCTTGGTCCTCCTTTCCTTATAACATTTGGGGATTTTCCTTGCCACTGTTGCCTTAGGCTTGCTCAGTTGGAGCTGTGGCTCTAGATATTTAGAAGGCTGCTTTGGGAACATTTTTTCCCTAGTTAAACTGTAAGTCCGTTACTGCGATCCTGTGCTAAACAGACTGTGAAGAGCCATCTGGAAGGAACGACAAAATCTGTGATAAGATCGAGCTGGGGCGACGGTCCTGGACCTGCGATTAGCAGAAACCGGCGGCCGCCCGTTGAACTGGTTCCTTCAGGCAGGAGGGAGGAAGATCTGCAGCAGGTATCAAATAACAACACAAAGTCGGCTCTCGACTCCCAACAGCACATGGTTAGGTCAGCAAAATTCCCAGCAGGGGGCGCCGCACTGTGTGTGACGACACCATCCTCTGGCACTTATTGTATGGTATTCTCTTACAGCGCTACGTCTAACAGCCTCCTCCATCCATCCATCCACACCTCAAGCCCTCCGTCTTTAATAATGTAACGAGTCTAATCTCTCACTCGGGTACTGTTTCGGCACAGGCGAGTCTCCACCAATCCGTCACCTGCAGCTGTAAGGTTACACCTGAACTCACACCTGCAGCGTGTGAGCCCCGTGTAGAGCGGTGACTTACACCGGAGGTGGAGATACGAAAATAACAAAACACAAATACAGCAATAAAAAAAAAAAGCCTTAATTTTTGTCCTTATTCTTTCATCATTTTTTATTTGATGTTCTTCCTTTTATTTATTTTCTTCTTGTTCTTTGTTTATTTTTCTTCTCATGCTTTCATTTCTTTTGTTTTTACTTCCCGTAATATTTCTTACTGAAATTCATTTTTCCTTATCACTCTTTGTCATTTTTTCCAATATCTGTTGTACTTTCCTTTCTTCATTCCTTCTCATCTTTTTTTATTTCCTTCCCTCATTTCTTTTTCTGTTCTTCTCTCCACCTTTCTTAATTTCTTCATCATTTTATTCTTTACCGTTTATTTTATTTTGTGTCGCCTTTTCCTGTCCTTTCTTTTGTTATTTAACTTTCTGTAATATTTTCCTTTCATTTCATATTGAAAATAAGAGTCTCATTAACGCTCTTTCGTTTATATTTTTAATGTTCTATCTTTTTCTGTGTTCTAGTCTCCCCTTGCTTAATCATTTCATTCTTTCCCACCATTACTTTTAATCTTTATTCGATTGTCCAATTTTCATTGTTTCTTTTCTTTTTTAGTGCTTTTCATTTCTTTTGGTCTCCTTTTCTTGTACATCTCTTTCTTTCATCCTTTTTCACCACATTTACCCTTTCTGTTTTCTTTGACATTCTTCCTATTGTTTATTTCCTTCTTGTTCTTATTTCTTTCTTTATTTTACCCCTCATGCTTTCATTTCTTTTTGTAATATTTCTCCTTCATTACTTACTTAAATTCATTCATTCATCCTTTTCCTTAAAACTCTTTTTCCAATTTGTGTTGTATTTTGTCCTCGTTATTTTTCATGCTTTCAGTTCCTTAGTCATATTGATGTTGTTTCTTTTATTTTTATTGCCTCCCTTAATTTCTTTTCTTATTCTTTTTTTTCATTCATTTCATTATATTTCATTCTTTTATTCGTTCCCACCACTGTTTCTAACCTTACTTGTCACATTCAGGTGTTTGGCTGACGTTTTTATTTACTCCCTCTGTAGCTGATAGGAAATTCTGATATTAAAACGTCGGACATGAAGAATGGAAGTGTAAATCTTTCTTTATTAAATGAGACTTTATTATTTGCTTTGCTTTGTTGACAGAGCTCCTGTTCACACTTCATAAACTGTTCAGGATGAAACATCAACATCACGTAATCAGAGTTAAACGTGTAAAGCCTGATAGGTTTCATTTAACACTCGGGTTATTGGCTATAAACATTCTCTTAAAGTTGATGTTACACAGTTCCTGTCCTGTCCGGTGCTCAGGCAGGGTGAGTCACGATTACTTTACAGCAGCTTTCCGAGAAGCTTCGTTATATGAATTTAATTTCACTGATGGGATTTTACAAGTCGCCTGATCCGATACCTGTAGCTGCCAAAAATGACAACGCATATCTCATGAAACATTTAAAGAAAGGACGTGCAGGATTTCATGACCGCTTGACTTAATATCTCCTGGCTCCGACTTCACAGCTCACAATTCTTTGTTAAATATCTTGCAAATACGATTTCATAACTCAGCTATTGCGTAAATGTCTCGCAGTAGCGACTTCATAACTCAGTTCTTAAAATCTCGCAATTACAACTTCTTATCTTAGAGTTTTTACGTAAATATATCGCAATTACGATTTCATAACTTGCAGTTCTTACTTAATATCTCGCACTTGCAACTACATAACTCCGTTCTTACGTCAATATCTTGCAGTTCTTACAGTGGTGCTTGAAAGTTTGTGAACCCTTTAGAATTTTCTATATTTCTGCATAAATATGACCTAAAACATCATCAGATTTTCACACAAGTCCTAAGAGTAGATAAAAAGAACCCAGTTAAACAAATGAGACAAAAATATTATACTTGGTCATTTATTTATTGAGGAAAATGATCCAATATTACATGTAAGTAATATGTAAGTGGTAAAAGTATGTGAACCTCTAGGATTAGCAGTTAATTTGAAGGTGAAATTAGAGTCAGGTGTTTTCAATCAATGGGATGCCAATCAGGTGTGAGGGGGTACCCTGTTTTATTTAAAGAACGGGGACTCCACCAATCCACAATCAGACAGATTGCATACAAATGGAGGAAATTCAAGACCATTGTTACCCTCCCCAGGAGTGGTCGACCAACAAAGATCACTCCAAGAGCAAGACGTGTAATAGTTGGTGAGGTCACAAAGGACCCCAGGGTAACTTCTAAGCAACTGAAGGCCTCTCTCACATTGGCTAACGTTAATGTTCATGAGTCTACCATCAGAAGAACACTAAACAACAATGGTGTGCATGGCAGGGCTGCAAGGAGAAAGCCACTGCTCTCCAAACAGAACAATGCTGCTCGTCTGCAGTTTGCTACAGATCACGTGGACGAGCCAGAAGGCTATTGGAAGAATGTTTTGTGGACGGATGAGAAAAAAAATAGAACTTTTTGGTTTAAAAGAAAAGCGTTATGTTTGGAGAACGGAAAACACTGCATACCAGCATAAGAACCGTATCCCATCTGTGAAACATGGTGGTGGTAGTATCATGGATTGGGGCTGTTTTGCTGCATCTGGACCACACGGCTTGCCATCATTGATGGAACAATGAATTCTGAATCATATCAGAGAATTCTAAAGGAAAATCTCAGGACATCTGTCCATGAACTGAATCTCAAGAGAAGGTGGGTCATGCAGCAAGACAATGACCCTAAGCACACAAGCCGTTCCACCAAAGAATGGTTAAAGAAAAATAAAGTTCATGTTTTGGAATGGCCAAGTCAAAGTCCTGACCTTAATCCAATGGAAATGCTGTGGAAGGACCTGAAGCGAGCAGCTAATGTGAGGAAACCCACCAACATCCCAGAGCTGAAGCTGTTCTGTACGGAGGAATGGGCTAAAATTCCTCCAAGCAGGTGTGCAGGACTGATCAACAGCTACAGGAAACATTTAGTTGCAGTTATTCCTGCACAGGGGGGTCACATCAGATACTGAAAGCACCTGGGTCACATACTTTTGCCACTCACTAATATGTAATATTGGATCATTTTCCTCTATAAATAAATAAACCAAGTATAAGATTTTTGTCTCATTTGTTTAACTGGGTTCTCTTTAGCTACTTTTAGGACTTGTGTGAAAATCTGATGATGTTTTAGGTCATATTTATGTAGAAATATAGAAAATTCTAAAGGGTTCACAAACTTTCAAGCACCACTGTACGCATTATCTCATAACAGCAACTTCATAACCCACAGTTCTTAAAATCTTGCATTTTTCCTTAATATCTTGCAATCACGTGTTTAACTCACAGTACTTACTTACATTCTCACAATTACGACTTCATAACTCGCAGATGTGACTTAATATGTTGCAGTTGCCACATCATAGTCCGTGGTTTTTAATATCACACAATTACGACTAATTCTTACTAAATATCTCACAAAAACCAACTTTATAACTCACTGTTCTTAATATCTCGCAATTGCAACTCTCCCAGTTATGACTTCTCTTACAGTTCTTAAAATCTAATCTTAAAATCCTTACATAAATATCTTGCAATTACAACTTCAAGACTTGCAGTTTTGACAAAATTTCACACAATTCCGACTTCATAACTTCATTAGTTATGAAGTTAATATCTTAGTTAATATCTTGTAATTGGAACTTCATAACTTGCAGTTCATTCTTAATATCTCACAGCTGCTACGTTTTTAGTTACTCCATGGCAGAAATGGGTTTTAGTCTAATGAACCATAAAACATCAGCCGTCCTCATAACCGAACTCTGTTAGTGACTACGTTCCATTTTGGTGTCGGCGGATCGGCTTGTGTTTCTTAAGAAGATCTTAAAGGCTGAAGTGTAAAATTATACACGGTCACAGAACCTGTTACACTTTACACATCCGAATAATGTTCCTAGTTGTTGGATAAACCCATCGTTTCACAGTATGAGCTCTCGTCATGTCGATAGACTGATTCTTCTGTTTTTAAATACGTATCTGTTTGAGCTCATCTCAATTCCTCCGGCATGACTGACAGACGCTGCATAAATCAACTCCTCGTCATTATTTGATCTAGTCACTCTCCGTTGCGGCGCTGTGCGTAAAAACAAACTCTCACACACACGGCAGAGTTGAAGGAGTCACGTAAGGATTAGGCAGCTTTAAACCTCATTACGTAACGGAGCTCTCACTCTGCCCTGCGTACAATTACAGAGTTAAATCCCTCTCTGTGGATCGTATCCAGAATGGAAGTCACGTCAACAGGTACTCGCATCCTGCTCTGACGTGAACCTGTGCAAGCCCTTCAGTCCGTCCCGTGGGTCAAGGTCGCCGGGCCGAGCGGGCTACATATGAATGTTTAGGGATGGCAAAGCTGCAGGATTGGTTAGACCTGTGTTTTTTAGTGGGCTACGGAGGTTCACTTGTCTCCTGTGCTTCACTTGACATAAAAACCAGCTCATTTCTTTAAAATGTCCAAGATAAGCTTAGGTTGCAGTTGGTACAAGGTTGGTACTGAAAGGAAACGGCGTCAAGATATGAGCTAAGCTAACAGGCCTGGATTAAAGGTCCAATTTCGTAGGGGAAAGTGATTAGGGGACCATTTTGGACACAGCCTACAAGCACAGGAGCATAACACGATCAAATAAAGAAAATTAACAGCGTTACAATATTCTGCGGTTAACATCCTCATTTTTATAAAGATTTTTTAAAATTTGATTTCAGTTTAGTCTGTAGTTCTGGAGAGTCTATGATATTTAATTATTTCATAGTCACTGTTTAAGACACTTTTAAAATTTTAAACTGTGTAACTTGCCTCAGATCAGATCAGTCTTTAATTTTTAACCACAGCACGTTTTTATATACTGCTAAACATCATAATTCCAATGGGTGGCAATATAATCGCACTATATTTCAAAGACATTACATTTTATAGCTTGATCCTGTTTAACTGTTTCATTTAACATTTAAGAAAAAGGTACAGTTTGGTTAAACTGGACACTTAAACGCACAGATATATGCATCTTCAACAGGTAGCATATTTAGCTGACATATGAATCTTATTACTATTAAAAGTATTATTTACGCGTCTTCTATTAACAATACTTAGATTTACTGCCACTATGGTACCAACTGGGTGTGTATATATCCTAATTTTGTCATGTGAAGCGTAGAAAGTTTAATGAATTTCAACTAAATCGACCGATAAACCAAACGAATCAGTACAAGCATTAAAAGCAATTTAAATGAATCGATACATTCCATATGACTCGTTTAAAATGAATCGACACCAACCATTATAATACGAATTAATACGACTGAAATGAATCAATCCATATAAATCGATACACGAGTCAATAGTCACAATGACGGTTGGGGAAAGATTACTTGTGCATCTTTGTTAAACCACATTCCTAACACAAATGACACAATAACTAAGATGCAATCGCGATATTTATTGATATCTACGATATAACAGATCGTTTGATTCATGTTTTTATCATTTTACCAGTGATGTAGTAACTCAGTCTCTTACCTGTAAGCTCCTTCCACAGAGGACTCGGTAACTCCGTGAAGTTACATTAAACGTAAACAAACGCCCTCGTTTAATCGCCCTCGATCGCGGTGTTAAATGTGTTTAAAGATGATAAAGATGAGACAATGTGGACGTTAGACAAGGAGTACGCAGTGCCTGAGTAAGTGAATCAAACACTAATGTCAAACACTGAGCGATCTCCTGCCTCAGCAAATGGTGGGCGGGGCCTGCATCTGCCGCCCATCATCAAACCACGCCCGTTTATATTGGGTTACCTCCATGAGCAGGGACAACGATAATAGGGTTAATAAAAATAAAAACAGGGTGGCAAGTTCTAGACACCTGTGCCCACCATCGTAGGGATCTGGGTTCAAGTCATGTATCACATACAGACTGTGGTTAAGGAGAGGAGGGCAGACATGGGATCACCCCACGGTACCCAATGTACACATTGCAACCATTTGAACCCAGATCCTCTGGAACTACAGATCATCCAGGATTCGAACCCAGCGCCTCAGAAACTACAAGCCACCCAGGATTTGAACCCAGGTCCTCTGGATCAACAAAGCATCAAGGATTTGAACCCCCAGGAACAACAAGATGGCCAAGATTTTAACCCAGGCTGTCAGAATCTACATGATAACCAGGATTGGAACCCAAGCTTTCAGGAACTACAACCTCTTTGGAATTTGAACCAAGGTTGTCAGGAACTACAAGCAATCCAGGACTCGAACCCAGCCTTCAGGAACAACAAGGTAAGCAGGATATGAACCCAGGCCCTCAGGAACGACAAACCATCCAGGATTCAAACACAGGCCCTTAGGAACAAAAAGCCATCCAGGATTTGGACCTATGCCCTCTGGTACTACAAGCCATCTGAGATTCGACCCCAGGCCTTCAAGAACTACAAGCCTTTCAGGAATTGAACCTAGGCCCTGGGGACTATGAGCCAGCCAGAATCTTAAACTAGGACCTCAGGAATTACAAGCAATCCAGGATTTGAACCCAGGCCCTCAGAAACAACAAGATAATCAGGATCTGAACCCAGGCTGTCAGGAACTTCAAATGATTCAGGATTCAAACCCAGGCTCTCAGGAACTATGCAAAAAAATAAAAAATACAATTTGATGTCTCAGGGAGCGGATGCTGGTTAGGGGGATCATCCTCTGTCGCTGCAACAGCGAACCCTGTGGCAGTATGCATGCAGAGATGTGTAAACAAACAAATAATACATTTATTTAATTTGAGTAATAAACACACCTTCTTGTATTAAACAAACAGCAGTCACGCCAGAGATTCTGTTTAAACCAGAGTATAAAATTAAATCCAGCCGGACATCCTGCAGCTGAACCTACAGCGTGACTGGCTAATAATTTATGAGCAGCCTAAACTAGCCATGATTACTGTTCAAACAGACTGAAGCTTTATGGTGCTTCTGCTACGACCCGTACACTCGGTCATAAATAGAGAGATCTCCAAGATACTTCGGTATTTCCTCCTTACAGAAAAAACCTAATATGGATCACGCTGACTTCCTAGCTCTAGAGAAATCCAAACTCAGGCAAGTCACTTTTTCTTTTCGGGGTTTCAGGCGACGTTTTCTAATTAGACCGAGTCAGCTGATTGCTGTTTCGTCGGGCCTCTGTTCCACCTCCCGCGTCCTGTTTGTTGTTTTTCTCAGAACTGATGGCGGGAGCTGTAAAAAACACGAGTTCTGATTAAACCAGCGAGTCTCATCAACATTTAGTGCAGGATTATTATGGATTTTACTGGGTTTCACATAAACACTTTTCACGTTCTGTCTTATTAAATGTTTTACTGAGATAATAAACTGCATGATCAGGCTTCTGCATGCAGGTACACAAGCTTTAATCGGCCTGTTCTTATTACGGTCACATATCTGATACGTGACCAATCGAAACCCGTGTACAAACTGACCTTAATATTGTGCCATGGTTACGATCAGGGAACATCTGAATCATTCCTTAAATCAGATTTTTTGATGAGAATATCCACCACAAATGAGGAGCGATTGCTGGTTAGAACACACTTTTATATATTCGAGTTATGTTGACTAACCTTTAAGGTTCCTTTTGACTTGTTTAACACAAAATATTATCTTGTTTTTTGTTTTGTATTATCTCTGTTTAAAAGATCTCTCGTTAAAAGAGCCACGCCCTGGACAGGATGCCAGTCCATCTGAAGAACTACAAACCATCCGGGATTCCTACCCAGGCTCTCAAGAACTATAAATCATCCAGGAATTGAACCCACACCCTCAGGAACAACAAACCTTTCAGGATTTGAACCCATGCCCTCAGGAACTACAAACTATCCAGGATTTTACTCCAGGCTGTCAAGAACTACAAGCTATCTGGGATTTGAACCCAGGCCTTCAGGAGTTATATTCAAGTTATTTTAACAGACCATTAAGGTTCCTTTTGGATTGTTTCCCACAAAATATTATCTTGTTTTTCCTTTTGTATTATCTCTCTTTTAAAGAGACACACCCTGAATGGGTTGTCAGTCCACCTGAAGCTTGTCACTCTGTTTGACTGGTCAGAACATCATAATTAAATGTTATTCATTTTTTGGACACATTTACAGTGCTGGAGATAGACTATACATTTTTAATCTTCACATTTTTAAAGAAACAAAAAACTATATTTTTCTATATTTTCCCTGAATGTCACACTATTCTTGCCCAAGGGTTTTTTTTTTTACCATGCATACCTCACCACTTAATAATCACCATTTCATTTTGGTCGGTTAATAATCCCATCAGCTGTTGTGGAGTTAACCCGAGTGTGAACATGTGAAGTGAGGTGAAAAAACAGACTCAGGTTCAGACCGGAGGCAGACTGAAGGTCAGACTCAAACTCGTTTAGGTCAAACCATTAGGGAAATGACAGATATTATGTAATCAAATGTATTCTGTGTTACAGGCCGAGATCCGGTTGAGGCTGAACAATGATATACACCTGGACTTAATGCGCCAGGCACCTGACTTGGTCAATATGGGCATCTGACCGCTCCAGGTCCTATCTGGTCATTACAGACACATGATTCCTCCTGGTCATTATGGTCACCTGACTTTTCCCAATAATTATGGTCACCTGACTTTTACAAATCATTATGGTCACCTGAGTTTTCCTGATCATCACTGGTGCCTGATTCCTCCTGATCATTTGAGCACCTGACTTTTCCTGGTCATTATGGTCACCTGACTTTTAATGGTCATTATGGACACCTGACTTTTCCTGGTCATTATGGTCACCTGACATTTCCTGGTCATTATGGTCACCTGACATTTAATGGTCATTATGGTCACATGACTTTTCCTGGTTGTTATGGTCACCTGACTTTTAATGGTAATAATGGACACCTGACTTTTCCTGGTCATTATGGTCACCTGACATTTCCTGGTCATTATGGTCACCCGGCTTTTAATGGTCATTATGGACACCTGACTTTTCCTGGTCATTATGGTCACCTGATTTTTTCCAGTCATTATGGTCACCTGACTTTTAATTGTCATTATGGTCACCTGTTTTTTTCCTGGTCATTATGGTCACCTGATGTTTCCTGGTCATTATGGTCACCTGACTTTTAATGGTCATTATGGACACCTGATTTTTCCTGGTCATTATGGTCACCTGACATTTAATGGTCATCATAGTCACCTGGCTTTTCCTGGATATTGTGGTCACCTGACATTTAATGGTCATCATGGTCACCTGGCTTTTCCTGGTCATTATGGTCACCTGACTTTTAATGGTTTTTATGGTCACCTGACTTTTCCTGGTCATTATGGTCACCTGATTTTTCCCAGTCATTATGGTCACCTGAATTTTCCTGGTCTTTATGGCCACCTGACTCCTCCTGGTCATTATGGTAACCTGACGTTTCCTGGTCAGTATTGGCGCCTTCCCTTACTGGTCATTACGGGTGCGTGGTCAATTTGGTAGCCTATCCCAAAGTTTATTTGTCAGCACATTACATGTAAGGAGTTTTTCTTTACCACTGTCACCCTAGTCTTGCTCATTGGGGTTTTGTAAAGCAGCTTTGAGATGATGTTCTGGTCTAACAAGCTCTAAACGGATTTGACTTGGCTGGAATTACTTAAACTTATTCTTTCTCACTCAGGAACATTAACGATCTGTAAATATGTAAAAATGCATTACGTCTGCAGAACTAGACTTACATAACTTGCTGTAAATGGAAACAAATCCAACATCTTAATCTCTTTTGAAGGCTAAACAAGGATCCTGATGATCTGAGGTTCGGTCCTCCTGAATCTGACACAAAAACAGTTAGATAAAGAGTAAAAATGGTGAACTGTTGTGTACATAGTAACCACAGACTGACTCATCAGCATGAAATCTGTATTTGTGCTGATCAGATGGTGCTGTGTCACTGAACCACTCAAAGCTCTCACTCTCAGTTTCCGACCCACTTAGCACACTTTAAGTGTTATATAATCAACCATCTGGTGCACGACGAACGCTGACAGAGATCGTGCTGAAATCATCTCAAACCCTTCTGGATTAATAGACCAAATTATTCAGTGAGTGCAACACTGGATCTCCAGGTTCCCGGACTTTCCCCTTCACGAGTTTGGCCATTGTACCCTTTGGTGTTCAGTATTCTGCTGCTCTTACAAATTTAACTGTAGCAATTCAAGTAGTGTTGGTGCAGCACAGGTCATGTTCTTTCCAAGCCCACAGGTTTCACCCAAATAATTAAATAAATAAATAAACCAGTGGGTGATCTGGCATCCCTAAATTGCTCCTAGGTTTAACTAATAACTAAATGCCTCACATCGGTTAGTGTAGCATTAAAGTTTGCAGTGTTTTCCACATTCTTACTGATTTGTGGACATATCGGGTGCAACAACTGGGACTGTGGAGGCAAAGAGTGTACAGTACTCAGTACTGGACTCGGAAGCTGGAGGTATAAGGTTCAAATCCACCTCTGTCTAAGTGCTTACAGTTAGCATCAACTTGCCAGGCTTGCCCAGTGGGATTCAGGACCTGTGTGTCTGTAAAGTTGCTTTGAGAAAACGTTCTGTTATTTAAAATACGAACAAACAAAATAAATAAAGAACAAAAAACTCTATACAGTATACTGTATTTATGTAGTAATATAGAAGTATCCACATAGACCACTAGAGGGAGCTGCAATATCAGAAAAAACACCGTAATCCCAACATCCCTGCCCTACATAAGCAGTGTGTATTAAAACATATTTATTTAACTACTATATGAAAAACAGAAGCGATAAACTAGCTGAACTTCTTACATATTTTAAATATTGTTAATTTGATGTGAACTAAGTAAGCAAATTCTGAGTTGCTACAACACAAAAACTGTAGTAACTAATCTGATAAACTGTGACCGTAAAAGAAACAGGGAGTCGATTCCTCGATTCCACGTTTAGAGAATGGGTTGTCGACTCCAACTCTGAAGAGTCGTTTCATCCACAACGAGAAAGCTATTTTTTTGATTAATTGTGCATTTATTAGCCACACACAATTTAACGCTCACAAGTAAGTTAACAAGTGAAATAAACAAAAATAATAAGAATGTATAATTTAAACGCATTCACTTTTGTTTAAACTTAACACAGTCACAGTGAAATCAATTCAAACAGGCGCGTAACTCTTTAATCTTAAAGTAATTCATGGTCAATTTAATATAATAAGACAAACCCTATAATGTGTAAAGATCTAAAAGTAATAAGCATCAACATTTAGTTAGTGTATCGTACATTAAATCGATTCTATGAGTCGACTCCGTATGATTCCCAACGCCAGAGAAAGGAATCGCCTCGCAATAGAGGATCAACACTATCTGCAATCGAGGAGCAATAATGGTTGTGTCTCAAACGACACACTGCATTACTACATAGTGTGCCGAATCAGTATGAACGTGATTGGTTGTTTCACACTACTCAGTACGTCAGTACGCGATTTGGAACGCGACCGGCGCAGAAGCGTTTGAACGATATGATTGGCTGTGATCGGTAGGCAGGAGCGTCGTGATTGGCAAAACGAGGTGTCAATCATCTGGGAAGAGGCGCGTTCTGTAGAGGAAGGGATTGGTATCGACAGACGGATTTTTGACGGGAGAA
This sequence comes from Ancistrus triradiatus, assembly GCA_025084515.1. NCBI lineage: Eukaryota > Metazoa > Chordata > Actinopteri > Siluriformes > Loricariidae > Ancistrus > Ancistrus triradiatus. The sequence goes on along the minus strand of JAJAGP010000418.1, from coordinate 204,410 downwards.
GTTTTGGCATTCCGGTGGGAAAAAGGCGCTTTCGGATTTTATTCGCACACATTTCAGGGTATTGTATGGGAACAGACGACGCGTAGGACCGCCAGCGAACGGTGTGAAGTGATAAGAAGTGGTTGTTTGTGCGGTGGAGGGGGCACTATTGTTCTACGCTGCTGCTGGTACTACTCCCCTTTTTCTGTATGGCTGCCAATTTCGAGCCAATCTACGGGCTTTCAGAAGATGAGGTGAGAAGATCTGAGTTTGCCCTCGCGTTTCTGGTGTCGATCTGAAATCCTACGATTCAGGGTTTCGTGTGGGTGTCTGGTTTTAATCTGCGTTTTAATCCGAAGTGCCACTTTTCTCTTCCAACAGCAACAGTCAGGCCACTGATCGTTACAGGGATTGTTTTGGGTTTAGACTGGTCTAAATGTTAAACATCCTGCATTCCCTATATGAATCATCGAATCGAAGGATTAAACCGTGTTACGTAAACCTGGAGAACCATAAATCCGTCCTGCGAGTTTACAGATATGCGTTTAAACCCTTGCGCCTTAATGTTTTTCTGCTGTTTCTGGGTTAGGTGTGTGGAGAAAGATGCAGGTCTTCATAGAATTGTTATTTTGGTGCTTTAGGTCATAGCTGTGTCTAAAATATTAAGCATTGCTTCCATTATTAATTGAATGCAATGGAATTCAACCTGATAAATCCGTACTGTACAGCCAAGACGTGATGACCAATCATGTGTACGTCGGTGTTACGGGTTAAAGAAACGTCCATAAGAATTCCCGGACCCTGGATATCCCACAGAACATCCCAGACCACCGGCTTCCATTGAGTCCAGTTCTGACACTCAACAAGGGGCCACCTTGGTCGTTTGTCCCTCCTCGGACCATTGCTAAGTGAACATTTCTCCCACGTCTGCTACGAGAACAGAGAGACGATGTACCCACATTGTCATTCTATGAATGTTTTGGCTCCTCTGTGTATCATTTTCGAATCAGTATAAATAAAATGACTCTGATCGTCCAGCGAAAGTCAGAGGAATCCGGCGTTGTGACTCTCGCCGATGCGTGAACGAGGTGCGAGAACATTTCACGCTTCTCCGAGAACCAAAACGGGTGGGTTTCCTGTCAGAGATGGAGTGGTGAAATGCTCGAGATGTAGCAATGAGAGGCGTCATTATGTAACGCCGGTTCCTCCTACGGTCCAGATACATCCAGCACTTCCGTTACGCAACGATAATAAAATAAAATAAAAAAAGCGCTGGAGTGTTCATCAGAAGGACCGGGGTTCAAGTCTCGACTCTGCAGACATTGAGTACATCGCTCAGGATGAGGCGTCTTAAATGACTAAATGTTGATACATGTGGTGGAGTTTTGTCACCATTTTTGTCGTATCAACAAATAAGCAGTTACGCTAATAAATAACGAACTTCTAGTGTTTAATTCTTGGTGAACTTTCAGCTTGAGTCCTTTTTGCCTGTAACCTTTGCTTATTTGCACTTTGTATTCCAAACTAGCGCCTTAAACCTTTTTGCATAGACTATAAAAACGGACACATTGGGCGAACACAAAAACATCGGTATTAAAAGCATATTGAGTAAGACATTCAGGGCTTCTGTTATCACTCGAGGGAGTGCGTTATCATGACTAACATCACGGCTGTGATGACAAGTCGAAGGCGAGTGCCATAGATCATCACAGCCGTGATGTTAGTCATGATAACGCGCACCCTCGAGTGTTTAATTGTTTATACACAACAGGTTTTTAGTAACAACAAAGTGAACAAACAAAATGAATAAACGAAGCCTCGGATTTTTTACTCGGTATGCTTTAATACTGACGTTTTTGCGTTCGGCCAGTGTGTCGTTCATTTCCATGTTTATAGTCTGTTCTATTGCTTGGTTAGATTAGGATTGTGCAATGGGAAAGTACAAGTAGTGAAGAAACTAGAGCGTACAGGCAGCGGAGACACCGGATAATTAGGTTGCATTAACTTGTTGTGATGGTAAAGTGTTTTTGTCCTTAATTTAACATTTTGGATTGTTTAGCTATCATGTGTTTGTGGTCTGATTTAAATAAAGATCAAGTAAAAATAACGATCAAGGGCCGGATTCATTTTCTTAAGGCTTTCTTAAGAAAAGACGAACACTAAAGTTCAAAAGATTGCTCTTAAATAAAGATCCCCAAAACAACGTAAGAAGTTCTCACATTTTGTAAAAGGTCCAAAGATAAGAATTAAATGTTTTCAGATTGTGTTTTAATTAATATTTGTTTAAAATAAAACACTGTGTGCAAAATGTCTTAAGTACTACGTCAACTAACGACTACTAACTGAATACTCTGTACTTGTAATATCACAGTTTTTTATTTAAGTGCTGTTGTAAGCGCGTGTGTGTATGTGTATGTATGTGTGTGTGTGTGGTGTGTTGTGTGTGTGTGTGAGAGAGCGAGAGAGGAGCTCTCGCGCCTCTCCCTTCTCCCCTATAAACACTCCACTATGGCAGATTTTAACACTTCAGCAGGCTTCTGCTATTCCTTTAATGAGTAAGTCACCTCGCAGCGTCGTAACGCTTCCTCCACTTATTAGGTACACCTGTTTTCAGCTGCTCGTCAAAGCATGATCTAATCAGCCAATCACACACGCGGTGGCGACTTGGTGCATTTAGCATGTAGTGAGAAAGCATCTGAATGGGGAAGAAAGGTGATTCAAGAAAGGCGACTTTGAACGTGGCACAGTTTTTTTTCATGGAATCTGCTGATCTACTGGGATTTTCCAACACGGGCAAAGCGCCACCTCTAGGTTTAAACAGAGAGATGGTGCAAAAAAAAAAAGAAAATATTCCAGTGAGGGCAGCTCTCAGCTGTTCTCTTTCCCATTTTACAGTGTGGCAAAAAAGTATTTAGTCAGCCACTGATTGTGCAAGTTCCTCCTACTTAGAAAGATGAGAGAGGTCTGTAATTTTTTTATCATAGGTACCACTTCAACTAGAGAGGACCCCCAAAAGAGACAAAATTGAGAATTAAAAATCCAGGAAATCACATTGTAGGATTTTTAAAGAAAGAATTTACTTGTAAATCATGGTGGAAAATAAGTATTGGTCACCCACAAACAAGCAAGATTTCTGGCTCTCTCGCAGACCTGTAACTCTTCTGTCCTCCACGTCGTTACCTGTATTTAATGGCACCTGTTTTGACCTCGTTATCTTATAAAAGACACCTGTCCGCACAGCCTCAAACAGTCAGACTCCAAACTCAACAATGGCCAAGACCAAAGAGCCTGTCGAAGGACACCAGGAAGAAAATTGTAGACCTGCACCAGGCTGGGAAGAGTGAATCTACAATAGTCAAGCAGGTTGGTGTGAAAAATCAAAAAAAAAACTGTGGGAACAATTGTAAGAAAATGGAAGACATACAAGACCCATTGATAATCTCCCTCGATCTGGGGATCCGCGCAAGATCTCATCCCGTGGGGTCAAAATGATCATGAGAACGGTGAGCAAAAATCCCCCAGAACTACACGGAGGGACCGTTATGAATGACCTGCAGAGATCTGGGACCAAAGTACAAGGGGGGCTACCATCAGTAACACGGCTACGCCGTCGAGGGAACTTAGGTTCTGCAGTGCCAGGCGTGTCCCCCTGCTTAAGCCAGTACATTTTCCGGCCTGTCTGAAGTTTGCAGAGAGCATATGGATGATCCAGAAGAGAGGATTGGGAGAATATCATGTGGTCATATGAAACCAAAATAGAACTTTTTGGGTCAAAATACTCAACTTGCTGTGTTTTGGCGGAGTAAAATACTTCTGAGTTGCGCCATACCTACTGTGAAGCATGGGGGTGGAAACATCATGCTTTGGGGCTGTTTTTCTGCAAAGGAAAAGATTTTAAGCCAAAAAACCTCCTTCCATCAGTGAGAGCATTGAAGATGAACGTGGCTGAGTCTTCCAGCATGACAATGCTCCCAACCACACTGCTGGGCAGCGAAGGAGTGGCTCCGTAAAAAGCATTTCAAGGTCCTGGAGTGGCCTAGCCAGTCTCCAGACCTCGGCCCCATAGAAAATGTGTGGAGGGAGTTGAAAGTCCGTGTTGCCCAGCGACAGCCCCAAAACATCACTGCTCTAGAGGAGATCTGCATGGAGGAATGGGCCAAAATACCAGGTACAGTGTGTGGAAACCTGGTGAAGACTTACAGGAAACGTTTGACCTCTGTCATTGCCAACAAAGGTTATGTTACAGAGTATTGAGTTGAACCAAATTTATTGACCAAATACTTATTTTCCACCATGATTTACAAATAAATTCTTTAAAAATCCTACAATGTGATTTCCTGGATTTTTTTTTTCTCATTTTGTCTTTCATAGTTGAAGTGTGCCTATGATGAAAATTACAGACCTCTCTTGTCTTTCTAAGTCGGAGAACTTGCACAATCAGTGGCTGACTAAATACTTTTTTGCCCCACTGTATTTTTGTTTCGTTTGTCTTATTCTTTTTCATTTATGTTTTTTCTATATATTTTTTTTTTATTTCCTTTTTTTTTCCTGTTTTGATGTGTTCTTTTTTTCCATTTTCATTTCTAATCAAATCAGGTTGAATGTGATTTCCTATTTTTATTTTTATTTTTCCTTTCCATTTCTGTATTAACTTTTTTTTCTTTTCCCCCATTTTTTGTTTTCATGTTCATTTTATTTTTCCTTTTTGATTTTTTTTTTCTCTTTTTCCCTTTTTTTGATTTTATGTTTTTCTATTTTTCTTCTTTTTTTTTTTTCTCTCTCTTTCCAATCCATTTTTCATTTCATGTTTTAGAATGTTCTCTACATCTGCATGAAGTCCGCATCGTCAGATTTTATTTAAGTAGCTCCCAATTAAACAAATATCCAGTGAGGGCAAGAACTCAAATAACCACTCGAACCTTGAAGCAGATGGGCTACAGCAGCAGAGGACTGCCTTGTACCGCCGGCATTTACACTTAGTGTTTCTGAAGCGGAACGATGCAACGTGAGCTTATGTGTCGGACGAATCGCATGCTTGGGTGATGCATGATTCCGTACAGCGCTTCATTAGAGCCGGAGCTAATAAAGGAAACGGTGAGAGCCAGGCTTCACGCACGCACGCACGCACGCACGCACGGGGCATTTATTATTAATGCTGAACGTGTGTGAGCGTGTAGCGACTGAGCTCGATCACATTTCAGCCCTCGCTCACAATCTCAGTCGCTGCAAAGCACAGCGTAACCGCGTAGCATGACGTAGCGAGACGTTGATCAGCGTGTTTCGTTAACGCGGTGCCTTCTGCTGCTCGGGCCGAAGCGCTGGCACACGGTGCGCCACAGATCTCCTGAGTCATTCATCACACACCCGCAGGACTGAATCATTCAGGGAGAGCTGGCTGCCAAACTTTCTGTAACGTTAAATTAGGGTTGGATGATCCAGCAGGAACTTGTGTGTGTGTGTGTGTGTGTGTGTGTGTGTGTGAGTGAGAGAGAGAGAAATGTTTTAACTTCAGTCCAACACACACACAGTGGTGCGTGAAAGTTTGTGAACCCTTTCAAATATGAGCTAAAAGTCATCAGATTTTCTCAAGAGTAGTTTTGAAAGCTATTAAAGACCCAGCTAAGTAACTGAGATTAATTATGTAGGTATGCACCTGATGAAAGACTGTTCTCTTTAACGTCTAGAGATCTTTATAATCACAGTTCGTTCCAGAAGGCTCATCGAGAACCGACATCGACAAATGTTTCCCATGAGGAATAATGTAAATTGAATGACTCGGTTCCAGAACCTCAGAAAATCCTCCTGTATAAGGCATTATATACATTAGTGGAGTTGTATTGTATGGGGGGGTGGGCTTATTCTGGTTTAATAAGTGTGTCCTGGTCACAGATTCTCACCTTCTTATTATACCGACTGTACCTGACTGTACTGTACAGAAATACACACACACACACACTGATATCCTGGGAGAATATCTGTAATGATATCACACCTCTGAACGTCTTACATAACATTTATAAGGTTATTTATAGGAGATTAGATAAGAAACACTCAGCCCTGCAGAGACCCCACACACACGCCTACCTTCATTTATTCATATATACCCCTTTGCTTCTGCACGTCTACTTCGTCATCATCACTACTTTTCCTTTCACCTTTCCCTTTTTTAAATTTCATTTTAATTTTTAATTTTCCTTTTATCCATCTTATTTATTTCTCTGTTTCAGTGTATTGTTTTTCCGTTGTTTTTTTATTTGACTTTTTCCCTTTTGAATTTTCATTTCTGTTTTATTTTTCTTACCTCAGGTTCAGTGGTATTTTATTTGATTTGATTTGATTTGTGATTTGATATTTCATTTTATGTTGCATTTCTGTATTAGCTATTTGTTTTCTTTTTTCCCTCTTTTTGCTTTCTTTTGCATTTTGATGTATTCATTTTTCCTTTTTAAAAATTATTTGGCTGCTTCTCATTTTATTTTTCATTTCCATGTTATTTTCCTTACCTTAAGTTGAGTGTGATTTGAATGAAATTTTCCCTTTCAATCTCTATATTAGCTTTTTTTTTTCTTTCTTTCTTTTTCCCTTTAGTTTTCATGTTTTTCCTTTTTTCCCTCCTTTTTTTCCTTTCTTTGGCTTTTTTTCTTTTGATGTTTGATTTATTTATTTTTTTATTTTTCCAATTAATTTTTAATTAAAAAATTTTTCATTTGCATTTTCTACTCCTTTGTTTTTCTCTTTCCGTTTGATGTTTCTTTATGTAGACTTTTCTTTTTTTTAAATGATTAATTTTCTGTTTTATGATGAGCTTACAGTGTCTCTCTTTTTATCACTTCAGTAGTAAAATAATAGTTTAAATCCGCACGTAGCGCCTGAACATGGAGCTAATGAGCTAACGGATGTTAAATTGAGCTTCGTTAGTGTTTATGCTGATTAGTAGTGTTTGATTCGCTGTTGCTATGGATACAGAATCAGCTCCTGATCTAAAAATGCAGCTGGACTAAAACACACCTGGACTGACTAGCACTAAAGAGCTAATTAGCTGTCCTTAATTAACTTAATTAAGAGATGATAAAGCTGATGATAACGTGTGTGTGTGTGTGTGTGTGTGTGTGTGTGTGTGTGTGTGTGGGGATTATCATGAACCAAAATTATTGTTGGTCATGCCAAAGTGTGAAAACAGTGTTTTGCTTTAGTCATATTATTACACATTCTGGAGGCCACGCCCCTTTACTAGGACTGACAGTATGGTGGCCACGCCCTTGTATAGAACTGACTGCACTGTGGCCACGCCTTCTTTATATAGACCTTAAAGTAAAGAGGCCACTGCTTTGTTGGCACTGCTGGCAATAGGCCACTCCCACTTTCTGAAATTATACAGGTACAGAGGCCACGCCTCTTCTGTGGTACTGGACAGGTAAATTAGCCACAGCTGTTCCACTGGATTCAGTCATGCCAGAGTCCATGGCTCTCCTTACTGGGACTTTATAGGTACAGAGGTCACAACTTCTATACTGGGACTTTACTGATAGGCCACGCCCATTTGTCTTTTTTTTTTTTTTTTTTTTAATGTATTTTGGACCATATTTGGTGTTGTAGGTAAACAGTGTTTGTATTGTGTTTTTTCAGAACGAGTCTCGTGTTCTTCGTGTCAAAGTCATCGCAGGCATCGACCTGGCAAAGAAGGATATCATCGGTGCCAGGTAGTAGCGCGCACACACACACACACACACACACACAGGAGTAAATAATGGCCAGAGACTTCCTGTTTCATTATATGCTCCATTTTATTAACTAAATTAAATATATTCTCTGTTGTATTATATTTTTTATTTGTTATTAAACTTAACACTTTAATTATTTGTTCTATAACTGTAATTACAAATTTATACTATATTTTATATTTGCAATACTTTTGTAAGTATATTTTGTACTACTTTAAATACTTTTTATTTTATTTATGTTAACTAATTAATTATATTCTCTGTTTTATTGTTATATTTACTAAAGTTATATTTGTTGCTTTTTATATTTATTTAGTTTCTATATTTTGTTTACTATTTACTTATTCCTTAATTTATTGTTGTATTTGTTCATTTAATGAAATTTATTTAATTACGCTTTTTTTACTAATTATATTTCCCATTTTATTATTGTATTAAATTAATTATATTCTTTATTTTATTTACTAACTGTTCTGTTTTGTTATTGTATTTAATAATTTAGTATTTTTGTAATATTTACAATTTCAGTGGTATTCCAAACTTTACTGTTAACTTTTTTTTGTGCTGTTTTATTTACTGCTTTAATTACATGCTCTATTTTTTTTATTATATTTAATTTGGTTATATATTCTGTTTTATTTCTATAAGATTTAATTCATTTTATTTTATGTGTTGTTATATTCTCAGTTTTCATGTTTAGCTTTTGTATATTTAAATTTCTATACATGTAAATTATCTATAAACATATAAATAAAAAAATATTTTTGTACATTTTTAAAAATTCTATTTATATAGCTTTTAATTTTATGTCATTTAATTTAATTTCTACATAATCGGCTGTAAGGAGGTTCAGGTACATTTTTTTTAGTGTTGCTTCTCCTAGGGTTTCTCCTTTATTACATTTGGGGAGTTTTTCCTTGCCACTGTTGCCCTGGGTTTGCTCAGTTGGATCTGTGGATCTAGAGATTTATTAATAAAGATGAAAAATAAAAAAAGTTGCACCAGGAGACAGCTTATAATAAATCTTTGTTGGCACAAAGATGGCATGTAATTGTGGTTTTAGAGACTGTCATTTTCTGTGAACGTGAACGTTTCAGCTTTCGAACCCTCCTCCTCCTCAAACACGCTCTGTTCTTGTTCCAGTAGCTTTGTTCCAGCACTGATAAGTTTGAAACCTCTTGGTCACTGTGACATTTTCGAACCTGGAGCTGTGTTTTTGTCCTGTTTGTGAGTGCTCTAATCCTCTCAGTGTTAGCTTAATATATCCGTCGTACGGTTGCTTATCTCAGCTTTGATTTTTGTTACATGGAACCCATTTGCTTCACCTCGTATTGATATGTTTTGGATTTCCAGTGTAAAAGCAGATGTTTTGATCTGGATTGAAAATGTTACATAAGCTCAGGGCTCATGCCAGTTTGGACACGCCTGCAGTCTGATTGTTTACTGTGTTAGAACATCTCAGGCTGGCAGTCAGTACTGAAACGGTCCATCTGAAAGAGGAACATGTATTTTTTTTTTTTTTTAATTCCTAACATTTGCTTATAAAACCAAGGAAGGTGAGAAAAGAGAAAATCTGGCAACGCACACAGTCATCCAAAATTAAACCTTTAACTTCATGAAAAAGGCCATTGATTGTTTATTTCCTGACATTTAAAGATCAATAAGTCTGCTAATACCAGGTAAAAGACCCAAACTGTCACATTTCACCAGCAGCTTTTTAGTTTTTAAGCCTTTATCATGCATTACTACGTTACTACTAGATTAACCTTTTAGTGTCTGAGAATAAGAACCAATATCACATAAAATTAGTGCAAAATTAAATCGAGTCACTTTATTTCTGATGCAAAAGTTACAGGTCTCCATTTTATATTCTTTACTATTATAATTATATTCTCTTGTGTGTCCTATTTTATTTGCTGTATTTACTATTTTATTGCCTCTATTTTTATTAATGTTAACTAATGTAATGTGTTCTCAGTTTTATTTATTAATTTAATTATATTCTGTATTTTGTGTCCTACTTTATTTACTAATTTATGGTTTTTGTTCCATTTTATTCATATTTACCAATTTAATTATATTTTTTGTATTTTATTATTGTTTTTACTAATTATTTACGAATTATATTATTTATTATAATATTGTATTTATTAATTTACCTATTTTCTATGTTTTGTTTATTAATTTGGGTATATTCTCTGTTATTTATTTATATTCTCTACTTTATTGTCATATTAATTTACTTAGTTATTTTCTATTTTATTTAATTAGTTTCATAATTTTTTTATTGTATTTACTAATTTAATTGTTAATAAATTATAGTCGCTATTTTGTTATTATATTTACTTGTTTAACTATATTATCATTTTCTTATGCTTCCTGTTTTGTTTATGTTTACAAATTATGTTCTCAATTTTATTCATCAGGTTAACGAAAGTAGGGCATCTAGACAGAAGAAGTGGAATCTGGTTGTGTGTTTTTAGAGTTTCTGGTGTTTATCGCCAGAGGCTGGTTTTCACGTCATTATGGGATTGGTAATAAGAGTGTACTAGAAGGTCTGAATTATTGGTCTGGAGCTTTGTTTGTTTGGCGTCGAGTTAAATGACAGTTTCTCTCGCTGGAGCAAACGTTGCCCTCGGCCTCGTGGCATTTATGACAAGGAGTGTTTGGTAATCCATCCTGCCGTGTAACTGCAGTACTTTGCCCTTTTAAGCAAAGCATTATTAAGAGAAGGTCACGGTTTTTATCTGTAAGGCTCGGCATCGGGCCTCGGAGGCGAGTTTAACGTCCAACAACGGCAGCATTTCTGAGAAACTATTAAAAAAAACAAATACTGATGAACTGTTAATGGAGGCAGGAGCTTGTGCTGAACTTCAACTCTGGACTTGGTGATGGATGGTTCTTTTTATACAATTTTATTTTTGTTGGCCAAATTCCAGGTTCTTCCTGTAGAAACAAATGAGCCAATTCAGAATGCTTTTATTTTTTGAAAGTTCCAAACATTTGAGGTTTAAGTTATACAATCCAATCCAAATTTATTGATAGTTAATAGTCAATTAATTATGTTATCCGTTTTCTCTGTTTTATGCGTCCCATTTTATTTATTTACTAATTTATAGTGTCTTTTATTGACGTTTTTGTTATACTTACTAATTTAATTATTTTCTGTATTTTATTGGATTTACTAGTTTAGTTATTTTATCTATTTTATGCATCTTATTTTGTTATATTTACTTATTTATTCTCTGTTTTATGCATCATATTTTATATTTACTAATTTATATTCACCATTTTATTTACTAATTTAATTATATTCTCTATTTTATTATTTTATTTACTAATTTAATGTGCTAGTTTTATTTTTGTTATTAGTTTTGTGTCCTTTTTTTGTTTACTAATTTATAGTCTATTTTATTTACTCATTTGTTATGTTTACTAATTTTAATTATATTCTGTATTTTATTATGATATTTATTTTAATGTAATCATTGTCTTTATTATATTATTGTATTTATTAATTTATTATCCTTTTGGGCAAATCCAAATTTATTGACAGTTGTATAGAAAAGTTTTGGCACCCTTGGTCAAATTACATGTACATGAAGCGGTATTTGGGCTGGATTTGTTTCTCGGGGTTACGTCTGGTTAGATATATAGATAAACTCTTGTGTCCGTACCATAATTACACTCCTGCAGGACAGGCGAGTTTCTAGGGGGTTGTATCCTCTACGAATCCTTAGCTGCTGAGTTTGAAAGGAAGTCGAGAAAAAGCACAGACGTGGCCGATACGGACGCAAATGAAGTCAGAGTAGAGCCTGTGAAAGAGGAAATGATTCCAGGACCCTGTAAAGTTTTAGTCCAGTCCAGTAGGGCGATCCAAACCAAGCCATCATGTTCCGTCCAGGATCCAGGACGCTCTTACCATAAGCCCATGAAAATAAAATGAGAAATGTGAGAGGAGTGAAGTTTGTTCCTGTTGTTATGTAACTTCCCTTCATTTCAAGAGTCAACAGAGCGGATTTGGGGAGGGGCGCTAAAATTTAGCGTAAGCCTCCTCTCTGTAGGCCATTTCCCTTTTTGTCGGGTCGTTTATGAAGTTCTTAGTTCATAATTAGCTAACGAGCGGTGTGGAGGCCGAGGTCCTGAGGGACAGGGAGTGAAGAATGCAGTCTGTGTGTGTGTGTGTGTGTGTGTGTGTGTGTGTGTGTGTGTGTGTGTGTGTGTGTATGGTGAGAGCAGCCGAGGACTCCCGTCCTCCTGCGAATGCCAAACAATGCAGACGCGGGGCGCCAGTCGGGGCCGTCGCCATGGTAACCGAGGGTGAGAGAAAAAGAGTGAGAGCGTCTCGATGAAACGGGCGAAGCAGAAATACGAAACCGGGCAGCAGTGTTTGTTTTAGTTTTGTTTACTCGTTTGTTTTTAGAAGTAGACTCTACTTTTAAGAAGTAAGAAATAAATAAAAGTGAAAGAAATACTACCGGACACTTAGAACAACTTTTAATAAATCATGGCGATTAACATAAAAGCCCACCGTTTTCAGTAAACGTCTGGCTCTGCAGGTGTTGTTTTTAAATAATTATATCGAAAGTATAGAGACGTGCTTTGCCGCCACAAGATGTCATTCCTGTTGTTAAAAAATGAATAATTGAACATGAATGTATTTATTTTTACCTAAATGTGAGAAATGGCAACAAGCACCATTATATAAAATATAATATATTATATTAATTATATATTTGTGGAGTTTGCATGTTCTCCCCTGTCTCTGTGGGTTTATTTCCACATTCCAAAGCCGTGCTTTAGGTTAACTGGCCATTCAAGTGTTCGTCTGTCGAGGGTCGGTTCCCACCTTGCACCCTGTGCTGCCCCTCCCAAGCCAAGCAGTAGGAAGGATTCATGTAAACAAACAAGCTGCTGGTTTAGCCAAATGGTGAAACGAACGTCTAGGCCGCGAATTCAACACGAAACATTTCTAAAACCGCCCAGCTCGCACCCGTGTGTATTTCGGTGGGTGTCCAGAGGCGACTTTTATTCGAAACCAATAACTTCAGATGTGAATCGCACCCGGGTCCGGCTTTGTGTCCATTTGAATGCAAATGACTAAGGAAGTCTGTTCAGGAAGGGAAAGGGGGCATTATAGAGGAAGAGGCGCCCACAGGGTTAAGGAAGAAATCCCAGAGCTTGCTATAAACGGCTAATTAGCATCTGATAAACGCTGCAATTATTCACTGAGGCTTTTCCTGCAGAGGAAACCACACACACACACACACACATACATATATGTATGTATATATATATATATATATATATATATATATATATATATATATATATATATATATATATATATGCCTTATAAGGCTCGAGGCTCCGTCCAGGAGCTTCAGGGGCTGATTTGGATAGATTTGGGCTATCCAACATTCGTGTAAGCTTGTGTAGTGAATATTGGCATCCAGGGTTAAAGCGCACAATCTGTTACCCCTACTTCAAAGGCGCTCTGTCTCGCCGGGTTACTATCAGCTGCTTTGGTTTTCTGCTTCTGAAAGGAGGGGCGGACGGTTGGTTTTGGGTTCGGCTGAACCGGTAAGCTTCCTTTGGGCCGTGAGCTTTATAGGAGGGTGCGGCGTTAGGCACGTCTGGGCCCTCGTGTTTGACCTCGGGGTTCTTCGTTGACCCCATGGCGTCCTTTTTGGGACGATCCTGTCTTCGAGCTGACGTTTGAAGTTTGCCTTTAAGTAGTTCCTTGATTGTATTATAATGTCTGTCAGAGTTTTTCTGTCTGAAGGGTCTCAGCCAGTCGTTGTTAATGATTTTTCCTGATGGACCCTCGCCTGTGATGTCATCGAGGGGGATTTCTGAGTGCCAAGTGGGTCTGACCGATTTCAGGAACCGCTGACTCATGGACATGAGATCGTGTTTCTCTTTTTAGGACGTACAATAATAACAGGAGCTCATTGTTTTGCTGAGACTTTTGGAAATTGGAGGCACCTTCGGGATGGAAATGTGTCTGATGAGCCCAGACCCTCGCTGACGGACACAGGAAAGCGAGGTTGTGTGTATCTCAGGATGTGAGCTCATGCATGAAGAATTGTGTGTCCAGTCATGCGAACGTTCCCCCCAAAAGAAAAAAGCCAAAACTTTATCAGTCCCACTTATCACAGAGAGAGACAGCAGCTCGTCTGTTGCTGCACAGCTTGTGTTCGTCATCCTCTAATCCGTCATCAGCGCTAACAGGATGTGGGTGGCTGGATACTTTTGCATCGTGGACAGTTTTCAGTCCAGCAGGGACCCTGAGGTGTTTAAAACTCCACCACCCAAGTAGTGACCATTAAAGAACAGAGTAAAGAGGGTAGAGAAACAGATGGACTACAGTCTGTAGTACTACAAAAGTGCTAAACTTTGTCAACGGTATTAGAAGTTAGGTTTGTTTTTTTTGGGTGATAGAGTGATTTCCCTCTTCCATGGGGGTTCTGTGTCCCTAAGCTCTGCTAATACTGAGGGTCGATTGTAGGGAAATTGCAGAACAAATTGCAGTTCAGAGATTAACTTGAGATTTTTATTTATTTTTTTAATAAGATGAATCGAAAAAGAATCGTCACCATTATTTGCTTCCAAAAGTTACACTGTCTTAGTTTGATTAAGACGACAATATGGTGATAATTAGTCATACTTTTAGGATGTATATACTTTAATGTTATATTTTAATAAATATGTGTGTGTGTGTATATAATATCACTTATTATTATGTATCGTATAATAAATGATAATGAATGTAAAGTGAATTATAAACAGTTTTTTATTGGTGCACGATGAAAAAATTCTGGTCTCAATTGTTGCGCTGTCACACAGGCAGTTTCTGATTCCAGAAATATAATATGGAAAAATATGGTGTAACGTACGATTTCACAGAAAGTATCGTAGACGTTAAGTGACGCAGATCTGTGTGAGTCAATGTCAAAATGAGCAGGGGTGTAACGAAACTCTCTCTTTTTCCTCAGCGATCCTTACGTCAAACTGTCGCTGTACGTCGCCGATGAAAACCGCGAGCTCGCCTTAGTCCAGACAAAAACCATCAAGAAGGTACGTTTACCTCCCCTCCCTTTTTCTTTCTTATTTCTTTATTTCTTTATTTATTTGCATCTTCAAATTCAATCTACAGTACAGTAACAGCTGCTTGATTTATTTACTACTGAATGTTTGGATGAGTGTTGGTTTCTCATTACCCTGGCCAGCAGGGGGCGCAGTTTCACAGAGTAGACGAGTCCTGCTGGATGAATGAGTCTCTCTCTCTCTCTCTCTCTCTCTCTCTCTCTCTCTCTTGCTCTCTCTCTCTCTCTCTCACACACACACAAACACACACACGACACACACACACACCCACACACACACACACACACACACACACACACACACACACACACAACAACCCCACACACACACACACACACACACACACACACACACACACACACACGGTTGTTCAGGCATGAATGGAAATCCGATTCCACAATCAGGATGAAATGTTAGAGGTTTTTTATTTCCCTCCAAAGATCAGATGCACAAACACAAAAGCGTCAAATTAAATGGCTAAAATAAATAAAATATAAGCAAACATTATAAACAGAAATTGAATTTTTGATAGGAATGAAAAGTAAGTGGATAGCGAAACAGACATCTCTGCAGTAATATAGATTCTTTCGTGAACGCTTTTAAATTATTATTAGTAGTGTCGGTGCTCAGGTGACCCGGGTTCGGGTCCTAGTGCTAACCCACCACTGCGGTGACCCGGGTTTGAGTCCCGGCTGTACGTTCTAGCCAGATCAGGCATGATTGACAGCGTTTAAGGAGGATAAGCCGGGATAAAGCTCAGATTTATAATCATGTTGGAGTTTGTTTTACAGCTGATCTGTGGCTAACAGACTAAAAGTAAGTGTGTGTGTGTGTGGGAGATCAGTAAATGCGCTCCACAGTGAGCGTTTAAAACCAAACGCTAATCGATATGTTTGCTTAATCATGAGCTTCACTTAACACGATCCATACAGAGGTCAGGATCAGTCCAGCTCGGCTTTTTATTCATTTATTTATTTATTTAAAGCAGAACAGCACTGATTGGCATTAATGATTGGCAGCCTACGGTAGCGGTTCAATCTAATATAAAATGCTATCGTTCTAATACAAACTAAAGATATGATAATCACTTGTGTAAGTAAGAGTGATTTAGTGACTTCCTATTTATTGCATTATAGCTAATTTATTCTGTCTAAATAAATTGAATAAAATATTAAAACCTTCTCACAGATTACATTTTTTCCGCAGCTAAGAAGAGGAATATATTCTTATAATTTGTAATATTGTTATGTTTTGATTTGCAGTGCTTACTATAGTTATTATTGTTATTATTGTTGTTGTTGGTTAGTAGTGGTACAGTTAAACCTTGAGTGATGAAGGTCCAAATAACAGAGCCCCAGTATCCATATAACGATAATCCATATCCATAATTTTAAACAAACAAAAAGAAAACTTCCCTTGCAATTAAAGGACTTTTAATAACTAGAAATATAAATGTATTAAGTACTGTATAAGACTTATGACTTATGGAAACTGCTACTGCATCAGATGGTGTAATAAACAGATCACAACTGATATCACATCTCCACAGTGGACATCATGATGCAACGTTACACCCTTAAACATACCGTTTACAGTTAAAGTTTTAGTATTCATTGTAGTAGTAGAATTATTAGTATTATGATTATTATTCAAATGATTCCTGTTTGTGTCTGTATTTTTTGCACTAACCTCAGTCTTTTTCTCCTCCAGACTCTGAACCCTAAATGGAACGAGGAGTTTTATTTCAGAGTGAGTCGTTTCTTCTTCTTTTTCTTCTCACACACCCCTGGCTGGACTGGACTTGCATGACTCACACACATGCACCTAATCAAAGGAGAAGCAGCAGCGAAATGTCAAACACGTGACTTTATATGAACTGTAATGCCTGTGCTTTTGGAAATAATGCTGGAAGACCTGGAGGAAATAAAACTGGAAGGACTTTTATTTAAAAAAAAAATATCATGCACAAGCCAGGAAATGGACTGAACTGTGTGTGTGTGTGTCTGTGCAGGTGATAGACTGTCACTCTTTCCTCCACTACTTATTAAATAAAATGTTCAGTGTGACGTCTGGATCATAAATAATTATAGATGAAGTGAAAGTTAACACCATGTTGTTATTATTAGAGTGTGTTAACTCTCTCTCTCTCTCTCTTCTTTCTTCTCTCTCAGGTGTGTCCTCAGAATCACAGGCTGCTTTTTGAGGTGTTTGATGAGAATAGATTGGTAAGATGGTTGTTCTGTACTTTGCCGTTATCATGATCACGTCGGTTCATCTCGGTTTCTGATTCCTGTCCTCACAAACAGCTACTAATACTCTCTTATTCAGTAAGGATATGTTTAACTAACGTTTCTTTTACCAGAGTGTACATTACAGGTGTGTGTGTGTGTGTGTGTGTGTGTGTGTGTGTGTGTGTGTGTGTGTGTGTGTGTGTGTGTGTGTGTGTGTGTGTGTGAGAGTCATCTTGGGTCCCAAGTATAAAGATGAGCCATATCTTTTTATGAAGGAGTGTGGCAAATCAGATGGGGTCATTACTGGGAAAATGAGACTGGGAAATACTGGAAAAGCAGGTCAGAATCTCTGTAGCAAAGTAGGACTGGGTCAGTACTGGGAAAGTGGGACTTTGAGTCAGGACTGGGAAATGTTGGAAAAGCGGATCAGAATCTCAGTAGTAAAGCGGGACTGGAAGTATTGGGAAAGCAGAACTGGGTCAGTAGGACTGGGTCAGTACTGGGGAAAACAAGATGGGGTCAGTAGGACTGGGTCAGTACTGGGAAAATGAGATTGGGAAATACTGGAAAAGTGGTTTGGAATCTCAGTAGCAAAGCATGAATGGGCCAGTACTGGGAAAACAAGACTAAGCCATACTGAAAAAGTGGGTTGGAATCTCTGGTCAAGTGGGACTGGGTCATACTGGAAAAGTGGAACTAGCAAAGTGGAACTGGGTTCGTTCTGGGACAAGAAGATGGGGTCAGTACTGGGAAAATGAAACTGGGCCATACTTAAATAAAAAACGGGTCGGAATCTCAGTAGCAAAGTGGAACTGGGATAGTACTGAGACAACAAGGTGGGGTCTGTACTGGAAAAGTGGGACTGCGTCAGTACTGGGACAACAAGGCTAGGAAATATTGGAAAAGCAGGTTGGAATCTCTGTAGCAAAGCAAGACTGGGTCAGTTCTGGAAAAGTGGGACTTTGGGTCAGGACTGGGAAAAATGACTGGGAAATGTTGGAAAATCGGATCAGAATCTCAGAAGTAAAGCGGGACTGGGTCAGCACTGGGAAATAAGTTGGAGTCTTGGTACCAAAGCGGGACTGGTTCAGTACAGAGAAGTCGAGACTAAGCCATACTGGAGAAGCAGGTCAGAATCTCCGCAGCAAAATGGAACTGGGTCAGTACTGGGAAAACAAGAAAGGAAATACTGAAAAAGCAGTTAGGAGTCTCAGCAGCTCACAGGAATGGGTGGCTACTGGGAGCATGGGATTGGGCCAGTACTGGGAAAATAAGACTAAGCCATACTGGAGAAGTGTGTCAGAAACTGGGAAAATGTGACTTGGTTATACTGGGAAAGCCGGACTGGATGTTGGGGATAAACTGGGCTGGGTTCTGTACTGGCAAAGCGGGTTTTGTTTGTACTGGGTGTTACTGGTAATGAGTGTGTGCACTTGTATTGTTTGTGCGTACGTCTAAACAGTGACGTGTGTGTGTGTGTGTGTGTGTGTGTGTGTGTGGTTGGCATTGCGTCAGGGTTGGAGATCTTCAGACTCTGAGTGTTGTCCATATAAGTCTGAGCTGAAGCTTCCTTAACCCTCCTCATTCTCTCTCTCTCTCTCTCTCTCTCTCTCTCTCTCTCTCTCTCTCTCTCCCCCCTTTAGTTTTGCTTCGTCATGCTTTATCTAGATCAAACAAACTTGTATTGTAAAAAAAAAAATTAAATAAAAGGCTTAATTTGGTTAAGGCCGCTGTGAAATACTTGATGCTGCTCTACAATCTTAGATTAATATTTCATGAAGAGAAATATCCACTCCTTTATGTGTTAGAGTTCATATTGAAGTTTAAATGAAGATCAACAAAGCGTCGGCCGATCGGGGCGTCCAGACGTTTTTTTGGGGCTTTTTTATTTTTTTGCATATGACTGTAAGGCCTCAAACGATTTCCCAGCTCTTTGTGAAGCTTTGGTAAAATGATTTTTCCACGGCTCGGCTTCTGGACTCGGCGTTTAGGACGACAGACCTGCCTCGTGTTTATGAGTTTGTGGAGAGTTTCCTCTCTCTCCCTCTCTCTCCCTCTCTCTCCCTCTCTCTCCCTCTCTCTCCCTCTCTCTCTCTCTCTGTCTTTTTTTATTTCTCTCTTTTTCTTTTCTGGAAGAAGGGGGGGGGGGGTTCGGTCTTGATAGATCAGGAGCAGCTGATGGGGGGGCAGTTTGGTTCTCGCTGGGTGGCAGGGGGGGGGTTTGGGGGTGGCTCGAGAGGCAAATTTGCGCCTCTGGTCACGTGACCGAGGCCACCCTACCCTCACCCCGGCTTTAGTTGAGTGCCAGGCGTCCTTATCCAATCATGCCAGGAATGCTGCTTGTCGCTCGGGCTATTTCTGCCGTCTGTCACCAGCGAGCAGCGAGGTGCCGCACAGAAGTCGTCGTGGGTTGATTCTTTCCGTGTTTTTTTTCCCCCTCCTGTTTGGACTCCCCCCTCTCCCTCTCTCGCGCTCTCTCTCTCTCTCTTTTGCGAGTTTGTGGTCTGAACTTTTGCAAATCCCTGGCAGAAGCTCGCGTTACTGCTGCCGCTGCCGCTGCTTTTTCTCTTCTGAGGGAAGGCAGAAGGAAAAGTGTGTGGGTGAGACAGACGGATTGCAGCGAGGCGTTCAGAGACATTTCGGGAACCGGACGCGAGAATGTCTCGCCGCCTGCGCCTCTACTTCGGGTCCAGCCGAAGCAACACGGCTCCCGAACTCCAAGATCTCGAGGACGAAGACGGAAATGGTCTGCGCCGTAGCGTCACCGCCGAGGGAGCCAGGCACTTCCAGGTCTGTCCGAGCGAAGACGTATCGGACCCGTCCCTTAAACGGAGCTCGTCCATGTTCATCCCGCAACTGCAGGCCCAGTACGAACCTCCAAAACCGACCAAGAGCTCGTCCATGCAGATTTCCCTCCAGCGCTCGGCTACTCCTCAGGACGACTTCCGATCCGACTCTCCTCCGGAATACAGCCCGGGCCCGGCACCGCCCTACACGGGACCCTCCGAAGCTTGGGTTTGTGCCAACACTCCGGACCCCGTTCAGCCCCGGAGGCGGGTTTTTTGCGTCCAGAACGGGCGCCCTCCTGGAATCGGTGGATTCTGTATCCAGCGCTCCACGGACTCCAGCGCCCCCGACGTTCAGAAGTTCCGCATCCTTCCTTATGCCTCTCGGAACGGGGCGCGCCGCTGGCCCGCGGAACCCGGCCCTGGGACCCGTAGACTCGTCTTGCAGCTCCAGCAGGAGCGAGGGACGTCCGATAGCGTGGACGAAGCGACTAATGTGGGCTGCTCCCGAATCCGGCTTGAGAGGAGCACCTCGCAGCCCTTTCAACCCAGACGGGTCCCGTCCCGTCCCGGATCCATGCCCAACCTGCGCGCGCCCATTTCAGAAATGGAGATGGAGACGGAGATGGGGGATGAGGAGGAGGGCACCCAGCGGTGCACGTTTAAAATCAGGCAGGACCAGAATCAGAGGCAGCCCAAATTTAAGATCTTTTTCAGCCAAGCCGGCGACCCGGGGCAGGATGTGAGCTTTGGCACGGCGCCCGCCTGGAACGGCCCTCAGGTAACGCGGGCATCTATTGCTTGTCTGTTTATTGACCTAAATAACGATGCGATAATAACGAATCTAGAATTATATAGTCGATTAATAAGTGGTAGGGAAAACAGACAAGAAAACAAATTCAGCATTTTCCTGAAATTTGGGGGAAGAATCTGGAAGGTTTAGGTACATTCGCCCCTCCGTGGGTCTCCTTTTCTCTCTCCAAGAGGCGGTTGTTCTATCTTTAGACCAGCATCAAGTGTTGTTGTTGGGATTTCAGTTCAGACCTTCTCCCTCGGCTCGGGTCACGGTCCGCCTCAGCTGCTCCCCGCTCATTAAGGACCGGGATACGGTTACAGCCGCAGCCAACCAACCAACACGGGGCCTTTTGGCAAGTGGAGCGCCCCAGCGCCTGAGGGAGGGGGTGTATAAAATGAAAACTAAAATATTAAGAGGGTTGCACGTTGTACTGTCGAAGATTTGGCGACCTGATCGAGTTACCTGATTTAAAATGTTTGTGTATTTGTAATTGTAAGGTCTCAGAACTTCAGAGTAAACAATAATATCAGTTAAAACACAACATGGAAGCATTTAGTACTAATCCTTTAATACTAATTTTAATTCTTATTTGTATCTATTCTAAAACCTTAAATACTCAGCGAAAACGAGAGCGCAACGTTACAGGTTTTTCTTCTACCTTTCAAGACCGAGATTCTCTTTTCTGCCAGCAGGTGTCACATGGGTTCGTCTGTACCAGTTTTCTGTCATTCAGACATTTATTAGATGTATGTAAGTCAGTTTTATTTCCTATTATGGTTCTTAAGACCATGGACGTCAAAATGCGCAAATTAAATGAAGACTAAAGTTTGGGTGTTTTGTCCTTTTAAAATAAATTAAAATACATTTTAAGTATTAAAAACAAAAATTTATAAAATATTATTAATAATAATCTTACGCAAGGATCTATTCTATCAATAATTAATTGTTTTTGATTAAGGATTTGAAAATGAAATGAACTAACGATGTACTAAAATTCAAAATGAAACTAAAATTTCATAACGAGACTGAAATTTTATAACGTTTTCAATCCCCGCTTTAGACTGACGCGCAATAAAAATAACGTTATTCCGATAGCAGCGTTACAGATCAATTATCTGACTTAAATATTAACTTCTTTAATTAAAAGTACAATTTGAATGCCTTCTGTAAGAATCGTACCTCTAAATACTCAAAGGTTCGAATATTTTAAAATGAAATAAACAACCTACTGAAATTAAAAACGAAAACCTAGACAGGAATTTCGATGGATTGTTTTTAATTTGTGTTTTTGACTGACGTGTAATAAAAATAATGCTATTATCGGTATGTGTCGGTATAGCTACTGAAACGTGAAAAACAACGCAGTAGGAAAAGATTCGGCAAGTCTTCAGACAAACCACTAAATGTTCTTAAGGTCTCAGGATGTGGTTTATTAAGATGTGTGGAAATATGTCGTATTTAAGGTCATCGATGAGGAGGAGAAGAAGCTCACTGTGTGCTATTAATAAAAACTTGCGTTATATCTGGCGGTCGTCTCTAGAGTATCGTAGCTGGACGATTGGACTCTATTATCCTCGAAATTCCGAAAAACACAGTCAGGGTTTATGTTTCAAGATCTACAGCTATAACACCAAGCTCAAAGCGCCCCTAGTGGTTTCAAGAGGAACTGCGAACAGCTACGGCGTCCGGGAATAAAACTACGCAACAACGATAAAACGCAATTTTGGAAAAGTCGAGCTGATCTCAAAATCATTTACATTTACAGCATTTAGCAGACGCCCTTATCCAGAGCGACTTACAATTGGTACAGTCTTACAGTCCAAGCAATTGTGGGTTAAGGATCTTGCTCAAGGACCCAACAGTGGCAGCGTGGCAGAGGTGGGATTTGAACCCTGGACCTTCTGGTCCAAAGTCCAGTACCTTAACCGCTAGGCTACCACAGTCCAATGATTTTGTTTCTCTCTGTGGATTCAAAATAACATCAGCACGCAATAATGGATCACTGTTTTAGAACGCGAGCGTGTTTTCTTTTGAAATGAGCTTATAAAATTCCTTCTTTACGAGCAGCCTCTTGCGTGTCTTGGGAAAAGGAGAGATTAGAACAGATTTTGTTCGTCTTTTGACCGAATTACTTCATGGAAGGAATAGCATCATTATTTAGCGTAGCTACAATTGTACACTTCAGAAATTTGTTTTTATGTTCTTTTTATTTTAACAGGCTTTATTTGACACTCTTGGTGAGCATGTCGAGTTTTCGCTGGTGCTTGGGGTTTCTTATTAAACCCGGCGTTTGTTTTGGGATCTGGTTAGGAAATGTTTTATCGGTGATGAATCCAGGAAGCCCCGTATTTGCTCTTCCCGAATCGGACGTCGTTCCTGATGTCATTTCTGGTGGGTTGCGTACAGGTGTGTCATCAGTCACCTGTTGGTGAAGTCAGAGTTAAACGTTGGTGCCAAGAAAAGCACGCGTGAAACAGAAAGCAGCTTCTTGAATCTAATGCGTTGCTTCCTGTCTTTAGTTCACCTTTGGGTTTATTTTTAATCCCACACAGAGTTCTCCGAGTTCCTCTGGTAAGCTGGCTGCTGTCCAGAGTTTCTGCTTCCTCCTGCCAGCATGTGTATTCAAATCTGCTCTCCTGCACGAACTTTCCAACTTTGCCCATCTGACCGCGGGGCATCGCAGCGGGTTTACTGGGAAGCGCGTGGCATACGAAGAGTCTCGAAAAGATTTCTTTAAAAAGACACCCTGAAAAGTTTTAATAACCTAAAATCTGTCATCCTCTCACATCTAAAGCCAAGTCCCAGGATTTATAACGCCTGGAGATCTAACATGGTCACTATTTACAAAACTTGATGATTGATGATTATTATAAAGCTCTTTTATAAAGCACACACCGAAAAATAATCAGTCAGTAAATAAAAAACAGCACCGTCTGTGAAATAATAATAATAATAATATTATTATTATTATTATTATTATTAATATATCTTATAAAATATTTATTATTATTATATGTTATTTTTATAACATGTGTTTATATTATATATTTTCAGGTATTTTTGTATATAGTGTATTATTATTATTATTATTATTATTATTAATATTATTATTATTATAATATTACTTTTTATTTAAAATGTAGTAGTAGTAATAACAATTCAGACAAACATCCTGTCATTAATAACATTTCTTATTATTGTTACTGTTTTGTTTAATATTATTGTTAAAATGTAGTTTTTATATAATTTGTATTAATTATAGAACGGTTTTACTTAAGATGTAATAATTATAAACATTACAATTAAATAATTAAATATTATTTTTATTGTAATTAGTTAATAAAATTATACAAATATAATAAAACAAATATATTTAGTCATTCGTTATTACTTTTTGTTATTAGTTATTTTTGATTATTATTGTTAATTCTTATTTGTATTAATTTCTTGTTTAATAATAAATGTATATTATTAATATACATTAATAAGGACGGGGGGGGGGGGTTGCCCCCACACTGAGTGACTCATTCAGGCTGGAACTGCAGACTGAAGGCTGTTATTTGTTGGTACAGAGACTCTGTGTTCTTCTGCTCATGAAAACACAGGACATGAAGCGGCTGAAGGCTGAAGCGTTTCTCACTGAGCGCCTCCATAAGCCAGCCGTAGCTTCAGGTTTCCATCGGGTCCGCAGGTGAACCGCTCCGTCATGGTGGTGGGTTTCAGGATTTCTTATCGGCTCCGACTTGTTCAGTCGCTGCTCTGAATTTCTGCAGAATAAACTGTAGCGTGATCTGCTCTGCTCTGATCTGTGATTCTGTTTTGATAGCAGAGCTTTTTAACCCCTCAGATGTTGCACTGATTGTGTCTCATGCTGAAAGCGTACTCAGATGCTGTTCATGCTGTATGCTTTAGTGATCACAGGGATTTTAAAATAACAAAGAAAATAAGGTTTCTGTTTCCGATGGACGTTTGGGGAAAGTATCCTTGATATTTAAACGTTGTGTAGAAAATGCAGACAATCTTTGTTTTCCTGCATTAAAACTTGCAGCTCATACACTGGGATGAAAAACAAAGAGATGCCGAGAGAACATTCAGTGAGGGAGGGGCTGTTGATGAGGAGATCAAAACTTTGTTTCTAGCATTACAGCTGGGATTAAAAACAAAAGACGACACTGCCACCATGCACACCACTCTGACTTTGTTTTTTGGCAAGTACATTTCTGTGTAAAAAAATAAAATAAAATAAAATAATCAGGTAATAAATGTTGTTGTGAAGTGCAATAACACTTTTTAGTTACCTTTATTTTTTTTTAGCTTATCTGATTATTCAAGTGGTCATGCGTACAGCCACTCCGATCTAGAAATCAGATAGAGAGCTGAATTTTATCCCGGTAATCGAATTACTCGGTGCATGTATACCGGTTTCCCGATTTCAGTCGGCTTACTCGGGGGGGGGGGGGGGGGGGGGTTCTCTTATTTCCCTTCTTGTGGGCTTATTTAGAAAAGATCTGGTGCGGGATTGTCGTACAGGATCTGGCAACCCTGGTTTCTCATTATCCGATTACTCATAAGTGCATGTATGCAAAATCTCATTTTCTGCAGTTCTCATGGGTAGGTGTGTGTGTGTGTGTGTGTGTGTGTGTGTGTGTGTGTTTGTCATCGTCCTTAAACTCGATTTATTCCACACACAGGCGCGCACCGGTCACGATCGACCCAAGAACGGCTTTTTCCACCTGGGACAGGTAAATCTGATCAGTCGCCTTAACTAAACCCACCTCTCGCACCGTGATGTCACTGAGTGGGTTTTTAGGGTGTGACCTGCCCCGAGGGTCCTGCTTTGGCTCAGCACTCGCACCGCACTCGAACTCGTGCCTGTTTAGCCCTGCTTCCTCTCTGGGGTGATCCTGACTTGTATCTCTCTCTCTCTCTCTCTCTCTCTCTCATTTCATTGTGGGCCGGGGGCGTGCAGGTGTGTATCTGCGAGGTGTCGGGAGGGCTGTCGGTGTTCATCACGCCGTGTGTGTTGTGTAACCATCATTGTGTGTGTCTCTTGCAGACCAGAGATGACTTCCTGGGGCAGGTGGACGTTCCTCTTAATCATCTGCCGGTGAGTTTCAGAGCTTTCGAGTTCTTCAGAATCTCCAGATTGATCTCGTGAGGGGAAGTAAAGATGTGAAACTCGATCCCAGGCCGAGAATCCAGCTGGCTTTAGCGGCTCTCGCGAAATCGAATAAGGGCGGCGTTCTGATTTCACACGGCGAGCGCTTTTTCATGAGCACATAAACACCGTCACCTGCTGCTGACTCGGATTTATGTTACGTTTGGCCAGCAGGCTGTTGCGTTCTCTGTTTTATTTATCGTAGACTTTATTTATCTTATTAATTATCCTGTGTAAATGATTACAGGTGTGCTCCGGTTAACGCCTTTTTAAGATACTGTAATGTAAATATGTAAATGAAATCGAAACGTCTGATACATAGAGGAAAGTCTTCCACACAAAAAAAGTCTCTAAACACACCAGGGTTGCCAGATCTCACGATAGAAACAAGCCAACAGGTCCATGGTATGGCCAAAGGAAGTGACTTGGCTCAAAGAAAAGCCCAAAACATATCTATGTATGAATTTTTGTATTTCTTAAGCAAACGTTTCAAAAACACTGTAACTTGTAATTTTAGAATTTACATTTTTCATTAAAACCAAAATGTACTATAGCTATAGTACTATAGCTACTATGTGCTGTAGTTTTTTTTTTTTTTTTTTTGAAGAACAACAATTCATAGTAACGTACTTTCTTGTATAAACATCCAAACGAAATGTCGAAGTCTCACTGAGAACAGGATAAAAAAAGCAACTGCAATACAGAAAAATGCTTTCGAAGGACTGGGATCGAAGCAGGGATTTCTGGAGCTGTATGAGTAACGAGGGCGGGGTTTGCGGGGCCAAGGGCGCCCCCGTGTGTTGACGAACTCGTGTTGCGGCAGGTCCAATCCTGTTGTTTCCACTACGGGCTCTCACAGGCGCTCCGAAATCTGCTCTAAATAAATAAAGGGAGAAAATCTGCGCTAATCACCGACTCGCTCTTACGCAAACAGGCGAATAATCCCTAAATTAAACCCGCAGTAACCCGACCAAGCTCCTGTAGGTGCGCTTTATCCCCTCAGGCTCCGAATTCCCTCGCTCTCGCTGCCTCGGGTTTTTCCCGCGGGGCTCTGTAACGTTCTCATGCTCCAGCAGATTTTCAGATTCGCTGACGCCGCCGATTCCCGCGGATCCGCTCACTAAGAGTCGCCGTAACCTGTGGCCTGCATGGAACATGTAACCGGAGCCGGCGGCTACGCAAGAGAGGGGCCGGAGGGATCGGAGGAAACCTGAAGAGATTGGGACTTTATTTATTTAGCGCTGAATGTTTGTGTTTGCAGACGGAGGATCCAGCCATGGAGAGACCGTACACCTTTAAAGATTTCCTCCTGAGGCCCAGAAGGTGAGTCCGGTGTTTTTATTAAATAGTAATAAATAATTCTACACCTGCTGTGTCGGAAGATTTTTGCAACGTGTTGAAATAAGTCTCATAAATGATAACACTGTAAAGTAAAGTGATATTTGGCATTGTATGTAAATATTATGATCCTGTTTGTCCCTAAATTGGTCAAAACATCCCCCAAAAATTTTGTTTGCAAGAAAATGTTTTTATTTTTGTATGTGTAGCCATTTAGTTAGGGTCATTTTTGTGCCTTTAAATCTAATTAGAATTAATGTTGATGTATTAAATTGTGTGGATGTTAGAGTCCTGATTAATCTATCTCTCTGTGTGTGTGTGTCTGTGTGTGTGTCTGTGTGTGTGTGTGTGTGTGTGGTGCAGCCATAAGTCGCGGGTGAAAGGTTACCTGAGGTTAAAGATGGCTTACCTGCCCAAGAACGGAGCTCAGGAGGAGGAGAGCGGCGAGATGAGGGAGGAGGCCGAGGTCAGAACCGCCGTCTCTCTGCTCCGATTCCGTTCCATTTTCCGCTTTATAAGGGAAGTAATTATGAAGATCAGCCATGAGCACGAGCGCAGGGTGGTGTAAAGGTACAAGGGGCGGGACTAATTATTAAAGAGGTGTGGTTGGTACATGTACATAACGTACAAAATGCATGATTGACTAAATCCCGTAAGATATTCGGTACTTTATTATAAAATAAGGTTTATGTGAAGGATTTTGACCAGTGTAGTTAATTTTTTTAGAATGAAGTGCTGAATAGCTCACGTCATTTCATCAATAACGTATCAAAAGCAGAAAACAAACCATGATTATTGTGGGATTGTAATACGTATTTATGTTTATCATCGGATTCCCAGTCGGACCTTTGTACCTGTAACGTCGCCTTTTCACCATCTTAAGATAGTGCCATTAAACAATAGCTTGAGCTAATTTCATACCAAATAAATATTACGAAGAAATCACGTTCGGTAATTAGTTTTAGTTTTTGGAATTCTACCAAGTAACCAAATTAATCTCACACTTCAATAATCTGACTCTCACACTCTCTCTGTTTTTGTCTCTCTGTCCCTGTTTTTATGCGTCTATGTGTTTTTGACTCTGTGTATGTCTGTTTTGTCTCTGTCTTGTGTGCATTTCTGTCTCTCTCTCTTTCTGTCTCACTGTTTTTGTCTCTTTCTATCTCTGTTTTGTCATTCTGCCTTTTTCTGTCTCTGTCGCATTGTTTTTTGTTTGTATGTTTCGTTCTTTTTATCTCTCTTTCTTTCTGTGTGCCCATGTGTGTCCGTGTGTGCCAATGTGTATCAGGGCTGGGAGGTGGAGTCGGTGGATCATGGTTCTTCTCGGCGTTCTCAGCAGCTTCTTCCTCCGTTACCGGCCGGTTGGGAGGAGAAGGTCGATAACCTCGGCCGGACCTACTACGTTAATCACAACAACCGGACCACGCAGTGGAAACGGCCCAGCACTGTGTACGTCCCCACACACACACCCACACCCACACACCCACACCCTCCCAGCCACACACACACACACGCACCCACAAACAGACTCTGAGTAAGTGCATCGGCTGTAATTAAGCCTCTCTGTGTCTCTCGGTGGCTCAGTGACGTGGGATCAGAGACGGACAGCGATAGTCAGCTGCGCCAGATCAATCAGGAGGCTCACCGAGTGTTTCGCTCCAGACGCCACATCAGCGAGGATCTAGAGAACGAGCACCTGGACCCTCGAGACATCGACGACGTGAGAGTCCCTGCACTCGCTCAGACACTCCGACTACAGTCATGCTCACTATCCTACAGACATGCCCTGTTTAACTGGTTCCTCCCATTTCAGTCCTGGGACCCAATCGTTGAAGAGGATTTCTCGGGGATAAACGAGCCCCCGCCAGGCCCCACCCCTTCTGCCACACCCATCCATCAGTTCAGCACTCCGGAGTTTTCGGAAGAGATCAGCATGAGACTCTCGCTCAGCCCGAACGCTAATGGCGAAATGCCCGGAGCCAGCGCCAACGGGGTGAGAGGGCGGGCAGGGGTACATAATGCACCCACAGGTGCACCCACAGCCTCTAGAATGAATCTTTTCTGAGTCGAGCATCTAGAAACTTGAATGAGCCTTTAGAATCTTTAGTGTGTGAGTCCAAGCCTCTAGAATGACTCTTTGATGAGTCAAAGTCTCTAGAACGAATCTTTAAGCCTCTAGAATCTTTAGTGTATGAGCCCAAGCCTATAGAGTCTTTGGAGTGCAATTCTGAGCCTCTAGAATACATCTTTGACTAGTCTGAGCATCAAGAACGAATCTTTGATGAGTCTGAGCCTCTAGTCTGAATTTGTGACGATTCAAAGCAGCTAGAACGAATTTTTGAGTCTCCAGAATGTTTAGCGTATGAGTCAGAGCCTCTAGAACAAATCTTTGATGAATTCAAGCCGCTAGTCTGAATCTGTGATGAGTCAAAGCCTCTAAAACGAATCTTTGAGCTAGAATCTTTAAGCATACGAGTCAGAGCCTCTAGAATCTTTGATGAGCCCAAGTGTGATTCTGAGCTCCTAGAATGAATCTTTATTTGGTGCAAATCCAAAAAAACTGGTGTTTGATTGCTGATTAAAACATGCTGATGAAATTCTCTCTCTCTCTCTCTCTCTCTCTCTCTCCCTCTCTCACAGTCCCTCCTGTCGTCCAGGTTGCGTTCGTCCAGTATGACCGACGGAGTGAGTGATCAGGCTCAGACTCCCTCACCGATGGTACGTTCCGTTTCTTGTTCCTACCTCCATCCCTCCTTCCATCACTGCATTATTCTCTCTCTCTCTCTCTCACACACACACACACACACACACACACACACACACACACACACACACACACACACTTGTCTCCTTTCATTTGTGTGTTTGTTACTCTTAGCCATGCTGATGAAGGACTAAGGGAATTGGACTCTGTTACCCTTTGATGACACGTGGCGGCTCATTGTTTGGTTTCTGAATGAGCGTGTGTTTGTTGGTTCGTCCTATTTTTGACAGCACTGGTTTAACCTGACCATAACGTCACCCCTGTGTGAAAGTTCCTCGAGGCTACTGTGCTGTGTGTGTGTGTGTGTGTGGTGTGTGTGGTGTGTGTGTGTGTGTGTGTGTGTTGTGTGGTGTGTGTGTGTGTGTGTGTGTGTGTGTGTGTGTGTGTGTGTTAGGCTCATTGGTTTACAGGTGGAGGATTTACCAGCCTCCGTTTCTGAGTCAGTACAGAAATAGATACCATTTATAGGAGGTATTCATTTGGAACACCTTTGGGCAGGGAATAAGGTAACGCCCACCGGCAAGTATGGTTTGGTTTTCGGCAGAAAGAGCCAAAAGTTTTAACGTCAGGCTGGAATAGAGAAAGGAGACGAATGCAGACAGTGAACGGAGTTTAGACAATATGTAAAAGAGGGATTAAATATCAACTACAAACAAGAGAAATGTAAGTATTTTTTTAATAAGTGTTTTTATCAGTTTACTATTAACAGCTGAGGGAGCAGATTTCTAGAAGGATCCACAGTAAAGCTAACCTTATCAGTTCATTAGTTGAATACAAGTGTAAGACGTCTATGAACGTTTTTGGCCGATTAATTAATTCCCAAGACGTTTATGACTTGCCTGAAGGGGGGGATGGGGGGAGGGAGGTGCTGTTTGGGTGAGTGAGCAGGGACTAGTTATCATTTACAGTTGTCATTATTATTATTGATGTAATTATCTATCATTGTTGTTATTGTTATGTCATTATTATCATTATTATTATCATTGTCATTATTGTTATTATTATTATTATTATTCTTGTTGTTATTCACGCAGGACGTTTACCGGATGTTTACCATAGTCGAACGGTGTTTTGCGATTTGAAGCTGTGACGTATACAGAGGGTCAGTTGACCCGAAAGCTGCGTGCAGGCGATACGTAAATGTGATTCCTAGGAGAGAATTCGGATAGCAGGGTTAGACTGTGTTTATTTTCAGTAGAAACTATCGAGACAGAATCCTAAATCTCAGCCTGCAGCGTTTATTGTTGGAGCCTGGCCTGGCCTCGAAAGTCACTGAGTTTAACCTAGAGTGGGAGTGGCTCCAGTCTGAAGGTGTTGGTGTGAAATCTTTACCTTACAGGATTGGTTCTGTTATTAAATGACAGGAGAAAAGAAACGTGACTGGTTTAGTTTCAGACAGTCCTCTTTGGCTGAGTCAGAGCTTATTATATCAGAGAATGTCATGTCAGGAACAATAGGCAGCCTCTAAAAGTTTTACTCGCTGTTTTTGTTCTAAGGTTTGTAGAATAGCGCTGGGCGGTACGACCACAAATCAGTGTCACGGTTAGTTTCAGCATTTTACCTCGATTATGATTAAGGAACAGTTATTTTGTTGCACTGAGAATTCACTGACTAGGTATGCACTGTCAAAGCTGTTAAAGCTGGGATGTTTTTTCTTCTACTAGAAGAGCGCATGTTGTTCTGAGATTAACATCGCAGGAGAAGGAAACGCACACCAGTGTCACCCGAAAAGAAAATGTCTTATGAAAAAGGTCACGTTTTAGTTTTAATGTAAAAATCAAGTTCCCTAAAAGGGAGAAAATAAATAACTAGAAAATTAAATGAGTCTTAAAAGAGTCTTTACTATAGGCCGTATAGGTAAATCATTCCTTGTTTAAGGAGTCATTTAGCTAAACGACTCAGTCTTTATTATAGGCCATATAGGTAAATGATTCCGTGTTTAAAGGAGTCTTTTAGCTAAATTACTGGGGGGGGGGGGTTTTGTTTTTGTTTTTATACACCATATAAGTAAATGATTTCGTCTTTTAAGGAGTCATTTAGTAATTAGAACAAGGCGATTAAACTCGCTGATCCAACGTGGCTGTGGTTGCCATATCCTTTATGTTTGAGTATTAATTGGAATGGGGGAGGGGTGTTCGTTATTCGTTATTTCTTTCCCTTTTCCTGAATTCTTTTCATATTGTGCAGCATTTGGTTGTTTAATGTTTGCTTTGGTTTGAGCTGCTCTTGGAGGCTCTTTCTGCAAAGTGTTGAAAGAGATCGGTGCTGTTACCATTAGTCGTTGAAACTTTTTCCGCAGTTCGTTCTTTTTGTTCTTTGTCATCTTCTCTTAAGCCAAAATGTGTCAAAATGACGGACACACTTTTTCTTCGGTATAAGCCTCTGCTATGAGTAGGGTCACGTTTTAAGGTTGTACAGCAAAACAAAAAACGGGCAAGATTAGGGTTAAAGATTCTGAATAACGGTTTTGATTCATTTTGAATTAATTGCCCAGCCGTTATTGAGAACTTGAAACAAATCTGACATAATAGTGCCTCTCGGTGGCAAAAAATTCTGATTGCATCATTTCGGCTTTTACAGTCGAAGCTTTGGAGCGATAGAAGGGTCAGGCAGGAGCAAGGATGAACTCTGATAGCACTGACCTCCTTCCTCGGCCGCCACTGCCTGCATCTCGCTCGAGCTGATTTTTTACTTTTCTACTAATAATTAGAACAGAACGGAACCCTTGCGGTCTCAGCCTAAGTCTAAAGAACAATTAAACAATACATTTAATGGGAATAAAATTGAGAAAGTTTTTTGAGATCATCATCGTTTGCCGGACTTTCCAAGCTACGATGTCGCAGTCTCACCTTGCGCCTCCGGTCCCTGATCTGAGATCCCATTCTTTCTTTTTCTCCTCGTGTCGGAGCAGAAACAATAGGGTTCCGCCTCTGGGCTTTAGGCGTGGCTCCCTTCAGGAGCGATTTTGTAGGTGGAGTGGAAGCGCGCTGACTCGCCACATGACTCAGAGTAACCCAGGATA
Organism: Ancistrus triradiatus; assembly: GCA_025084515.1. Taxonomy (NCBI): domain Eukaryota; kingdom Metazoa; phylum Chordata; class Actinopteri; order Siluriformes; family Loricariidae; genus Ancistrus; species Ancistrus triradiatus. The sequence continues at coordinate 171,505 of JAJAGP010000418.1, read as the reverse complement.
CCACACGTTCCTGCACGTTCCCCCCGGAAATCACCCGGAATCACACAAACTGCGCTCTTTTAGGATCGTTTCAGACTTCGGAGTGGATTTTCCAGCTCGTCTACCGACGAAGCGACGCTCTGGATCGTGTTCCTAAACGTGTTTCCGCTCCTCAGAGGGTAAGATCAGGTTCATGCTTGGTGCTGGGTGTGTGTGAGCAGTGGCAGTGCTGAGGGTTGAACCGTGGACCTTCAGGGCTTTAAAGCATCCCCGTCTGCCGCCGCGGTCCGTTATGAGAACGTGAATTCTTACGATCTTTCAGAGCTGAGCGTTGTGTGGCTCCCAGTGCGGTTGTGGGTCTTTCTGAAGTTTAAAAACGTCCTCAAGTCGACCCGGGATTATGTCTTGGTTCTCTCCGGCCTGGTCGGGCGCTACACGGGCACAGTTGCACTGAGGGACGAGGATTGGACAGGGATCATCAGGAGAACGGACAGAGGGACACTGCCATCTTAAATTAAGTATGATTTTGGGTTTCAAGAGGATGATGGTCAGTCATCATCCTCTTGACATGGTCAGTCCTGCCCTCATCATATTTTTGCCTCTAAACTGGTCAGAACAGCCCCAGGCAGCTTTGTGTGCGTTGTGCATTTCTTGTAGTTGTGTAATATTTATAGTTTTTTGTGCAATTTTTATTTATTCTGGTTCAGCTTGCTGGCTGAACCTGACGTACTCTGATGTGAAAATACACACAGCGAGTCCCAAAATCTGTGTGATGGTCCATCTCAGATGCCTCCGAGCCCAGAGAAGCCGACGCCGCTTCTGGACATGGTTATAACATAAGGCTTCTTTTTAGCACAGTCACGTTTTAAGTGGCATTTGTGAATGTAACTCTGTATTGTAGAGCTTGATGAAGGTTTGATAAAGGAATCCCTTGTCCATGTGGTTCTATCAGCTACTGATGAATGAGTGGAGCGGAGCGGAGATCACCCCTCTTCAGTTTAGGCTTTTATGCACTGAAATTCCTCCAATTTCTCCCTACATTGCCCCTGTCCCAACTTTTTTTGGAATGTGTTGCAGGCCTGAAATGCAGGAATGGATGTTCATTAACAAATGAAATGAAGTTGACCAGGAAAAAAAAACATTTCTTTGCTTTAGTGGCTTCTGTGAATAAGAATGAGGTTATAAAAGCTTTCCTGCTGTAACGTTTCCTTCCCATCTGCATCTTCACTGCTTCCCTTCTTCACCTTTTGACGTTGTTCTGATCACAAAAATCACCCCCTTTCAGTTCACTCCGATCATAAACGTCTCCTCGAAATTTACCCTGATCACAGATCTCACCTCTGTCACCCCCTTAAATCTAGTTCAATTCACATAAATCACCCTCACCCCTCTAAATTCATGCAGCTCACCTCTGTCACTCCGATTATAAATGTCACCTCCACCCCAAACCTCCCACCTCGATCGAACCTTAAACACATGAATCCGATTTATCACCCCTTTAAATTCACTCTGATCTAAACTTCCCTCCTGCCCCGCCCCCTGCTTTCTGCCCCACTCTCGTAACTGCGCTGTTGTTTGTCAGCAGACGTCCCGGTCCAGACGAACCCGAGCCCAAACCGTCACAGGCCTTGAGCAGTCCATGGTAACCCTTCTTCCTCTTTACCTTTACCGTATCAGTGGCTCTTCCTCACTGCCTTACTTCTTTATTCCCACTGGGGTTTGTTCAAACTGGTCCGTGTTTGTACACTGGGGCTTTTTTTACACTGCTGTATGTTTTCACTGTTGTTTTTACACTTGTGTAGTTTTTCACTGGTTCAATTTTACTCTGGTTCATTTTTACACTGGGTTATGTTTATGGTGGTTTGTGTTTTATGTTTACACTTGATTTATTTTTACATTGGTTTATGTTTACCAATTTAGTTTACAAGGTTTTTTTTTTTGTGTGTTTTTTTTTTTTTACACACTGGTTCATGTTGATGGTGGTTTGTGCTCATGTTTACACAGTTTTTTTACACTGGTGTATGTTTCCATCCTTTCTTTTTACACTGTTTGTGTTTACACTGGCTCCTTGGTGTCCTTTCGTGTACTGTAGGTGATCACTGACGTGTTGTGGTTTTTCGGTCCTGTGTGTGTGTGTGTGTCTGTGTGTGTGTGCTGTGCTGTGTGTTTACATGTAGTTCCACTTTCTCTGTTAGGCAGCAGAATGGATTTCTTCTGACGCAGGTCAGGTTTAGCAGCTATGTTCTGTCTTTAACTGTGTGTGTGTGTGTGTGTGTGTGTGTGTGTGTGTTCGTGTTCGTGTTCAGTCCCTGCCCTCAGGCTGGGAGGAGAGGAAAGACGCTAAAGGAAGAACATATTACGTTAATCATAACAACCGCAGCACTACGTGGACACGTCCTATTCTACAGGTAAAACCCTTCATTCTTCTCTGTGATTAGGTCTGTGGTTACTCTGTGTGTGTGTGTGTGTGTGTGTGTGTGTGTGTGTGTGTGTGTGTGTGTGTGTGTGTGTGTGTGTGTGTGTGTGCGTGTGCGCGCGCGCAAATTAACCCTAATCTCCCTCTGACAGCTCACTGATGATGGAGTAAGTTCCCCTGCAGGGGCAGTAGGAGGCTCCGTAGCCGTCACCCCTTCATCCAGCGGCCACCTTAGCGAACCCCAAATGCGGCGACCCCGCAGCCTCAGCTCCCCCACAGTCACCCTCTCCACTCCTCCAGAGGTGAGAGCACCCCCTACCTGTCTCTCTTCTTCGTTTATTCCTTCCAGCGCCGTTTAGAGGTAAAATTTTTGATTTGAGTCTCAAATCTCTAGCGTCCAGCCTGTAGTGTGTGTGTGTGTGTGTGTGTGTGTGTGTGTGTGTTCGAGTCAACTCGAGTCGAGTCGGAGCATGTCAAGTCTCAAGCATTTGACTGCAAACTGAGTCCCTAGTGTGCAAACCCGAGACTTTGGTGTGAGATTCTGCATCGTGTCTCTAGCATGCGAGTCAGAGTCAAGTCTCTATGGCGTGGGAGTCCCCGTCGAGTCTCTGGTGTGAGATTCTGAGTTGAATGGAGTCTCTGGCATGTGGGTTTGAGTTGAGTCTGGAATCTTTAATATGAGATTCTGAGCCCCTCTGTTGCGCTAGTCAAGTCTTTGACAATCGAGTCTAAGTCGAGCCTCTGTTGTGTGAATGCAAATCGAGTCCCTACAGTGCACGCCCGGGTCGAGTCCGGAGCCTCCAGTCCAGTCTATTTAGCGTGCGAGTCCGAGTTGACTCCCTAGTCTCTGACGTGAGTTTACGTCAAGTCTCGAGTCTTTAGTGTGCGAGTCCGAGTCTATCGAGTCTCTGGCATCCGAGTCCCGGCTGAGTCAAGCCTCTGGCATGGGAGTCCGAGTCGAGTTTCTGGCGTGCATTTAGTGTGGGATTCTGAATCGAGTCTCTCGTGTTCTAGTCAGGTCTTGAGTCTGACATTCGAGTGTAAGTCAGGTTTCTGGTGTATTGAGTCTCTGGCTTGCGAGTCTGAAGCCTAATCTGAGTTGAGACTCTAGAGTGGGAATCTGAATGGAGTCCTGAACATTTATTTTTGACGAACAATCAATCTAGAGACGTTCAGGTCCTGTTTAGTAGTCTTGCTTAATATGTGAAATAAGAATTGATTTATAGTTTTAGAGTCGTTACTGGGTTAAAATACAGATTAAAATACAGATCTAGTTGGAGACCAAGAGCTGTGATTAGGTTACTGATGATCTGGAGAGAAACGGCAAGAAACTCAAGCTAACGATGAGGTGAGAAGATTCAAAGCTGAAGGTGTGACTGAACTCAGGATGAAGTGTTGAAGCGAGCTTCTAAATTAAAGCCCCTCTCTCTTCCTGTTACAGGGAGCGAACAGTGTGCCCCTCCCTCGGGTAGTGAAGGACACTCTCTCTAACCCACAGTCCCCACAGCCCTCGCCCTACAGCTCACCCAAATCCCAACACAAAGTCACACACAGCTTCTTACCTCCGGGTTGGGAGATGAGGATCGCCCCCAACGGACGGCCCTTCTTCATCGACCACAACAGCAGGACCACCACCTGGGTACACACACACACACACACACACACACAACCACTCGTAAATTAAGGAACAGAATCCTCTCAACACACACGCTACACCCTGAGACTGTGTGTGTGTGTGTGTGATGAACACACTAACACAGCGTGCTCTATCATTAGTTTTTCCACTGCATGATGAATGCACCATGAAACCAGATATTAACACACACACACACACACACACACACAGTGAAATCAGACGTGAATACCGCCTTTTACACACACACACACACACACACACACACACACTAAGACACACCACTCATATTCCACTAATGTTTTAATATCCATCTGTAACACTGTCGTGTGTGTGTGTGTGTGTGTGTGGGACGGTCATAAAGTACATTTGCGCCCCCTTCAGGCGGTATCATCTTCGTTACTGTAACCGTTTTACTTCAGTGACGTTTTGGCGTCTTAATTACAAATTTGTAGTTATTTTAATTGTTGTAGTTTGATAATATTCTTAAATATTTTAAGTGTATACATTAAAAATAAACTAGTAAAAATAACATTTAATATATCTAATTCAAAGTGAATCGTTTCGAGTTTGACTCGTTCTGATTGTGTATACCCATTCTCACTAAAACATGGACGCGGTGCGCCACCTTGTGCTCGTATTCAGCACTGCAGCGTTATTTCTGTACCCCTCTGCTTGCCAGTCAGTCGTAGGGGCACAACCCTGCATAAAAAGTATGTTAAATAATCAGTAGAGTAAATGGTTGAACTGATTTAACATTAAAGTGAGCGTTACGCTGCCATGGACGTTATTTTTTTCCCCCACCTGTATTCTGTTGAAATTCTGCCTATTAGCGGTCTGTCAGAAAACAGGCTGCAAAACGTTAATCGCACGTTATTTCCATTGTGAAATCGATAAAGGACTTGAGGAATTAGTGCCACTTCACTGAATCGATTCATTATTGCCCTCGGTAACTATTTTAAGTGTATAAATTAAACAGTAATAATTAAAAAGTATTGCAAAGTGAATCGTTTTGAGGTTCTCAACAAAGACAGTTCTTTATTCTTTTCTCCATAGTATACTGATAAATCTAGGTCTGTCAGAATACAGGTGGGAAAGCGTTAAACGGACGCTATTTTCGATGTCAAATTGATATGGAATTGGTGCCACTTCACTGAGTCGATTCATTTTTTCCACTTCCTAACTATTTAAGTGTGCAAATTAAACAATAGTTATAAAAAAAAACTGGTTCTTGAGGTTCTCCCGCGCTCACTAAAGACAGACGCATATTCTTTTTCAACCAGTATTCTGACCAATCTAGCTCCATTAGCGATATGTCAGAATACAGGTGGGAAAACGGTAAACGCACTTTGTTTCCGTCGTATCGTAGTAAGAAACGTGCGTACATCCACACTATCTTAAATTTATCTTATATTCGACTAAACTTGTGTTATGGTCGTCCGACAGGGACGGAAAACGGAGAGTAATCTTAAACGAAGCGGTGCAAGAGTAAATACACACACACACACACACACACACACACACACACACACACACTGCTCTATTCGACCACAATCGGTCCTCTGTGTGTTGGGAGAAGCAGTGCATTGTGGGATTTGAGAGTGAATGTAATTATACATTATTAATAGAGCCGTGTTTGTCTTAAGTGCTTTGTGGATTCAGAGCCAAGTCAGACTGAGAGCTTTTCAACAAAGCATTCACTTACTGAACTGCACTCACACACTCTCGCGCACTCTCTCTCACACTCTCTCTGGCTCTCTCCCAGGAGGATCCTCGTTTGAAGTATCCGGTCCACATGAGGACAAAAGCAACGCTAGATCCCGGGGACCTTGGCCCGCTTCCTGTGAGTTTGCAAGAACTACATTACCCAAAATGCACCACGGCACACATTCAGCCTGTGTTCATAGTCTGACAGTCTGTATTTCGCAGCCTGGGTGGGAGGAGCGGGTCCATGCGGACGGAAGAACGTTTTACATCGACCACAGTAAGACACACACACACACACACACATACACACACACACGGGGGTTAGATTGCAGTGTTGTGTAAGCACAGCGTAATCCTGCACTCTGTGTAATCACTGTGTGCTTAAGCTCATAGATCACGTTACACCTGTGTGTTATAAAACACCGCGCTGTTACGACTCACAAAGTGCAGGATGAGAATGCTCCGATTTTACTCAAATGTCACCACGTTTAAAACGCAGATCGATTTCTCCCCTCTAAATGATTGAAAAGTAGAAAAAAGTACTGACTAATTTGATAAAAAATACTCAAGTAAAAGTATAAAAGTACACTCTTCTAAATGTACTTAAAGTAAAAAAGTAAGAGGAGTTCTTTAAAAAGTGCTTCCAGCTCCATTTTTGAAACAGGAGCCCTTTTCTTGAGGGTAAGAGGTAAAGACTTCATCAACCATACAAGTAACCTTATCATTCTTAGCTAACAACAGAATCAAAACATTTCTCAGACACGAGGAACCAAAATATACAAAATACTCTGGATTATTTTTAAATAAATGTTCCTAAATAACTAGACATGGTAATATTCAGTAATGCATATTTAACACAAACTATGGTTATCATCGACTCTCTGAAACACTGATTTATAATTTTTTTTAAATACCAGTTCTTCTTAAAATTCCACTACACTACTTAGTAAAATATAGACACCTCTTGTATTCAGCACAGAAATGGAATTCAGTGTCCCAGGGACTTAGAAGTTTCTAAATCTGCAAGTCAAGTATAAATCTAGGATTCCGATTGGTGCTTCATTAGGTACCTGACTAGAATTATAAATAAAAAAGAAAATAAATAGACAGATAAAATAGCCAGATAAACAGATTCATAAAAGCTAAAGTAACGCTTTTTTGAAAATGTATTGAAGTATTACGTTACAGAAATAATCAAGTAACTGGCAGATGCCTGAAAAAATCTTATGTACAGTAACGAAGTCTGATGTGTCAGGATCTCGCTCTATTTCTCTGCAGACACCAGAAACACACAGTGGGAGGATCCACGCCTACAGAGTCCGGCCATCACAGGACCGGTCAGGCTTTAATTTGATCAGTTATTATTTACTATTAACCCATAAACACCGATCAGCCAAACCGTTAAAGAAACGCACGGAGGAAGAAGCTGCGATGATGAAATTCTTTTTCGTTGTAAGCGGTGCGATCACACAGCGCCCTCTCAAGGACTAACGGTGTAGAACGAGCGATTCCGGAGGTACTGATGGAATTCGAGTTCCATTGGTGAAATTCGAGGCTCTGCTTCTGCGTTTTGCTCCCCTCATTAAAAAGGAGGGAACGAACGAGCCCATCGAGCCTGAGCAGCTTTTGGTTTTTGTACAGTATGAGCCTTGAGCGCTGGTTTGTTTGCGCTGCAACCATGACAACGGAGCTCTGATTGGTCACTGATCCGAACAATTCAGAAATTAGAACGGACTCTGATTTACGTTTTTACATCAACTTGCCGCAGTGCTGGGCGATACAACCTCAGATCGATGCCATGATTGTTGTTGTTGCCCTCGTAGGTCGCTGACGAGGCCTGTATGCTCAAAACTGTCTTTGTAATTTTAAAATAACTGAAGGAAACGCACAGCTTAACCATTTATGGTTATTTATCGAATAGTAGATCGGTTGAAATCCTTTATGGTTTTTTAAAAATTAATTTCCATTTTCTTGAATCTTTTCTCATATTGCGTAGTGTTTGTAAACACAGTGGCAGTACTAACAGAAAAAAGTCGGTTGATGGTACTGAATGTCGGTTTCGATTCATTTTCAAATTATTCGGTTCGTTTTATCATGCGTAAAACTCGGACTCGGTGCAACAAGGCTCCAGCGAGGGGTAAAGGACCCTGGAGATGTTTTCGTTTTTGGCTGATCGGTGTAAATGTGATTCTAAATGGTTTTGTTTTTTGTTTACTATTATTATTATAAATCAGTGTTGTGTTAAGGTTCTGTTTTGACTCCACAGGCGGTTCCGTACTCGCGCGAGTTTAAACAGAAGTACGATTATTTCAGGAAGAAGTTAAAGAAGCCGGTAGGTTTAAGGTATCTGCAGCAGAACTAAAGCTCTTAGTGTTTGTGAGGTGCATCACTCTCTCGCTCGTTCCCCCTCCCAGGCTGACATACCGAACCGCTTCGAGATGAAGCTGCACAGGGGCAGCATATTTGAGGAGTCGTACCGGAGGATCATGTCCCTGAAGAGGCCGGACGTCCTGAAGTCGAGGCTCTGGATCGAGTTTGAATCGGAGAAAGGGCTGGATTACGGGGGCGTGGCCCGAGAGTGGTTCTTCCTCATTTCCAAGGAGATGTTCAACCCTTATTATGGGCTGTTTGAGTACTCGGCCACGTGAGTGTTACAGCGTTAATGACCCTGCTGTACGATCCCGGGTTAATTTCACATTATAAAGTCGTGTGTGTGTGTGTGTGTGTGTGTGTGTGTGTGTGTGTAGAGATAACTACACACTCCAGATCAACCCCAACTCAGGTCTGTGTAACGAGGATCATCTGTCCTACTTTAAGTTCATCGGTCGGGTGGCGGGAATGGCTGTGTATCACGGAAAGCTGCTGGACGGTACGTTACCCCTACTCCAAACCCACCCCATATCACCCCACCCTGCCCCCCCGCACCCCTCTGTCAGCACAGGGTCAGGATTTAGTGTCATTAGTGTGTGTGTGTGTGTGTGTGTGTGTGTGTGTGTGTTTTATTTCCCTCAGGTTTCTTTATCAGGCCTTTTTATAAGATGATGTTGGGGAAGCCCATCACGCTGAATGATATGGAGTCGGTGGTAAGTTCATCTTTTAGTACCTTAAAGCAAACTTTCACTGAGAATCGCTTTACTAACAGGTTCAATCAACAACCATTCGCTTTAATGATCGAGGTCTTGGCAATCATAATAAATCAGAATAAAAAAATCTGCCAGGTCCACTTATTATAAGCGAGTTTGGGAATTATTATTTTATTTTATTTTTTTATTAATATTGTCATTACTATTGTCATCATGATGATTATTATTATTATTATTAATAATAACATTTATATTATTATTTTTATTATTATTATTAGCATTATCAGTTGTTATTATTATTAATATTATATATCATCATCATCATCATCATTACTACTTTTATTATTATTATTATTATTTTAACTGATCAGTGGTCAGTCTCTCATTGTACTAGGTTGTCTGTTTGGGCTTTTTGTTTAAAGCTAATTCGCTTCTTTTGGGCTTGTTTCTTGTGGGATCTGGCAACCCTGGTGTGTATGTGTTTTAAGTCCTCTCCCAAGTTTGGAATGGAGACTGTTCTAATGTGTTTGGAGACTTTTTTGTGTGTGAGGTCCATCATACCGCACCCTTAAGTGTTACGGCTTTAACCGACACAGGCTCGTATCAGTACGTTACTGGGTTTTTTTTGGGCGTAATTATATCAGAACTTCTAAATCAGTGTTTGCTCATTAAGACAATCGATTAAGGGGAGTAACTTACTTACTTTGAGTGTATGTTATGATAGGATTAATATTTTTGACGTGTTTATGTAGGACAGTGAATACTACAACTCGCTGAAGTGGATTCTGGAGAACGACCCGACCGAGTTGGATCTGCGGTTCTGCATCGATGAGGACAATTTCGGACAGGTTCGAGACCCCCCCAGCCAGCACACCACTAGAGGGCGCCTAGTCCATAAAGAATAAACGGCGCGTTTGTCTCGGCGTAATAAATATTGACGGGATTAACGTATGAACTTTCCTCCTGTCTTCCAGACGTACCAGGTGGATCTGAAGCCCAGCGGGTCGGACATGGTCGTCACCAACGACAACAAAAAGGAATATATCGAGTAAGATAACCATATTAAATCTCGCAGTAGTACTTCTACCCGACTGCTCCGGGGCTTGTTTACATATCTGAAGAAAGAAAGTACATTTGGAGCAGTATGATATTTACCGGGTGTTACAGGACTGATAAAGAGGATTAAAAGCATCATGGGTAAACATTAGTGGTTCAGGACCTGGGTAGATTCAGACTTGGATGTTTGGTGACTCAACATGGGACTTGGGTGGTTTAGACTTGGTTTAGTTCAGAATTGGAATTTGGAAGTTTACAACCCTGGACCTCAGTGGTTTAGGACTTGGGGTGGTTCAGACTTGCAACTTGCTCGTTCACAAGCTGGGAATTGGGTGGTTTGGGACATGGGTGGTTCAGACTTGGAATTTGAGAGTTCTCAACCTGGCAGGTTGGTTCACAGGACTTGGGTGGTTTGGGACGTGGGTGGTTCAGAACTGGGACCTGGGTATGTTCAGCCTTGGAATTTGGGAGTATGGTATTTTCAAACTGGGAATTTGGAAGTTCACAATCCAGGAATTACATGGTTCAGGACCCGGGACCTGGGTGGTTTATGACTTGGAACTTGGGAGTTCATATCCCGGGACCTGTGTGGTTTAAGTCCAGGACTTGGGTGATTCTGGACCTGAAACTTGAGTGCTGACCTTCATATAATAATTATGTTGTTCATATAACAGGATTTTTCGAAAATCACTGAGAAATGTATTTCAAACCCACATAAACATACATTGTTTAGTTAAAATAAATATTTCTCAGTGATTTTAGAAAAATCCTTGCCGTCCAAAAACAGATAATCAATCATGATGTTCATGAGGGCGTGGATTAATTTCAACAGACAAGTCGCTGCAGATGGAAAAAGATCAGTAAAGTTTATCGAATATTTCTCTCTGAACAGTTTGGTGATCCAGTGGAGGTTCGTGAACAGAGTACAGAAACAGATGAACGCCTTCATGGAGGTACTGAGATCACAACCAAAGCTGGGTGCACTTCCACACTGTTTCACACTGCTTCACTGTTCGTTCTAAACTGTTGGTTTTGTAAGAAACGAATCAAAGATATGACACCAAACTGTTTTTCTTTGATCATTTCTATTAATATAAAATTGATATTAAAATTAAATAATTTTTATGAATGGTTATTTACTTATTTTTCTTAGATCATGTAGAGGAAAGAAATGATGGACCTTGTAAAGTCACCTTATAACTTGCATTTCTAAAATGAACACCAGCACAATTCTAAAAATGCAAAAGAGTCTGCAGTTAAAAGGGAGGGATGACCGAGCCTGACGAGCTTGTCATATTATGAAATTATTTCAAGAAGGAAATCCAACACAGTGTATGGCTAAAGATGTTGGTTTTTCCAAGTCAGCTGTGTCAAAAATTTGGTCCAAATACAAAAACATCTGTGAGATGGGACTGTGGTAGCCTAGCGGTTAAGGTACTGGACTCTGGACCAGAAGGTCCAGGGTTCAAATCCCACCTCTGCCAAGCTGCCACTGCTGGGTCCTTGAGCAAGGCCCTTAACCCACAATTGCTTGGATTGTAAGACTGTATCAGTTGTAAGCCGCTCTGGATAAGGGCGTCTGCTAAATGCTGTAAATGTAAATGTAAAAACATGGGAAGGTTAGAAAGGGAAATGTGAGTATTCCAAGTAAGAGTGTCAGGATAGAAAACTCAAAGCAAAACGGCTTGAAAGTAGAACAGAAAAACAAAAGCAAGTGGGCGGAAACAGGACTCCTGGGCCATCCAGACTTTCTACGAATATCCCCTCTAATGTCTGGATGCAAAAATGTCTCTAAAACCATCATAAAAGGAGCAACAAAATACTGAGTGCGGTTTGTTTGGTGGTTGATTCTGTAACACTTCCTCTGCTTGATCTGCAAAGCGACATAATTAATACAGTGAAATTAGTTTGACGTACTCTAGTCATAATGAATGCCATGCGGTTCAACTATTAGACAAAAAATGGTGGAATATCTGTATATTTATTTGCTACGAATAAAAATCTGAAACATTCTATAATTTATTAGTTAGTATTTCTACAGTGTTTATCTCATTGAAATTGTGATGTTTGTCTCGCAGGGATTCACAGAGCTGATCCTGATCGACTTGATCAAGATCTTTGACGAGAACGAGTTAGAGGTAAAAAAAAAAACTACTAATAATAATAGTAAAATAAAATGTTAATGTTTTGGTAACAGAGCTGCGGTGTTGTTGTTTTTGGTTTGTATTTTAAAAAATGTTATTTACAGTCATTATAGATGGTATAGCTAAAGCTAGTGTGTTTTGGAACCCTGCCTAAACTCTGCACTGTTGTGTGATTGTGTGTAATGCTGTGTTGTTGTTGTGTAGTTGCTGATGTGTGGTCTGGGCGATGTGGACGTCAATGACTGGAGGCAACACACGGTCTATAAAAATGGCTACTGCCCCAATCACCCCGTCATCCAATGGTTCTGGAAGGTGGGTTACCTGTGTGTGTGTGTGCGTGCGTGTGTGCGTGCGTGCGTGTGTGTGTGCGTGCGTGTGCGTGTAAGTAAATGCTGCTGATCAATAGTGTGTTTGCTCTGATGAAAGAGCCACATCAGAAAGTCTTTATCAGCAGACTGGAGCCAGAGCAGACACACACACACACACACACACACACACACACACACACAGAGCTCAGATACACGTGTACACACATACACAAGGACACAAACAAGACAATTTCAGATCCACAAAGATTCAGAAACATTGTTTTACCCTTTTTTTTCCCCTCCTTAATTTGCTTTAATGTTCCACCTGAATTCATGCCATGTAACCTGTGTGTGTGTGTGTGTGTGTGTGTGCGTGCGCAGGCCGTCTTGTTGATGGATGCTGAGAAACGGATTCGGCTGCTGCAGTTCGTCACAGGAACATCCCGAGTTCCCATGAACGGTTTCGCCGAGCTTTATGGTACGTTCTCTCTCACACACATCAGCTTAACTGTTCACCATGTGGCCACGAGGCACAGGGGTGTGCTAGCCTGAAATAAGACCCTAATAAAGGCCCTAACAATGTTTAGAGTTTATTTTAAGAGCAATTTAAGTTTAAGAAGTGGGTGTTAAGTCATAATGTTTCTTGTTGGGTCACCGTGTGTGTGTGTGTGTGTGTGTGTGTGTGTGTGTGTGTGTGTGTGTGTGTGTGTGTGTGTGTGTGTGTGTGTGTGTGTGTGTGTGTGTGTGTGTGTGTGTTGTAGGTTCAAACGGGCCACAGTTGTTTACCATCGAGCAGTGGGGGACGCCGGACAAACTCCCCCGCGCGCACACGTGGTACGTTCCGTCTTAATCCCATCAGAAGCCAAATTTATCCAATTATTATTCAGCAAAAGGACGAAACTGAGGTTATGCAAAATAAAGCGTAAAGAAAGTTTCGACGGCGGATCTTGGGACTGATTTGTTGTTATTGATACTTGAATTTCGACAGAGCCGCAGAAACGTAACGTTTATTCGAAGTCTAAAGTATTTATTATTATTTCTGTAGCTCTCTCTGCAGCGGAGCATTGTCTCAGAATTTATCTTCATCTGTCATCTAAGCCTAAAGCTTAAACTGAGAAAGATCTAGCACTGGAGTGACAGTGGCAAGGAAAAACTCTGGACATGATGGCATTTGAACAAAGTCTAATAAATAAACCGTTTAAATAATAAGTGATGAGCAATTTGAAAGCGGTAATGCTTTCCGACCTGGTGGGGGTGCCAGCCTGGCGCATTTGTCCTGTAGCCCTCCAGGTTCGGGTCCTCAAATGTGATTTTTTTGCCAAATTTGGTACGTAATTAATCACTGATTACAGGATCACAAGTGCGATGTTGGTCTTCGCTCGAAGTATTGATCAAAGCGACGATCATAACGAGTGAATTTCTAGCGTGTTTAAGATCTACGAAGAGCCCCAGCGCTCAAAATCATTATTCCAAGATTGTGTAAGACGATGCCCAAAATGCATGGCTGAGCTTTAGAACGGAGGTTAACGGAGGAATACACCGACGTGGCCGATCCGGATGCAAATGAAATGGGCATGTTGTTTCTTCCCTTCGCAGCTTTAACCGGTTGGATCTCCCGGCGTACGAGTCGTTCGAGGACCTCAGGGAGAAGCTTCTGATGGCCGTGGAGAATGCGCAGGGATTCGAGGGCGTCGACTAGACCGGCGCCTCGGCGCGGACGCACCTTCCGACCCACGCGATGGAGATTTTGCGTACGGGTGCGGGTCAAAACCCGAGCGAGAGAGCCGCCTGATTTCGGCGTGGGCGTGTGGAGTGGACCCGCACCGCCCCGCCCCGCCCGGAGACTGAATAAAGACCACAGTATAGCGCTCGATAGCAGAGTCCTTTAATCCACGCTGTGTCTCTGATCATCCCATTTCTCTCTGGTGCTTCTCTCTCTTCTTTTTGCGTATTTTTAATAAACGTGTCGGGTTTATTCCGAGCGCGGGAATTAAAAACCCGCCGTATCAGGTTACACCAGATTACCTTAGATAACGAAGCATGATCACAGATTTTCTCTCTTTCTCTCTCTCTCTTTCTCTCGTGTAATTGCAAAGTTTATAGATTTCTATCGTTACACGGTTTAGGATTTCAAGAGCCGTCCGCATGCTCATCGGATCTTAGAGCAGAGACATCAGGCACGAACGCTATCGCGAGCTGGAACACCTTCGTCGTCAAGTTTTTCTTACACGCTGTACAGTTCTCCGGCGTTTAACCCGCTCTAGGTATTAAAAGCTTTGTAAGTATTAACAGCATGGATGAAGATGTGAACGTTCCACTACTCTCTCTCCTTTTTTATTTATTTCGCATTTCTCCGCTCTGTCCTAAAACCACCACTGAAGCTGTAAGGGCACTTTATCGTTCGCTCACGAGCCTCGTGGGTCAGACGTTTGTTTTTTTTGGGTTTCTTTTTCCCTCTTATCAACTTGAATGTGACTTTATATCAGTGTCTAATAAATTATTTTCCACCACAGCGCTCCAGACACGGTCCGGCGCTCTCGCCTCCGACTTCCTTAACCCCATGTGATCAGATACGGGTTCCAATCAGCCTGTGCCATAAAATCTCTCAAATCTAGTTTTAATTCTGCCTCACATTAAATAGGTTAAACGTCCCGAAAACCTTTGACGGCATCTCGGGAATCCGAGAAAGTTTTATCGTCTGGCTCGGAGGTTCACAGTCGGGGTGGTGCAGCGGCAAGCAGCAAGGTTCCAGAGACACACTTCAAGCTTTGATTGCATTTCGTTTCTGATTTCTCTGAGGTTTTTTCTATGATTAGGATCTCATAAGTCTACAAACGAAGCGTCGCCTTTAGGGTTTGCATTTTATCGGTAATGAAACGGTGAAAAAGCGTGCCAAATGTGGAAGTATTAAGAATCTTTTTGTAGCTTTCGGCTTCAAAAAGAGTACATTTTACGTTAAGCTTTTTTTCTTCCCATGGTACTACATCAATGTACTAAAACAACGACCTAGGAAAACCAAACTTCTATCAATTATTACTGGTCGTAAGTGCAGGTGTGTCCCGATTTGTGCTGGAGCTACGTGCCGACAAATCGATAATGATGATAAATTGAATTGGAGTTTAATATATACTGTATAATTCAAAGCAAGACTGTTTAAAACAAGACTTTTGCTCAGCCTGAAGCTTATTTTATAATAAAGCATGTATTATCTCATGTAACTGATTGAATAATGTATTGAAAGTGATAAACAAAAACAGTTATTGGGCAACGATGGCTTTTCCTCGTGACATTTCCCAGCGCTCATCACTCCCGCCATTTGACGAGTTCCTAGAGGGAGAGAGTATCGTACTGCGTTGTGCAGCAAAATTCAGATTACAGTTTCTGCCGAGTGTATGTATATCATCCCATCGGAAAGTTCTCTCTCACAGACTTTGGGGCACTCATTTTGAGCGCCCATCTTCCGTTGATGCTCTAGCGGAGCGTACCAACACAACTCTAATGCAGACGGATTTCTGCACTAATTTCCGCTGTCTATTTGAAGCACAAAATACATTGGTAATAATCGATAACTGGAATCTAAATTCTTTGGCTTGTGATACCCAACACTAAGCGCCTTTGAGCAGGACGTCATATTTCGACTCTACAAATAACTACAAATGAGGCCAGCAGGGTCTTGGAACTCTGGACTCTGTTATGGGAGCCTTACTTTTTCCATGTCCTCGTTTGATACAAATGAGCGCTTGCTGCTGAACCGCTCGAGCTCTGCGTCCTGTACGTCCTAGGAATAGGACTTGCGAACAGTCCCGGTTACGGATGGGGGATTAATGTATTAGAAGCCAGTCGGCATCAGATTTGGTCGACCAACACAGATCAGTCCACGAGGTCACTGAGGAGTCCAGGGTAACCTTCAGGGAACTAAAGGTCTCTCTCAGATGGGCTGGTTACGATGTACACAAAAGTACCGGTCCGATCACGTGGGGTTCAAGCGACACTGAGGTTCAAGGCATGACTGGTCCGATGCGTGCCTGCTGCTAACCGGCCTCCGGTCGCTCTACACGGACCCTCCGGGGGGCGTCCCTTCTTCCCGCTCGATCAGTTCTAACGTTTATCTCTCGTTTTTTTTTTTAGAGGCTGCAGTTTTTTAAATGACGAAGAATATTTGCGCTTTGATTCGTACACGATGGTTCAAAATTAAACTGATGAATCAAACCCCGAGTCTTGTTTTTATTTAATGAGGTGCGACGTGTAGGGGCCTTGCGTTAATGTCCGAGTTCGGTCAAAGTTTTAGTCAAAAGGTGGCTCTGCGAATTAATCAGGGGTCACTTAAAGGCTGTAAGGCAAAAATTTCTAAATAAAGTTCATTTGTCTTAGTCTAAGACAAAAGCGTGCCAAATTCAAAGGAGTATGACGCACTGTAGGTCCACAGCCCTAACTGAGCAAGCCTGGGGTGACAGTGGCAAGGAAAAACTCCCTATATTATTAGAAAGAAACCTTGGACACGGGGCAAGACCTGCATAGATGTTATAAGATTTAAATTAATAAATCTATACTCACATACAGGGAGAAATCAGCCATAATAAGTTCTGATATTAATTTAATTAACAGCTTTTATCTTAAATCTATCCGAGGTTAAACATTTCCCGTGGTTCTGAGGTTAGGGTTCAGCGCGTTCAGGGTTCAAGCGCTCGTTACCATAAAATGTTTGCTGGTGACCTGTTTTTTTCCAGACAGTCACTCGTTCAGCACTTTGGTTTTTGGTCAAGGTCTGCACATAAAGCTCTGAGCTGGAACCCGGAGCTGCGTTCGCGTTTCGTAACGTTTCGACTGTCCGAAATCGATCTGTAGATATTTCTGAACATTTGAAATTGTAACTTTTGTCTCTTATGCTACATAATAAACTGTTTCACTTTGACTTTTCCCTTCTCGAAGCCACCTGGTCTGTAACGACGATTTGCTCATTGTTAACGTTAACATAAGTTAAGGTGCACCTGAAGGCCCGTCACCTCCCTGGCCAAACGATGTACCCCCTCTACCCGGACGTCTCTTTTTCCCCCAAATACAGAGCAGTGCATTAAGGATAACATCAACCTGTAGACAATAATTCATTCATTCATTCATTCAAGGTGGGAAGCAACGCATAGAGTGTCAGTCCTAAATACCATCTGATCCAAGGCCTAACATGTTACACAACAAAAAAATCAAAGATGTTCCAATAACAAAATCAATTTAGAACTTGTATCGTCACCGTCCAATGAAAAACACATATCTCTACATTGTGATTTTTACTTTTTCTCCATGTACGGAATAAAGGCATATGTGTGTCTATCCTATCATATCAAAACAGCAACTAAAATCTAAAACCCGCACGTGTATATAACCCTGATCTCTAGGACTCTCTCCAGTCCCTGTACTGTTTAAGGAAGTCACCAAACTTTTCTTCTGCGTTCCATTCGTCTAAACCTTCGAGGTAAGAATTAAACTATCGGTTGTTTTTTGTGGATCGCTATTATAGCTTCTAAAGCATAGGTTCCCAACCTTTTGGAACTCGTGGCCGTAACCCACCACAAAATGTTCCATGGCCCACACGGAATTCAAACATTTAAAGCAAATAAATATAAACAATAAACAATCAATGTAGCTTATCGAATTTCACTCGATTGCATAATCCCAAACAATATAAACACTAAAAATACATACTTTACTGCATTTTTTCAGACTCACCTAATCAGACTACAACCTAAACATAATGTTTTATTTGTGCAAATAATTGACGTGATATCTTGACCGGCGACCCTCGAGGGTTATGGCATCAGCATGACGGTCAAGGAGGTGCCATGATCTACAGCCAAAACTTTACTTTAAACTTTAGAGAAAATTATTTTATAGTAATTGCTTAACCAGTCTGGTGTTCCAATTTTCTTTGTCTTCTTACAGACATTCATATTTCATTCACATGTGCGTGCGTGCGTGTGTGTGTGTGTGTGCGTGGGTGCTCAGTACGAGGTAAAGGGAACTCAGTTCGTTCACACAGACTCTCGGCCGGTTATCAGCTTCAAGGACGAGCAAACAGAAGCAGCTTATCAAACATTTCCAGCACCAAACACTCTGTATCAAACCACACTATGAGTTCAGAGAACTAAAGCATCCAAACGTTACAGAAACGCGACGGACGGGTCGACTGGGACGCACATAAAGGAGTTCTATGAAATTAGGGAGCACAGTCCAGCTCAGACTGAACTGACGCAACACTGGCTGAACTGAAATCTAGACAAAAGGTACATTTGGAGAGCTTTCCCACCAACATTTGGATGGTAGGGTCAGAATTTGGTGTAAACAACATGAGTTCTAAAGGGTTCACAAACATTCAAGCACAAATGTACAATAAAAGGAGGACGCCTTAACCTAATGGAGAACATGCGAGATATTATGTATGAACCTGAGATATTTCATGTTTTTCTCTGGTCAACTTCATTCCATTTGTTAATAAACATCCATTCGTGCATTTCAGGCCTGTAACACATTCCAAAAAGAGTTGGGACGGGGCAATTTAGAGCTAGTAATGAGATTAAAAAAAACTAAATAATGATGTGATTTCAAACAGGTGATTATAATCATGCTTTGGTCCAAAAGCAGCATCCAGGAAAACCTGGGTCTTTTGAGGAGAAAAGGGGATCACCAAATGTTTATAAACAATGTTCCTCAGAGAAAGACTGGAAGGGATTTATATATTTCTCCTCTACAGAGCATAATATCATTAAACGATTCAGAATCTGGAGGAATTTCCTAAAAAGCCTAAACTGAAGAGGGGTGATCTCCGTTCCCTCAGACAGCACTGCATCAAGAACCGTCAATAGCTGAGAGAACCACATGGACAAGGGATTCCTTTATCAAAACTATATAAAGCTCTACAATACAGAGTTACATTCACAAATGCCACTTAAAACGTTACTGTGCTAAAAAGAAGCCTAATGTTATAACCATGTCCAGAAGGGGCGTCGGCTTCTCTGGGCTCGGAGGCATCTGGGATGGACCATCACACAGTGGGAACGGGGATTGTACTCAGACCCATCAGTATCACAGATCTTTTTTTGGACCAAAGATGAAAAGCAGACCAAAAGCCAGGCTCTGTCATGGTATGGGGTCGGGTCAGGGCCCTTCGTAAAGGTCATTTACACCTCTGTGATGCAGCATTAATGCAGAAAAGTACACCGAAGTTTTAGAGCAACATAAGCTGCCTTCAAGACGACATCTTTATCAGGGACGTCCATGCATTAATCAACGTCCCAAATCAGAAAAAGTTAGGACTGAAATATTTAAATCCCTTCCAATCTTTCTGTGAGGAACATTGTTTTTAAACATTTGTAGACAAACTGGAGATCCTCTGATCATCTTTATTCCTCAAAGACTCAGGCTTTCCTGGATGCTGCGTTTGTACCAAATCATGATTATAATCACATCACTATTTTGTTTTTTATTCTCATCACTAGCCCTATATTGCCCCATCCCAGCTTTTTTACATGTAGACATGCAGAAATGGATGTTTAATAACAGAAAAACCCACGAAATATCTCGGGTTCATTCTGTCTGTAATGAAATAACAGTGAAAGGAAATGTAAGGAACACTGCATGTTTTTTCTATATAATACTATATAATTTGGGATTATATTACCTACGGTTTATTTGTTTGTTTTAGTTAAACTAAAACAAAATCTAAGTCTATGCACAAGAATCATCTTTATTTGTACCATGATGGGGTACTGGTAATAAATATGAAGACATTCATAAATAAACGTTACTCTCTTAATAGATTTTATGATACTGGACGCTGTTGGTGACTTAGAAGTCCGTTCTTTTTTTCTTTCTTTTTGGCTATCCCGAAGGCCAGGGGGTTTTGTGTGAGTGACCTACGCTCCCCGCTCTCAGCTGATCAATAGCGCTCGCCGCTTATCTCCAAATTCATTTACTGTTTGACTAAACGGCACATAAAGAGGAGCGGAGCAACCTGAACCCTGCTCGTACCAAAGCCAAGCAGCAGAGTTTCACCGGAGGACCAGAGATCAGGAGCAGACAGAGTTTGCGTATTTATTTATGTTAAATCGAGTCGCTTTCTTTATCTTTAGTGCGCACACCGGAGAGCAGCGAGCACGACAGGGCCGCAGGTGAGTCTCAAAAACAACACATTTTAGAAACGCAGCAAAACGATTTCATACTACGAGCTACGCAAACAGGACGAGGGTCCAGGCAGGGGTCGCTGCTGCACACCAGGGCACGAGCTCCCAAACAATACAGAATGACTTTAAAACAAAGAAGATGGTGAAAATAAATGTCAGAATAAAAAAAAAAAGTATTTTTAAGTAAAGGGAATAAAAGTGTATCAAAAGAAAGTATAAATAAAAATGTAAAGAAGGAAAGAAAGAAAAAGTATAAATTAAGTAAGACGGAAAAAACATACCATAGAAGATAATCACAAATCAGACATCCTGTGACAAAATAAAAATAGACTAGAAGATAGATAAATAAAAAAATAAGAACTTCTAGAATAAAAATAAACTGAAGATAAATGCCTTAAAAAAAAAAAAGAATTAATACCATAACAATCAATTCAAAATAATAAGTAAAAAATAAAAAAGAATTTACAGAATGAAAATAAATTCAAGATAAATACGTAAAACATAAATAATAATTTATACAATAAAAATAGACTGAAGATAAATAAGTAAATACATACTTAATATCTTTAAAGTCACACACTTTCTCCAAACCGAGATACAGATCCAGTAAGCTTATACAATCTGTAAATATTCATTAATGCCACAATTAAATATTTTTCCTTAATACCACTCTAATTTTATTATAGGAAATACTCTTTTTTTATGTTAAAACATCACTGAAAGGTTTTTAAAAATGTATTAAGTTTTTACTAAATGCATTCTTCTCATTTTGAAATGATAAGACAATTAGAAACAATTTAAGGTTCTCTCACTACTCATTAAATCTTGATTTTTGACTTATTACTTTTTTAAAATAAGCTAAACTATCTGCCAATACATTGATACGTCAATTTTCCAACAATGAATTGAAACAAAACATAAAACTGAATATATATATATATATATATATATATTATATATATATATATATATATATATATATGCATGTATAATCAGTAGTTATTTTTTGCAGTAAACACCTCGGATCTGTTACGTTCTTTTCTTTTAGGATATCTGCAAAACGTGCTTATTTGACTGGCAGAGCCAAAACTTAAGGCCGTAGCTCCACAGGTCGGTGTTTCCCTTCTGCTTTAGGCGAATCAAAGGTCAAATTTAAATAGAGATGCAGATAAAAAAAAAGAGTGAGCGTGTGAAATGCATCAGTTGTTCCTGGCGGGTTTCACACTGTTTGGGTTGCGTTACATTAAAATCCAAAATGTTAAAGTTACAGGGAATGAGGGTTAATTTAATTGAGTTGAGTTATGGGAAAAAATATATTTATAACGTACAGCATTCGTCAACTTTTAGCGCTAAATGCTAGTCTATGTAATAATGACATAGCGTTCAGACCGCAAGCTGCAATTCATGCTTCTTCCACTAGAGCGCTTAACAAATACCACCAAATTAACTTGCTCCTAACATCATCCTTCATTTCACTCGTTGCCCAGCATGTGGTTAGTAGGTGGTTGGAGACACAGCCCATAACTGCCGCGACTAATCAGGCTTCTACAGCAAGCCGCGCTCCCATTTACCGACAGCAGAGGGCGATATACGTCTTGCCGAAAAACTCATTTTTTTGTGTTTTAACAAAACACAGAAGCTACACAAATTCTCCTGGAGACTTCGATACGACACGTTATTGCACTCCACAATAAAACACTCATTTAGCAAACTTTTGAACGCAATAATGTTCAAAGCACGAAAGAAAGAAAGAAAGAAAAAGTATAACTCAAGTAAAACAGGAAAATTATACCATAGAAGAAGATAATAAAAAATCAAACGTGCTGTGACAAAATAAAAATAAATAAAAACCTAAAGTAAAAAACAAAAACAAAAAAAAAACCTATAAAACAAAAATAGATTCAAGATAAATATGTAAAAATAAATAAGAATTTATACATTAAAATAGATTCAAGATAGTTAAAAATAAGACTTTATAGAATAAAAATAGACTGAAGATAAATAAGTAAATAAATAAATAAAAACTTCTGGAATAAAAATAGATTCAAGATAAATAATTAACAGCGCCACCTATGTATCTGATGTACCAGGTACAATCTCAAACTTTGCTTCTAATTTGAAGAGTTTATTAGAACTGTAACTGTTTTTCTCTCTCGCTCTTTGCAGGTGGTGTGTGTTTCCTCTCGCTCTGCAGCTATGGAGTGTGACAATGGTGTTTGTGTCGTGTCTAATCAAACGCCATTATCACACTAAATAACTACGGCGTGACAGTCAGTCCACACACAACTTAAAAAACATGGATCGTCTTTAAAGGTGCCCAAACTTCTGCCCACACTTCATTTTCAGTCTGGTTTCTCCTCGACGCTTTAACATACGCACGTCTAATAAAGTCTGTGAGCCGCAAACGCTGGGTAAAGACTGACTGCTATTCAATTAGATCTGCATTTCCTAAAGGAACGACAACAGTGCTGGAAATGTGGCAAGTAGAAAGAATAGGGGATTGTGTCCCAATACTTTTGGTGACATAAGTGTGAATGCGAGAGAGAGAGAGAGAGAGAGGGGGGGAGTCTGTGAAAATTTATCACTGATAACTTGAATATTGTCTGTTGAAATTTTTGAGTTTTAAACTTAAACCTATTAAAAACAATAAAGAATACACAGCACAGCAAACGGCGTCATTATCTACGCACCAGTGTTTGAATCATGTCTGTTTGTTAAATGGTGTGACGCGTATGAAACACAGAACTGTATGGAAGAAGAAAAAAGGAGAAAAAAATAAAGAACTTTTCAAACATTCGTTCATGGTACGGATGGGCTCCAGATTGATTCTTGACGCATTTTAATGTGGCAAAATGAATATTTGCAAAAGAAACGTGCGAGATCACCCAGGATTGGATGGATCACGAATAAGTAAACAACAGGGTCATAAAGGACAGCGTTTAGATAAATTTAAACAAACTGATGAATCCTCCAGCATTGCTGTGAATGTGGTCAGTGGGGGTCCTGCTGTGGTCCCTTTCCACTAATTAGGAGTTGGGACTGATTACACCCCTGATTACATGGACTACACACTCACCTGAGGTCACCTGGTGGAGGTCCAAAGGTGTCCTGGAGATAATCTGATGATTTCCAAGACCTGGATAATGCTGGATATTCTGCTTCTGTGTACAGTAACCACTGTTACTTATTTAATGTGGATCAATTTTACCTCACATAACTTCATCCACCTGTATTACATTAAGTTCAGCATTTTAACAAACTTTTTCCAGATAACTTTGTCATTTAAAAAGCAGGCGCTAGCTTACCTGACTGAACCTGCTTAGCCGTAGCTTTTACAATAAATTTACGGTACTTCGTCACAAGCGTTACTTATTAATTTGTTATAAACTCTCCCCAAAGTAAATTTCGAACGTATTTTGAGGGTTGTTGTGTTAAACAAGCCAAATTTTACCTAAATCCCACTCGATTTAGATTCGGTTCACAAAAGTGAGCCGAAACAATTGTGCAGTCGATTCAAAAGAGTCGATTCTTAAATCTCAATTACTGTACGGGAATCGAAGAATCAAATATTTTGAGAATCGACTCTCAGTCCCACTACTTGATTTGATTTTCTATCCCAAATACACTAATTACTTTTTATTTTAAAACAATATTGCTTTATTTAGTTCGTCTAGTATCGTTTGCTGTCTTTAGCATTGAGGAAACCGTTTAACAACGTTTAAAAATGTACAATATGGACATAAGAAAGCAATAAGAAATTGAAATTGACATAAGAAAGTGAAGTGAATGCTAGTTTTTGATTCTGTTAATTATGTTATTGTTATTTGTTTATTTGCTTGTGTGTGTTGTTTTAACGTATACATATGTGGAAATTGCTTGTGGGACACTTCCAAAAATATGCTTTGCTTTACCAAAATCACATAACAGAATTTACTGTATATGAAATTAAAGCCTAACTAATTAACAAATTAAAAATAAAAACTCATGGATATTAGCACATCATCTAATATCATCTGCTTAGTAATTTTTTTTTTTAATACTGGGACACTACTGTAGTGGATACTTTATTCATTCTTTATTTATTGAAACATCATGACAAATACACATATTTTTTATTATTAAATAATATGGTTAATATTCATATCATTAAATAATTTACAAACAGAAAAATGCTATTTAATTTTTGTTTTGTGTTTGCTTATTTATGTTAGTTATTTTTATTATTATAATTTTTTTGCATGTAATATGAATGAATTTTTTAAAATATATTAATTTTTATCAATGCAATCCAAGCATAAATGTTAATAACAAAGTCTGGAAATATTTCATATTTTTAAAATGTAATATTTTTACACATGATTTTTAGAAGATGCATTAGAGATTATTAGAATACATATCATTAAGTACTGACTTCTAAGTAATATAATTAAAAAGAAATAAGGTGCTCGGGTCGTTCTTGTGTTGCCGGATGTCAGATCATCCCTTGGGGGTGCAACAGCGATCCCTAGCATCCTGTCTCTGGACCCTCTACCACCCTGACCAAGATAAGTGCAGTAAAAAATAAATAATAAATAATATAAAAAATAATTATACAACCTAGTGAGGTTATTTTTAAGGACTATAGTCGGCAAAAAATGCATTGTCTTTAAAACCTGCGCTCAAATAACAAATAGAACAAATAGCAAAGGATTAATATACTGAATAAGCTTAAAGCTGTAATTAACATGAACTAGGAGCTAATGGATAGGCATTGACCCGTCACCCCATTCTGTCTAGCGCTGTGTAAGCTGAGCCCGGCTTCATTTAGCTCAGGCATAGCTGTAAAATGCAACTCGATCCACAAAAATCAGCTCAGGATTTAGATAAAGTGTCTCAGCACAGATTTAGAGTCTCTGCTCTGGACAAATCTGTGTTTGATTTGTGTTTATAATGCTAAAAGGGTATTTTGAAAACATAAATATAAATCTAACAGAACAATACTGAGGGTAAATCCTCTTTAAATAGATTAAATGCGCACATTTAATTTCAAATAATTAGTTATAATAAAATCAATAATAAATCAAATAAGATCACATAACACAAAACAAATGTATTATTATCATTATTACTACTACTAATATTATTATTTTATTTTGCATTCTTGTTATTAAATGTCATTAAATTAATACTATTAGCAGTATTGTCATTTATTTGCATTGTAATAAAATTTTCTTAAAAGTATAAGTAATAGTAACAAAGCCAACAATAATAGTTTAATTTATAAATATCACATATATTAATAAAAAAAAAATCAAACTAATAATAATAATAGTAATAACGATAATGATAACAATAATAATAATAATATTATTGTTATCATTATCGTTATTACTATTATTATATTGTTGTTAGCGTCATTTAACAATATACAAATGTCATGTCCATAATAATATTAATAATAAATAAATTAATAAATAAATGCGATATTTCTGATATTTAGTAACAAAATCAAGAATAATAGTTTAATTTATAAATACCACATATTATATTTTATACAAAAAACAAATAATAATAATAATAATAATAATAATAATAACAACAATTATTGTTATATTACTGTCATTACTATTATTATACTGTTGTTAGTGTCATTTAAAATATATAAATACATTATTTATATATATATATATATATATATATATATATATACACACACACATATCCATCCATACATCCATTATATATATATATATATATACATCCATTATATATATATTATATATATATATATATATATATATATATATATATATATATACACACACACATATATATATAACAACACACACATACATATTATTATTAATCATTATTTATTTATTATTATTTTTTTAATCACTTATACAAACATACTTTTTTTTTTTCTGTTGTTGGAGTCTCTGATCTGCACAAATCTATAAAATAAAAATATACAAATTTATAAATATAAATCTAACAGAACTTAAGTGAGGGTAAAATGCATCCTGACCTCAGCTGTTGCTGAGAGAAACTCTCTAACATTTTAATCACATGACGTTTTATTACCAAGGACAATCATTTCAACACGTACTGAGAAAAGAATGAGTGACCTGTTTGCTCCAAACGCAGATGGCTTATAGACCAAAACATTTAACCCACGTGCAGACCGAATTAAAAATACCATTCTGGGAAATATTAGAAGGTAAGGAAATGAAAATGTGCAGGAGTAGAGAGTTGAGCCATTTTAACAGGGGACAAATAAAATTCCTTCTCTAATACCTCTGTATTTTCAGTATCATCTGTCTGCACATCTGTACGATGTTTATATCACGCGCCTGCAAAAGTATTTGATCCCGAGCTCAAAGGTTTCAACGGGTTCAAATATAGCCTGCGTGCATAAACATGCAGGAACTGCTCACAACAAACGAGGGACACGGCCACCACGCTTCCTTTCAAGAAAAGGTTTTTCGGACGTGTGGAAAACAGGCGTGACCCTCCAGCAGGCCGGGCATCTCGTGACGAAGCACGGAAAGCTGGACGGGGTTCACATTCCCTCTGAGGCAGGACGACAGCTGGCTTCATCGCTCAGCTTTCACACTCGCACGCTTCCCCACACAGAGCCATGAACAGCCACAAATATTTACGAAAAGCAATACAGACTAGCCCGTAGGAAATATATACACCTTCATATGATAGTGAATGATACAAAACAACACTTAAAACTTCCACTCACGTCATGATTTTGGTGCAGTAGACACGTTCCTGCATGCAGCTTCATGATAAAAAAAGATGTGTATCGCAATAAAATGAAACAACGCTGACACTTTTGGCGTTCCACTAACATAAAGTCAAGATTTCACAGTCCTTAAAAAGCTTGGGCACCCCTGATCAGACGATATCAAAATATTTGCATTTCAACACACATTTTTATCGATTTTCTCATGAAATGTTTCATTTCAGGAGCGGTTACTTCGGTCAGTGAGTGCCCCGTACATCGTACACGACTTCTACTTCTACTGCGTCTTTGTCGTTGCTTCCAACAGCCTACAGAGGTCACTGTTGCAACTGCAAGGAGCTGTAGCATCATCCGACGTTTCCCCAAAACAAACACAGACAGGTATGCCCATATATCGTCCAACCTGGCTTTGCAGGAGCCTAAGCTTTTACACACATATTTTGTACCCAAACAATTTTTTTAAGATGACTCATTTGACCGGGGGTGCCTAAACTTTTTTACAGCGCTGCACACAACATAAGTGTAGATCTGAAAACGAAACACATTATTAAAACAAAAAAATGTCATCCACGCTCAGCCATTAAAAAAAGAAAACAGTCCTGTCCTCTGATGCAGCTGTACAGGATGCCCTCATAAGAGCTGGCGTGCAGTCAGGACTTGCCCTTGAGGGCGACGCTGAAGGGCTTCTTCTTGGCGCTGGGCGGGGCTTTGGGTTTGGGGGGTGCAGTTCGTTTGGGTTTTGGCTGCAGTGAGCTGAGACCCAGGAGCTCACAGAAACGGTTACACTGATGGAGAGCTTTAAACTGATCGATGAAAGACGTGGAGCAGTTCCCCTTAAATCCCTTATAACTGAACACACACACGCACACGCACAATATAATATCAATAAATGTTCCTGTAACGCTCCCAATCACCAGCATTATTAACTGTCATTAATTATTCTATACATATTAATAGTCTTCCCTGTTAGTGCATATTATATAACATATTTTCATTATATATATTTTTTATTTAACAAACAATATAAGTTTGTTTAATAGATTTATTTATTGAATACTACTGTTTATTTATGTAATTATATATGTAATAATTAGTTATAATAAAATAAACAATACATCAAATAACTCCCCATGTAACACAAAACAAATGGATTATTATTATTATTATTATTATTATTATTATTATTATTATTATTATTATATTTTTATTTTTTATTTTTATTATTATTATTAAATTAAATTGCATTGAATCAATACGACTAACAGTATTGTCATTTGTAAGAACATTTTATTAAAAGTATAACTAATGGTAACAGAGCCAATATATATATATATATATATATATTTATTTATATATATTTATATATTATTTTTTTTATTACTATTATTATTATTCTTGTTATTGTTGTTGTTTATTAGTGTAATGTCCATAATAAATGAAATAAATTGAAAAAATATATATATACAGTGGGGCAAAAATCATTGCCCAAGGAGGTTGGGTCCCTTTTTGAGTCTTGGTCCTCCCAAGCTTTCTTCCTATAACACTCAAGGAGTTTTTCCTTGCCACTGTCGCCCTAGGCTTGCTCAATTTGGGATTGGACGTAGTTATTAGGAGATAATCTAAACTTATAAAGTTGCTTTGAGACAATGCTCCATTGTAAAAAGCGCTATATAAATAGATCTGACTTGACTTGACTCGACTCATATTATAGGAATTTTAAAGAATAATTAATTAATTTCATTGTAAATCATGGTGGAAAATAAGTATTTGGTCACCCACAAACAAGCAAGATTTCTGGCTCTCACCGACCTGTAACTTCTTCATTAAGAAGCTCTTCTGTCCTCCACTCATTACCTGTATTAATGGAACCTGTTTGACCTTGTTATCTGTATAAAAGACACCTGTCCACAGCCTCTAACAGTCAGACTCTAAACTCAACCATGGCCAAGACCAAAGAGCTGTCGAAGGACACCAGGAAGAAAATTGTAGACCTGCACCAGGCTGGGAAGAGTGAATCTACAATAGGCAAGCAGATTGGTGTGAATAAATCAACTGTGGGAGCAATTGTAAAACATACAAGACCATTGATAATCTCCCTCGATCTGGGGTCCCACGCAAGATCTCATCCCGTGGGGTCAAAATGATCATGAGAACGGTGAGCAAAAATCCCAGAACTACACGGAGGGACCTGATGAATGACCTGCAGAGAGCT